>MNCI01014407.1:1140512-1182374 GCA_015680685.1 Gnetum montanum
AAAAATGAAATGCATAACTCACAGGACCATGACAAAGAGGCTGAAATCTTTATTCTAGCAAATCATCTTGCAAACAATCTTCTTTACAAATCTTCCAAGTGTGATGATGATGCTCCAATGTGTCCTCCTTCCTCCCTCTTTTCTCATCCTTGACCCTTGAAGCCTTTTTATAGGGTTCAAAGGTAGGTAGGGAAGTTACATATTCAAAAATATCTCACCTAACTTCTCTCCCAAGTAACTTAGTTAGCCAATAGGAGATTACTTACTAAATATCCTAGCTAACTTTACTCCTAAGTAATTGAACTATCCAATTAGAAAATTACTTGCCCAACAAGCTAGGAGATTTTTTATCCAACAAGTTAGGTAAGTTACAACAATTTTGGATGGTTGCAACCACCAAAGAGATAAAAATGCTAAAATAAAGGGATAAATATAAATTAAAGGGATAATAGCCATATGTCCCTTGCATGAATATCTCATAGTAAAGTATTTTATTTCATGTAATAATGGGGTAGTAACCAAGGATTTAATACATGGGCTGATATGTATAATGCATAAATGGAGATGTAATTCATAGTATTTCTAATGTAATCTGATTCAATTTTATTGGGCAATTATTTGTAAGTCTTGCTTAGTAAAATATTTAAAGTTTTAATTTAGCTTATTTTAATTTTAAATTCGTAAGTATTACTAAGCTATAATGATTTTATAAAAAATCCAATATAATCTTCCTTTTGGAAGTAGCGGTGGTTAATTTATCTTATATTAAATCCGTGATACCAGAAATACGAGCCTGGAGGCAAAGCCATCGATCCTGCAACTGATTCTTGGATTGAGGGCGTTCCAGCAACTGCCTCCACGTGAGAAAACCCTGCCGCCGGATTAGGAAACGTCGTCGTGTGTTCCGTCTGAGCCAGCAACTGCCCTACCCTCTGCCTCTGGAAAATGTCTGCAATTTTTGATATTGCGGTTTTGAAATTTTTGCTCTGTACTTTTGGTTGTCCCCTGGATTTTCTGCAGTGCCTTTGGAGACGCGCGGGACAGAACACCGAAAAATGCAGATTCTGATTTGGGTTTTGCTTTTCTTCTCTTTTTTTATTATATGCATTCTGTGTCCATGGATGTATTGGTGTTGTCGTTATTATCTCTGCCTGCCCTGGTGCGCCCGCTGCCTGTGCATTTTTTTTTTCCGGCCTTTGCCGTTTTCTGAATCGTCTCTGCCGGAAGCCCTTACGACGGAACAAAAAAAACACAAATTTGCCAAGAACGCCCAAACAAATTGTTAACAAAATCGGTGAACAGGGCTGCGATTTTCTGCAATTTCTGGAGCAAAATAGGGCCGCAATTTTCTGCAATTTCCATTTGCAGGTATAATATTTTTTGTTTTTGGTACGCCTCAGGTCCGCGCCCAGGAATTCCACGGTTCGGTTTGCTGTACTGCGTGAGTGAGGGTTTGACATTCGTAGCATCGCGAGCCTCCAAAAACGTAACCTTAAAATATTGCATCTTTTGAAATATATTTCATTTTTGGAATGGTAACGGATGTTTGATAATATCCTTGAAATTTCTCAACGCCAATTCTTGCCTCAAAATTACTCCATACCAATCATCTCATTCAACCTTCAATTTACCCCACAAGGTTTTAACATACCAACACCCCTTGAATATAACTTTGATAGCTCTTGTGAGTTATTAAAACTTACCAAACTCAAACCCTTGAATCTTGCTGTTCCATAAAATGGCCAAATGTGCCAACACATATCATCAATTACAATGAAAGCATTACTATACTAACATATTTATCTATCTTTTTTCATACTTTCATGACAGTTTGCTTCTCCAACATGTTGTAAATAGAAAAAGATTTTTTAGAAACAAGTTGCTTTACTCTTTCTTCATTATGTAAACTTTTATGTAACAGTCTTTGTCCAAACATTTCTCTCTCTTCTATTCTATGAATAGAAACCAAGTAAATTTCCCAAATCAACTCTTGATGCGATCCATAAGTGCAACAATTTTAGTATATAAAATGAATATTAGCTTAGTAGGAAGAGTCCTTACCTAAGAACCACTTCAAATTTTTAGTATTTTCACATTATGAAATGCTTTAAATATTATTTTTGACATATTATATCAATACTTTGGAATGTTGATAGTATTTTTCCATTATTTAATTTAACATGTTTGCAATCCATATAGGAAGGTTGAACTTGTAAATAGAAGTGTAGTAGTTTTAGTTTTGAAGAGTATAAACTATAAAATGTATGCTCATTGATTCTTCAAGAGTAACTTTATTTTATTTGGAAACTAAAAGTGACTCCTTTGCATTTCGACCATATCATCTAGGTGTCTTCCAAAACAAATAATCTAACTATCTAATTTACCAAGCATTAGTAGTCATGCATGCTTTTCATTCTTGTTAAGAGTTATGCTTCCTTTTTGTTCTTACTACAAGATTCATAATGGTAAAAACATTGGAAAATTTGAGTACGAAAATGAATATGCAAGTATGGATAAGTTGTAGAAACTTCTACCAATTAGAAAATATCATATCTTTTTATCTTTCTTACAAATCATTTACTTTTAAATCATTATATTGGCGATGAGATGACTTTTTCTATGAACTAAAATGTTCATTTAAATGCTTTAAATTTTCTAAAGAGTGATAATAATAAATAGGAAATGACATTTTCAATATTAGGAAAAAAACTTTTTTAATTTCTAAAAGTCAACCCACTTTCAACTAGACTAGAAATTTAAGCTAATTTGCATAAATAGGAAATAAAATTTAAATACAGCTCATGGAATTGAAAATTTAAAAGAATATTGATGAGCGGTGAGGTACCCCTATGCCCAACCATATAAATCAGAAAGTGTTCACGCACGATCCTGTCAAATTCCATGGACTTTGTAGTTTCCAGTGCACTAGTCTTCTAGGAAGTGAATCTTGCTTCAAGTTTGTTCGTTGTCTTCCCAATCACACTTGTGACGTTCACTGGTATGGTTAAGTGTAATTGAGGTATATGATTTTTATCATTTTGTATTTTATGGTTTTGGTGCTTGAAGGGAAATAAAGTAGTTGGACTAACTAATTTAATTTAACTAATTACTAATATCTAACTACTCCTAGCATAAGCATCCAGTCTCACTTTTCGTACATGTCCTGAACCCACATATCCACTACTGGGCAACCAAGTACTACGCTACTGGGTGTACCAAGCAATAATGTTGCTGGGATTACCAAGCCAATACGTGCTACACTCAAAGTAGTCCTACTTATTTGTTTAATCTATCTTGCTTTATTGCTTCATTAACTTAATTACTAGAAACATTTAATAGATAATTGAAAACATTAAATAAATCATTGAAAACATTAAATGCATAAATAAAATATTTAATCTATCCAAAGTGATGAAAAGTTTATCGGAAAGTTCATCTTTATTGCTGCACACATTGTCATGCTCAGGTACAACAATGCTCGAATAAAGATTTGTACACTCAATGACTCTTATTGCAAGCACTTGGGAGAAAAATTCTAACTCTCAAATAAACAAACTACAAGAGATTCACTGCTTAAAAACCTCTATTACTATAAATGCAACTGGTGGGCATGTATTTATAACTGAATATAGATACTACATTGATGGGGCCTCATTGATGCATGATATGATGCATCGACTAGGCCTCGTCGATGATGCCTAATCGATGAGGTTGCATCAACAAAGCCTCATTGATGTAGCCAATCAAATTGCGACTCATCATACCCCCAAAGCTAAATGAAAACTCATCCTCAAGTTCTTTTACAAAATTGAGAAGGTATGGGATTATTGACTGAGCTTTCATAAATAAAACAAACTAACTTGATAAAAAATGGAGTGCATGGGTGTACGAATCAACACATTACAAAAAATGATAATGGTCAGGACACAAGATTGAACACCATGACATGACTCTTCAAAATTGGATAGCACATTTCTTGATGGCATGAAGTTTCTTGGAGAAGATTAGAAAATCCTAGGCGATGATGGCTCTTGAGGTTCTGAGGAAGCTTCACCAACTTCATGCATGAGTGACAATAAAGGTGGATATGGCTATCCAACTACTATTGCAACTTTTGATAGGAGGTAGAAAGCATCTAATAGTGCTTTCATTTTCTCCTCCTTAGTTATGGGATTGTGCACTGTCCACACGACTTTGCGAATGTGGACCAAAACAGACACATCTCAATGACATGGGATTGTTGGAAATAACTCCTTAGCATTGATGAACCAGGCAACAAACTATTTGTGTTCAATGTCAAATGCTTTGACTATGTCCTTTAGCTCATGGTAATCATTCATCCATTTGGCTAGGTTCTCAACAGTTGATCGTTGATCTATGAACCATGCTTTGAGAACTTCGAGTTCAACATTTGCAGTCTCAGGTTTCTACTTCATGTCTTTATTGTGATTGAACTCAACCTTGTATAATAAATACAAGCTAGCCACTTATTTCTTTAACTCTAACCATGGTCATCTAGCAATCAGCATTACCAGGATCATGTAATGGAGATTGGCCAACTCCAAAAATTCTATCATTTCCTCTATTTGCAACTCCTTCAGGTGGATCTCTACTTTATTATAGGCATTAATCCCATCAATGATCAGCTACCAGACTTCTCTTCCTTGTTGGAGTTGCTAGAGGACTTCATTTATTTTCACCTTTTCCATTTGGATATGCTTCTTTCTAACTTCTTTCTATAGGCCAACTTGGTCCCTGTAGTGATTCTTCCCTTTTTCAAACATGAGGGCCTCATTCCTCCAAGTGGCGATCTCGATGGTAGACTTCTGGTGCAAGGCACAAACTTCCTCTATTGAAAAATTTTCATTGTCTATGACCAATCTCCTTAATTCGGTGTTCACCTTGGCAAGCTGCTCCTACTATTGATGAATATATTCTTGCATTTGTTCCTTTTGGGCATCAACATTGCATAGACAATGATTCTGTGAAATTAGATCCTTGTTCTCCTAGTGCATCTAAGCCAAGTCCTTCTAAATTGAGTTCGTCTTTACTTCTACTATGGACTAGTTAAAGATGGCCATTAACACTTCTTCCTTAGCCTTTCTAAATCATCCTTAAAGTTGTTGAAAAGCTTCATCCTTTATTACTTCTAGGCTAAGAATTATGGGATCAACAAGGAAGACACATAGTTTGACAACCTCTATGGCCAAGCATTGATTTTGTGCTTGAGCTATTTTGAGTTACCCCTTCAAAATGATGCACTTGCCCCTTGCATCTAGTAGCTTTGATTGGATTGCAGTGATGTTTTCTGGAAAATTTTAAGATATCCAGAATCAATTGCCTAGTCCCTATTAGTCAATCTAGTAATTCTTCATGATGGGCTATGTTCAACTTCCCACTAACCATTCTTGCAGATGTCTGCACATCTCAAAGTGCAGATATGTCTGGTATAGACACCATAGGTGCATTGAGTGCTTCAGATACATGGTCAACAACTACCTCAGCTACTGTCTCCTATCCTTGGTGTTGCATCACCAAGATAGTTACCCCTTCGCCTTCCTCCAAATGCATCAAGAAGGTGGCAACATTCCTAGATATTTTTGGGAATAAATGGTTTTGAGATAAGGACACCGTCACCTCTTAAGCATTGGGATCTAACCTCATAGTCAAATGCATTCATTTGGAAGAGGAAATTGGTCCACCCCTCTCCATTCAGCTAACTATTCAAGCCACCTCATTAAGGTGACTCATTACTGGTCGATATACAGATAGATTCACATCACTTGTTCCTACACGTTGCTCTTGCTCACTCAAGAGCTATTCTTGGATTTTGCATAAGTGCTCAATAGTTATGCAGGCCTTTGACATTATTTCTTGAGTGGGCGATGGCAGCAGCTACTCCTCTTCTTGAGTTGTCATTGGCATCTTGTCTTTCATGATTTTGGACCATGAGGCCAAAGGAGCATGCTTGATTGTATCATTAAAGTAGTAGATGATTCTTGTCCTTTTGTAATTTTTCAAATGAGGCATGGAAAGGGTTGGGTTTTCCTTCCATGTTTGTTTTCCTTAAAATGTTTTTCAATCTCCAAGTAGATGAGCTATGGAAGGTTGATAGAAAATTTCCCGCTTAGAGTGATGCATGTTTAGGTGGATAAGGAAGTCACCTTTCTTGGCCTCATCATTGGATTGAGGTGATAGGCGGTAATTTTGAAATAGATGCGCTCCACCAATGTGAGCGTGCCATACTCCTTACAATCAACCCCTTAGCACCATTGGGTCCACTTATTTTTGGCCTCAAGATCACCTTTCGTTGATAACTCTACCAACTATGTTCCAATGTTAAGCAACACCAGTGCCTATGCTATAGCTTTGACTAAGTAGGATACTTAAATATCCTTGATTTTGACTATGGACCTCGACCTTTGATTACTTCAAAAGAAATATGTCTCTTCCATGTACCACTCCCAACTAGATGTGATGATTGGCCACATGGAAGAGGTTTTCAGTTGAGTTTTAACATCTATTGGAGCTTTCTCTAGCAATGGCCCAAAGTTGATTTCTTGAAAAACTAATCGTTGGATTTCTCAAGACCTGATGATGTCAAGGCAGGCTTGAGTCAAAGTGACTTCAAGCCTTAGCATGGGTCCAAGCACTTCTCCTCACTATGATTGCTCAGTGGGCACTTCTTCTTCTAGAATCTGTTAAACAGATTTCACTTTGAGCTCCTCATGAAGAGGTCCCATTACATGGGTTGCCTTTGGTAGTTCTTGGGCTTCTTCTTGTTGGCCCCTTCCAGCTCTGGGCTTGTTTCTATAATCACAATGAGACCATGGATTAGCCATCATTGTGTAACATGAAGCAATTGGGATACCTTTATCTCTTAAGGATAGTTACACTTTGGCTAAGTTGTGATTATGGCTAATTTAATTACTCCAATTATAATTTATTTATGTGTTATTGTTAATAAATCATCCTAGAGGTCTTTGAGAGGGTTATTCTTTGAAAAAATTGATGTTTCTACATTGTTAAGTTTATTAACCCTTTAGGAGAGTTAGAAAAATTTCCAAAAACTTTCACCAATTTTTTAGTAGAAACCTTAAGGTTTCCAAAAATAGAGAAAAATTGATTCGAGAGATGAATGAAATAAAAGGTTAAGGAGCATTGAGTGGAATACATAATAGAATATGCAAAAGATAGGATTGTAGCAATGTCAAAGGTAAAGAACCTTAACTAATCAAGCCAAAAGCTATGCAAGTGGATCCTCCCCATAGTAGGCTTATGCCCTTGTTGCCCTTACATAACCTCAACTGAGGAGTTCATGGACCCCATAGTCGATAAATGGTCATGAAAAGTTAAGGACCAACCAAAAAGAATCTATCCAAGAATTCAAAAAAATTAGACCAAGACATAGAGCATAACATAGAACTCGATAGAGAGGTGAGTTATGGCAGCATGGATGGATGATAGAGGAGGTGGAATGAAGTTCCGAATTAAGGTCATAGGAAGTCCCTTATGAAATTTGTGTTTAAAATGACCTAAGAAGTTCCATCCTTAGTCTAGACCAGAACCATATAATTTCAATGACTTCGCATTGTCACTCTAAGACCAATCCACCTGCATGAGACATGAGAGTGCTTCCATAAAATAACCATGATTCCATAAAGAGAAGAAAAGAGAGAAGTAGGAAGTGAGAGAGTGCCTTAGTTAGAAGGGACCTTCAGGCATAGGTGCATGTCTTTCTACCCATAACCAATGGTTGTAATCCATTTATTTGTCCAATGGGTATGCTTTGAATTCCCATTATTTTTTTTCTTTTGGTGCAAAGACTTTATTTAACTTCCTATAAGTGGTTGGAATGGAATAGTAAGAAGTCTATGAAAAACACTCAAGAACTCAAGCAAGTAGAAGTGTACAAAGAGTATTAAGTCCCCTTGAAGTCACACCCTCATAAACCTTTGAATCCTTCCTAATTCTAGAACTGCCAAGGTCATCAATTGATTAAAAGTTTCTCTAATTAAAGGGACCTCAAATTCCCAAAATAAGGAAAACCATAGAGTTTGTTGGATGGGTGAATGACATGGACTCACTACCCCTTCCATGAGAAATAAACCATGTCAAAGTCCTCATACATCAAAATTCAAAAAGAGAAACTAGACATTAATAATCACAACATTAAGCACAAACCATCATTAGTAAACAGCAATAACAACACTGTGTCCTATGGCAAGAAAGTAATTTTATTATTAAAAATGAGGAAGTATCACACTTGAAAAAAATAAAATAAATTAAAATATATAAAAAAATGTAAACTAATCAAGAAAAGTTCAAAGATACAAATGATGGTGTAAAATTAGAAAAATCTAAAAATAAAAAATTTCTAAAATAAATAACTTGTAAAATCAAAATGTGGAAAAAAATAGAAAAATTGAGAAGCCATATGGATTATTAACATGGATGGCCATCTCCCCCATGACTGAGTAGAAAGGAGGAGATCTGAAAAATGGAACGTGATTGTCCATCCATCAAGGTGGTAGTTACACTGGCCTATCTTGGTTCGAGGAAAGGTTTTACTTGTTGGATTTTGACCAACTACTTTTTAGTTGGGCTTTCAAGCTTATAGATCAACATGGCCCTAGAGGGAAAGGTTTGATCAATTATATAAGGTCCATCCCACAATATTTGAAATTTTTCCTTCTGGGGTACATGTGTGGGGTTCTAGTAGAGGAACTTATCTTGTGGTTAAACTTTTACCTTTCATATTCTTAGGTCATGACGTTTCTTGTTGAATGTCTTGTGCACCTCATTCAAAGATAGGGCACTAATCAATTTTTGTCTAGCACATTTAGATTGATTAATCTTTCTTTCTATGCTAGACTTAGGTTAATATTTAGATCATAGGTTTTTGAGAGTGTATGGAGCTTAAACTATATCAAGAGCATTGGAAATTTTCCATACACCAACTCATAGAGAGAGTAGCCAATAGGAAGTTTTCATGTTGAATGATAAGCCTAAAGGGCATCGTTAAGTTTTGCACTCCAATCTTTGATATATTTGCTAATCGTCTGTGTTAGTATTTTTGTGATCTCCTAGTTAGTTACCTCTGCTTGACCATTGGCTTGGGGGTGGTAAGGTGTTATTAATTTATGTTTAACCTCCAAGTGTTGCATTAACTTTCTAGAACTGGCACCTATAAAATGAGTTCCATTGTCAGAAATTAGTGAACATGGCACCCCAAACCTATTTACAATATTTTGTTGTATAAATTTAGTAGCAGTGGATAATGTACAATTAGTAACGGCTGCTTCTTTTGCACATTTTGTGCAGTAGTCAACTGCTATGATAATATATGCCTTTCCATTGGACATGGATGTGATGGGATCATGAAGTCAATGCCTCATATGTCAAAAGGTTCTAATGGTTGAATCCACTATTGAGAACCTTCCATGCAAGTGGTCATCCCTCCATCTCATTGGCAATGTTCACAAGATTGAAAAAACTAGTGGCCATCCTTAAATATTGTAAGTTAATAATATCTTTCCATTAGGATTTTTATGGCCATATGTCTCCCTACATAGTGGCCTCCACAAGGCCCTTCGTGAGCATTTTGGAGAACTCATAGTTGATCTTCGTCAGAGACACACCAATAAATTAGGCCATCTACACACACCTTATAAAAGTATCCATTGATTTCCATGAAGTATTTGGCCCGATGAAGAAATTTTTTCTTCTTTCTAAAGTCAAGATCTTGTGGCATCTTTTGGGTGAGAAGATAGGCTAGGATGTCATTGTACCATGCTATTTTTATAGACGTTTGTTTATTTATTACTCCTGTAAAGAGGATTTTGTCTAGAAACTGATCAAAGAGTGGGCTCTCATCCTCTTTATTATCCAATCTTAAGCAAGAAGCGATCATATTCTTAGTCCATTTTTGATCTACCATCATGATATCAAATTCCTACAAGATCACAAGCCACTGTATGACGTGAGGGCTCACCATTGGCTTATTCATGAGGAAGCAGATTACACTATGGTCCATGTGCACAAATACTTTGTAGCTAAGAACATAGTGCCTAAACTTTTCAAGAGCAAACACCACTACCATTAGTTCTTTCTTCATGATGGTGTAATTTAACTATGCTATCACAATGCTTCGGCTCGTGCAATAGATGTAGTATGGACATTTCTTATTTTCCATCTGTGTGAGCACTGCTCCCAAGGTATAGTTAGATGCATCTATCATGATGTAGAAGGGTCTGGACTAGTCTGGTGCTCATAGGATTGGCATTTCTATGAGTTCTTATTTTAATTGTGGGAATGCATGTTCACATTCATTAGTCCATTGAAAGGTGCATATTTCTTTATAAGCTCTACCAACGATTTTGCAATCTTAGAGAAATTCTCTATGAATCGATGGTAGTAGCCAATGTGTCTAAGGAATGACAAAACATCTTTAACTATCTCTGGTTGGCGTGTTATTCCTTAGATGAACCTTATCGTTTCTAGGTCTACCTCAATGCCCTTTTTGTAAAATTTAGTGCCCTAGTAGTATTCCTTCTTGGACCATGAGATGGCTCGTTTGCCAATTGATCCATAAGTTTGTTTCAACACATCTCTTCAATACTTGCTCAAGGTGGTTCAAGGCTTACTCAAATGTTGCTCCATAAGTGGAAAAGTCATCCATAAAGACTTCCACACCACTACCAATCTACTATTGGAAAATACTAAGGACCAAGCATTGGAATGTCATGGGGGCATTACATAGACTAAATGGCATCTTACAATATGAAAAAGTCCCTCAGGGACTCATGAATGTTGTCTTGGCTTGATCTTCTAGCACAATTTGGATTTGGTTATAGCCACTATAACCATCCAAGAAGCTATAATAATAATGCCCAGATATGGTGTCCAACACTTGATCCACAAATGATAATGAAAAATTATCTTCAAATGTTGCCATATTCAATAGCCTGAAGTTGATGTAGACCTGCCATTTGCCAACCTTCTTTGGCACAATTACAAGTGGGCTAACCCACTCACTATCCACGATGGAATAGATGAACCCTACCTTAATAAGTTGTTCAATTTCCTCTTTGATAATCTTCTTTAATTTGGGATTCAACCATCTCTAAAGCTACCTTCTAGGCTTTATGGTAGGATCAGTGTAAATGTTATGCTGGCATATCCTTGGATCAATTCCTGTTAGCTCAACATATGACCAAGTAAAGGTTGTTGGTCATTTTTTAACCACCTTCAACAACTTTTCTTTTTGTTTAGGAGCAATTTTGTCATTAATTATGAATGGTTTACCATTGTTTAAAAATGCATATTCCATACCAACCAATAAAATTTTTATCTCTAGAGGCTCCTGCTTGAAGTTATTAGGAATTTCCAACTCTCCCCAACAAGTATCATCATCTTCATCAAAGATTTGGAAATGAACTTATTTAAGTTTATCTATGCCTTCAACATAAGCACATGTTAGGCTCTTAGTTGGTTCCATGCATAATGTGCTACTATTTGAGTCAACTATCAGCCACTGGGTGCCCTCCTATTTTTTGGTTGTTACATATAGACACCTTTGAATATTGATTTCATATGCACATTGATTCCATGCTTTAATGTATGTACTTTTGATGGATCAAATCTTTTGCATGCAATTGCACCCATTATCGCTATATGCAATGCATGGAATACGCTTCTTCTCTATTTTTCCCAATTCATTTTCTTTGAATATTTTCAAAGAAAGATCCCTTATGCCCATACGTGTGTTGACCATGCTTAACCAAGCTTTTCCCATAATGATGGAGAAGTCACTTTTGCATTTTTCAACCTTGATCATCAAAAAATCAATAGGATAGGACCACCCACAAACTGTGGTCATAATGTCCTCTACTAATCCCAAAGGAATAGTAATTGACTAATCTACTAATTCTAGATATATGTTTTTCTTCTTGAGACATGGCAAGTTCCAGGCCTTGTACATGTCATGGGAGATGAGATTAACTCTAGAACCAGAGTCAAGAAGAGCCTTACATGGCTCATGTTCAGTAATCTATAGGTAAATGAGTGGACTTCCTAGGTCAAATCTTTTTGTGGAAAGATTGCCAACCTTGATGCAATCAAAAACAGCATGCATTAGCATCACAGTGCGAGTCTAAGGCAGCACTTGGTTTGAAGGGCACTCAAAGGTATTTGATGCAAGGGATGAGGGTGTTGGAGATGCAAGATGATTAGCCTTACTAGGTTAGAAGAAGGATCTCTTTCTAGATCAATTGTTCAAACCACCCAACTAGAAAGCCGATTGTGAATGTACGACCCTCATAGCATTTTGTTGTTGCAACTATCGAGGAATCTCACCCTACATGGATGGAGTATGAGGTAACTGGGTTGAAGGTAGAGATGTGTGTGTAGATGAATGTGGAGGATGATATGAATATTAATTTTTTCCTTGAGTAGATGGTGAATGTGTTTGGTGGCATTCTGAAGGGTAATAGTGATGCTAAAATTCGATATGACTTGTAGAACTTCTTGGAGAGACAAGTTGCTAAACATAGTACCCATATGGATCTAGTTGCCTATAAGGGTACTTCCACCTTGGTCGTGGCATTCCCCATAATTGTGATTGCTACCACTATTGGTATTATTCATATAGTTGTGTAGGAGCTCCAATTGGATAGTAAGCTTGTTGTTGGTGGTGGAACTGCCTTGAATTGCCTTGAGGATAAGGTAATCCTCAAGGTGCTTTCCTATGTGCTAGTCAAGGATGCAATGCATACATCCCAGACTCTTGTAAATGTGACACTATAGGGCAAAAACCCTTTGTATGTTTGTATTAACAAATGTCACAATCAATTTCATCATCAAAGTTGGTTTCCACAACTTCCTCTATAGCTGTAGCTTTGCCCTTACCTCTTTGGTAGGCAGCTTCAGCTTCTTTTCACCTCTTGCAATTATGATCACTATTTTTCTCTTTGGATTCTTTAGCAATCTTCATAGTGGTTTGAAATTTTTCATCCAAAGAGTCGCATAATTTATCAACCTTTGCTAAAATATCATAAACAAGTTTTTGGATGGGCAAGGTTTTCCTGTTCACCACTTCATCAAGTGGTGACTCCTCCTCATCACAAAATTGGACCTCTTGTTTTCTGATGGAAGGATCCCTACTATACTCTTCTACACTTTACCTTTTTATAGCTCACCTTCTTCTTTTGTTACCTACTTAATTTCCTTTGGATATGATGAGCTCTCAATTTAGATAATCTTCCTTGAGCATACATCCCAAGAGTTCTTCTAGTTTCTACTTTGAGCCCATCTATGATGTGGCAAAGTTGTTCCCTCTGAGAATAACCATGGCTAGGGCATTGATGTAAGAGTGAATAGTACCTACTCATGGTAGCATCCAAGGGCTCATGTGTTCCTTGTTTCCAACCTTGGATTTTCCTTCTTAGATTATACACTTTGAAGTATGTCTAGTATTTTTCATTAAATAGCTCTAACATGGTACTCCATCTATAGATGGATTCTAGTTCCAAGGACCAGTACTAGCTTTCAACTCTCTTGATGAGTGTCCCAGGAAAAAGTTTGAGTTTTTGCCACTCATTTTCTATATTTTGTAAGGCACAGGAATTATGGAAAGCTTGTAGATGTTCCTGTGGATCAGAGTTATATCCCCCCTCAAATCTTGGAATATTATTTATGTCTAAGTGCTTGATCCGACTATGTTTCATATGCCTGGTTGAAATTGCAACTACTTTTGCGATGTTGAGCATACTTTGAGTCACCAATAGAGGTTCATCATCATCATTGCATCAATGATGCTAAGGATGGTTTTGGCCACCCCTTCAATCTTGGTGGCCTTCATGATCATTATTATCTCATTAATCACCTTCATTGCGATTATTTTGACATCAACTTCTATGAGAATCGATAGCTGAAGAGGAATGTTTAAAATCAGATGAAGAGGACGAAGAGGAAGGTGGACCTTCACCACCACTGTAGTGTCCACCACCATGTTTTCACTTATTATGACCACCATCCTTAAATCCCTTGCTATTGTGATGCTTCCTCAAGTCCCTACCTTGACTGTCACTTTTTCCTGAACCTAGTTTATGAATAGTGGACCACAAGTTCAAGGTCATAACCTCATCACCAATAATAGGGCGTGCAAAATCTTCATGTTGATGACCTTCAAAGGGAGGATCCTCATTGTCATCTTGATCTAGTAGGAATAAGGGATTATTGAAATGTTTCCCCTTTGTAGCCTCACGGAGCTTCTCCTAATGTCAATATTGTTTGCATTATGTTTCAGTGGAACAGTAGTTCCAAGTATCATAACCATTCACAACGTACTCCTCATGAAGATCTGTAATGCCCAACTTATTAAGGGTTTGGAATAGCATCTTGGGCATAGATCGATCAGGGGGCAAGATGATGTTACCCTCCATATCACACCATTGCAGTTGTTCATCCTAATGTAGGAGGAAGGTGAAGTCCAATACATACTCATATGGATGAGTATATACCACTTTTCAATCCTATGGGACTGACGGTCTGACATCTTCACATCTGTGGAAAGAAGAAGACATTTTGCAAAATGAATAAAATTATCAGTGTGCTTTGTAGTTGATATGTCATTGAGAGTGATGTTGATCTTGAGTTTGTCCAACAATATAAATAATATTTACTAATCTTCGATAGCGCATGTTTCAACAAACAAAGTCCCCAAAAATGGTGTCAATGATGAGCAACAAGGTATCCCCTATGCCCAACCATATGAATCAAAAAGTGTTCACACACAATTCAGTCAAATTCCGTGGACTTTGTAGTTTCTGATGCAATAGTCTTCTAGGAAGTGAATCTTACTTTACGGTTGTTCATTGTCTTCCCAATCACACTTGTGACATACACTAGTATGACTAAGTGTAATTGAGGTATCTTATTTTTATCATTTTGTATTTTATGGTTTTGGTGCTTAAAGGAAAATAAAGTAGTTGGACTAACTAATTTAATTTAACTAATTAACTAATATCTAACTAGTCTTAACATAAGCATCTGGTCCACCTTTCCGTACATGTCCTACACCCACTGATGAGTGGCAAGGTATCCCTACACTCAACCATACGAATACAAGCATACACACACAATCCGGTTGAATTCCAAGGACTAAGTGCGTACACACCTTTGTGGAATAAGGATGGGTTGATTAATCGTTGTCTTCCCAAGCTTACTTGTATAGCACAATTGTATGGTTAAGTAAACTTCAGGTACATGATTTTTATAGTTTTTATGTTTTTATGTCCTAGTGCTACAAAGGGAGGAGAGAGATAACTAAGTAACTAATTTTGATTTAACTACCTAACTATGCTTTAACTAGTCCTAACACCAGCATCCATTCTCACTTGCCGTACACATCTTGAACTAGTGCAACACTACTAGGATTACCAAACACTAATTGTTACTGGGTTACCAAGTGTTACATGCATGCTCAAAGTGGTCGTACTAAGTGTGCTTACTTAGGAGAGTTGTAGGCTAAGAGAGAGAACATTAATTAACTAAGGAAAGCATTAAGTAATAGTAATTAACATTAATTAATCTATTCTGAATGCTGCAAGGTTTATCACAAAGTTTGTCTTATTTCCATACACAAGGTGTGCTCAGGTACACAATGCTCAAATAAAGATCCATTCACTTTATGACTCCTACTACGGGCACTCAAAAATAATTCTATCTTTGGAAAAGAAAAAAGGCAAGAGTTTGGGTAAGGGACTAAGACTAACTATGTAAACCAAGTACACCCACCTCTTATTTATAAGCAATGAGGCAAGCCCCGATATCACAGATGCGGTATCGCAACTCATCATACCCCCACAACTGAATGAAAACTCGTCCTCAAGTTCCTTACAAAATATTGGAAAGGTATGGGATTATTAACTAAATGAGAACTAACAATGACAGGGAATAAAAAAACTCAAAGTGCTCGGTGAACAAATCAACAAACATATTACAACATTGGTGCTCATGCCCTTTTTGGTGAACACTATACATAGATGACATCCAGACCCTCATTCGATAGCTTGAAAGAGAGTAAATAAAATGAGGCATGTTGTTGCCGATGTCACGATTGCCCCTTCCATTTTTTATCCATAGCCATGCGACCAAACTTGTTCCTGATGTAAATGCTCCAGCTCCAGTCCATCTCGAGTACTTCCTCCTATCCCAATCCATAGTTCATGTAATCACCATCTGCACACACAAGATAGTCAGAAATGAGCAAGGATAAGTAAACCATAATGTAGTTGATACCTTGCCTCGATATAGAGCGCATTGGCTAGGTTGTGGTTATGGCAAAAACTGGGTTAGAGGTTTATCACAAATAACTACCCAAGGTGTAGGGATGATACAAGTAGTAGAATGGAAAAATAGGGTCCCCATGACTAAGAGCGAACCTCCAATAGCAATAGGGTTGAAAAGTATAGGGAACAAGAAAAATGGGAAAAATAACAATGGCGATGTCGATAAAATGGATGTCATGGATGGGGATGAAATGAGAAAATGCTAATTGCAAGAAATGTTTTAAGGAGAAGAATTTAACAATTTCACCATAAAGGAACGTTAGTGAGTCCTCCCCAAAGCAAGCTCATGCCCTTTATGCCCTGACAAACCCACAAACAAAAGAGTCTGTAGGCTCTAGGAATGACATATGGAAACAATGGTTAAAGACTGACCCATAAGAATTTACCAAAGAATAACAATGCATCAACTAGGAAATAGACTAATCATAAAATCGATAATGAGGTGGAAAATGGAAAGAAATATGGAGAGTAGAAAATGGAATGAAATCCCAAGAGCAAGGCTGTGTAAAGTTCCTTGTGTATTTTATAGTTAAGGTGACTGAGTAGAACTCATTCCAAATCTAGACTCAAACCAACCACATTCAGTGACCTCACATTAATACACTTGGCCAATCCATTCCCTTGAAGCAACAACAATGCATACCCAAAGAGTCACCACCATTCCAAGGAGAGTGAGATGGAGAAGTAGGAAGCAAGAAAGGGCCTTAGTTAGACGAAACCTTTAGGCATGGGTAACATGTCTTTCTAGTGCCATAACCAGTGCTTATAGCCTAGATTTTTTTATTATGTCTAAGGGGTGTGTGCTTTGAATTCTCACTATTTTTTTTTGTGAGAACCCCACCATGCAAAGACTTATTTGATTTATTCAACTTCCTAATGTTTGGTTATCAACGGAATGGTGGAGAACCCATGAAAAATATCCAAGTACCCAAGAGAATAGCCAGCACACGTGCATCGAATCCCCTTGAAGTCACACCCTTTTCAACCATTGAATCCTTCCTTGGTTTGAAGAATACGAAGCCACCAATTCATTAATATGTTTATTTAGAAAAGGGGACTGTACAGTTCCAAAACCAAGGAAGACCATAGAGTTGAACAGAGAAATGGATGGTGTGGACTCATTGCTTGTTTTTTCAAAAGAACCATATCATAGTATCAACATTAAAAATGAAAGGTAAAAACCTAACATTAACAATCAACACCATTATAGTAATCAACACCATTATAGTACAATCCACCATCATGCATACTTATTGTATGACGAATGAAAGTAAATCAAATAAAGAAATAGGAAAAAATAGGAATGATGATGTAAAAATAAAAAATAAAATTGAAAATAAATGTGTAAAAAAAATACAACAAAAGAGTTGAGGGCTTGGAATGGTTAGCATTGGTGGCCCTCTCCCCCATGACTGAGTTGGAAGGAGGAGATCTGAAATAACTAGTAAGGTTGTTCACCAATAGAGGTAATATTGGTACTGGTTGTTCTAAGCTCATGGAAAGGTTTATTTTGTTGGATGTTGACCAACAATTTCTTATTTGGGCTCTTAGGTTTATAAATCATCATAGCCCCTCAAGGAAAAGTTACATAAATAATATAAGGTCCTTCCCATAGCGTTTGAAATTTAGTGCATCGTGGAATGTGTGTGGGATTCCAGTACAAAACCTTATCTCCTGGTTGATATTTAACTTTCCTAATTTTTAGGTCATGATGTCATTTATTGAAGGCCTTATGCAATTCGTTAGATGATAGGGTGGCTAATTGGTTCTCATCTAGCAAGTTAAGGGTCATTAACGGTTCTTTTTGTGCTAGATCAAGGTCAAGGTTGAAATCACATGCCATAGATAGTGTACGGAGTTCTACTTGAATGGGAATCATTGGAAGTTTCCTGTACACTAACTCATAGGGAGAGTATCCTATAGGGAGTTTCCATGTGAAGCGGTATGCCCAAAGAGGATTGTTCAGTTTGGTGCTCCAATCTCTCCTATACTTGCTAATAGTTCTTGTCAATGTTTTCATAATCTCCCTATTGGTGACCTCAGCTTGACTATTCTATTGAGGGTGGTATGGAGTAGTCAATTTTTGTTTAACCCCTAAGCATTGCATCAGCTTCCAAAAAGTTGCACCTATAAAATGTGTGTCATTATCAAAAATAAGTGCATGAGGCACACCTATTTATGATTTGTTGTTGAAAAAATCGTGTAGCTGTAAATGATGTACAATCCTTAACAGCATCTACTTCTACTCATTTTTTAAAGTAGTTAACAGCAACAACGATGTAAGCTTTCCCATTGGACTCTTGTGGTGTTTGTTGTGTAACAATATAGGTGAGAATACCACTATACTAGTTTGTTTCCATGGTCAATTGATTAGTTACTACACCTGCAAAGAGGAGTTCATTAGGGAAATGATCAAAAATTGGATACCCATCCTCTTTGTTGTCCCATTGCAACTGAGATAAATGATTAGCAACTACATTCTTGGTGCCTTTACAATCAATCATTGTAAGATTGAACTCTTGTAAGATTACAAGCCATCATATGATGCGAGGGCTCACCATTGGTTTATTCATTAGGAACCTTATTACACTATGATCCATGTGCACAAATACCTTATAGCCCAAGACATAGTGCCTAAATTTTTCTAATGCAAACACTATAGCTATTAATTCTTTCTCTGTTGTGGTGTAGTTAAGTTGTGCACTAGAAAAACTCCTACTTGCACAATGGATGTAATAAGGATCTTTTTGGTCATCTAACTATGTAAGTACGGCTCCTAAAGCATAGTTGGACACGTCAGTCATTATGTGGAATGGTTTGGACTAGTCAGGAGCTTGTAGAATGGGTGTTTCTATGAGCTTCTGTTTTAAATTTTGGAAAGCTAGTTTGCATTTCCTGGTCCATTCAAAAGGTACATCCTTTTTCGTTAGTTCAACCAATGGTTTTGCAACCTTTGAAAAGTTCTTAATAAACCTTCTG
Organism: Gnetum montanum; assembly: GCA_015680685.1. Taxonomy (NCBI): domain Eukaryota; kingdom Viridiplantae; phylum Streptophyta; class Gnetopsida; order Gnetales; family Gnetaceae; genus Gnetum; species Gnetum montanum. The sequence continues at coordinate 1,159,844 of MNCI01014407.1, forward strand.
TAGTAGCCAGTGTGTCCAAGGAATGACCGAATATCTTTTATAGTTTCAAGTTGCCGAGTAATTCCTTGGATAACTTTGATCTTTTCGAGGTCTACCTCTATCCCTATTTGCAAAATCCTATGTCCTAATACAATGCCTTCTTGGATCATTAAATAGATTTTTTGCTAGTTGAGCCTTAAATTGGTTTCTACACATCACTTTAGTACTTGCTCTAACCAATCCAAGGCTTGATCAAAGTTTGCTTCGTAAGTGGAGAAGTCATCAATGAAGGCTTCCACACTATTTCCTATCTGCTACTAGAATATGCTTACAACCAATCATTAAGACGTTGCAAAGGCATTGCACAAACCAAAAGACATATGTTTGTATGAAAATGTTCCCCAAGGACTGGTGAACATAGTCTTGGCTTAGTCTTCTAGGGCTATTTTTATTTGGTTGTACCCACTATACCCATCCAAAAAACTATAGTAGCGATGCCCTACAATGGTGTCTAAGACTTGGTCAATGAATAGCAATGGAAAATGGTCTTTCAATGTTACCATATTTAGTAGCCTAAAATCTATGCACACCCTCCATTTACCTCCCTTTTTAGGCACAATAACTAACAAACTAACCCATTCACTATCAACAATGGGGTATATGAACCTAGCTTTTAGAAGTTGTTCGATTTCTTCCTTAACCACTTCCTTAAGCTTTGGGTTAAGTCACCTCTGCAACTGTCATTAAGGCTTCATGGAGGGGTCGATGTAAATTCTGTGTTATATATCCTAGGATCTATTCTAGTTAATTTGGGATATGACCAAGTGAAGGCTTTCAACCATTTGTTTATCACCTTCAATAGTCTCTCTTTCTATTGAGGATTGAGCTTCACATTAATAATTACCAATTTTCCATTCTTGAGAAATGTGTACTCCAAATTGGTGGGCAATGGTTTTAATTCAAGGAGCTCCTGCTTGAACTTATTAGGGATTTCCAGCTTCCCCCAGTTGATATTTTCAATGTCAAGACTTGGAAGTTGGCAATGGACTTACTCTAATGTGTCTATGCCATCGATGTAAGTGCAAATAAAACCCTCATTTGGTTCCATGCATATAGTTGAACTACTCTCTTAATCAGCTATCAGCCACTAGGTGCCTTCTTGTCTTGTGGCTACTGCATATAAGCATCTTTGCATATTAGTTACTTGTGCACACTAATTGCATGCAAGCAATGTTAAATGTTGTACAAACCATGACTTCTGCACACAATTGCATATTGTGTCACTATATGCAATACATGGAACTTTCTTCTTCTCGATCTTCCTAAACATATTTTCCTTTGATATTTCTAGGGAAAGATTGTGAATTCCTAGGCATGCATTAATTTTTCTTAACCATGCTCTTCCCATTATGATTGGAAAGTCCCACTTACCATTGCTCACTTAAATCACTAGGAAATTAGCTAGATACAACCATCCACAAACAGTGGTGACAATGTTCTCCACTAGCCCTAATGGGACAGTGATGGACTGATCAACCAACTCTAAATGAATGTTACTCTTTTTTAGTGAATATGGGTTCTAGGATTTGTACATTTCTTGAGAGATTACGTTGACACCGAAACCTAAATCCAAAAGAGCCTTGCACGGTTTATTCCCAATGATTTGTAAATATATACCAGGATCAGAAAAGTTTCTAGAAAGATGGCCAACCTTAATCCAATTGATGACGGCATGAATTAACATGACTGTATGCATTGGGCATAATGTTTGGCCTGAAGGGAGTTCCGAAGTTTTGATTGATAATGAGGTATCTAAAAGATTAGCCACTTGTGGTTGCAAGGGCTTAGTTAGACTATTGGTTTTGAAGAAAGGTCTTTTCTTCATGCAATTGTCAGGACCAATAATAGTTTGAGAGTTAATAGCCCTTGTGACATTACATTGCTGCAGCTGGGTAGGGAGCTCACCCTACATAGCTAGAGCAACTAGTAATGGAGATATGGGTGGAAGAGATGTAGCCGGATGAAAAGGAGAGTATGTCTGTGAAACATCACCCATAAAAGAAGGAGTCCTACAGTACTCATAACCTTGGTAGTGAGGTTGAGAAGTGGTGTGACTAGTAGAGTCACATGGAGAGATTGGCTGCTGCACATAATATCCATATGGGTCAGGTTGACGGTAAGGATACTATAGCTGTGGTGGTGGCATTCCCCATGATTGTGGGTGTTTCTACTATTGATACTACTCAGTTGGTTGTGGTGGAGTTCCACTTGGATAATACATTAAGGGTTGGTGGAACTATCTTGGGTTACCTTGGGGATAAGGTAACCTTTAAGGTGTTTGCTTTCTGTTCAATCGTGGGTTGAGTGCATACACCCCAGACTCTTGTAGATGTGAGATTATAGGGCAACATCCCATAGGATGGTCATATTGGCATATCTCGCATCAACTATCATTGTCTGTATCTAAATCCACAACCTCTTCGATGATGGAAACTTTGTCTTTACCCTTGTTATGTGCATATCCTACTTCTCTCTTTTTTCTCTTTTCGTGGTCACTATCTTGCTCTCTAGACTCCTCTACTATTTTGAGAACAATTTGAAATCTATTATCTAGGGAGTCCCACATTTGGTCTACATTTGTTGATACTTTCGATGCCAACTTTTGAATAGGCAAAGTTTTCCTATTCACCATCTCTTCGAGTGGTAACTCTTCTTCATCCTCACAAAATCTTACTTCCTTTCTTTAGAGAGAAGGATCTCTGTTATATTCTTCCACACTCTCTCTTTTCCATAACTCACCTTCCTCTTTAGCAACTTGCTCCAATAACCTTTGTACTTGATGGGTCCTAATCTTGGATAGTCTTCCTTCGACATAAGTCCCAAGGGTTCTTCGCATTTCATGCCTAAGCCCATCTACGAGATGGCGTAGTTGATCCCTCTACAAATAACCATGGCCAAGAAAATGATGTAATGGTGCATAATATCGACCCATGGCAGCATCCAAGGGTTCATGTCCTCCTTGTTTTCAGCCTTGGATTTGCTTTCGTAGGTTGGACACTCAAGAGTACATTTGGTACTTATCGTTAAACAATTCTAACATGGTACTCCACCTATGAATGGATTCTTGTTCTAAGGACCAGTACCAGCTTTCCACTTCTTTGATTAGCATCCATGGAAACAACATTGATTTTTTCCATTTGTTTTCTATGTTTTGTAAGGCACATGCATCATGAAATGCTTGTAGATGATTTTGAGGATCAGTGTTGTATCCCCCTTCAAATCATGGGATATTGTTCATGTCTAATCTCTTGATCCTACTATCCTTTTGGTGCCTTTTTGGAATCCTAACAGCCTCAGTTATGTCTAACATACTTCGAGTAGTGAGTAGGGGTTCATCATGATCATCTCGTCTATGGCATCTATGATGCCCATGTTCTTCCCTACTCTCCCTTCTTTCACAGTGTGTTTCTATAGAGTGCCCTCGTCCCCTTTCTCGAATATTTTGTCTATGATTCCCATTTCGCCTACCCTTATCCTCATGGTCTTTTTCTTTGTGACTACTTTCAAATCCTAAAGGAGAGCGTGAAGGAGATGATAAAGGTGAAGAAGAAGGAGGACCATCACCATGTCGGTGCCTGCTTCCTTCTCTTTGGTGGTCATGGCCTCAATTGTGATTACAATTGGAATGTTCATCTTTGTCATGTGTTTGTGTTCCCTTTTTAGATATTTTATGTCTATTAGTACAAGAATCTGAGTTATGGATAGTTAAGTAAAGATTTTGATACATAACCCCTTAACCAAAGTCAACGGGAGGAACATCATTGTGTGGGTGACTTCCTAAGGCAAGTTTACCACCTTCATTTTTTCTTAGGACATGTAGGACATTCTATGACAACTTTTCCTTCATGGATTCATGAAATCTCTCCTATTATAAATCCCTTTGACGTTGTGCCTCTGTGGGTCAATACCCTCTCAAGTCATGATCATGCACAACGTACTCTGCTTGTAAGTACTACATACTAATTCGTGTGAGATCACAAAGAAGCATGTCTGGGATTGAGTGATCGGGAGGTAACACTATGTTACCTTCTAAATCTTGCCAACGCAGTTGTTCATCCTGGTAAAGGATAAGGTAAAGTTTGGTATATACTCATCAGGATGAACATATACCATGCAAAACTGTTGAGGGACTGGTAGATTATCATGTGTACTATGCCTCTAATTGTTCCTTGTATCAGACCTAGGCAGTGAAACACTTTCGTACAAAGAAGGAAAAATGATTGTCTATTCAGTGTGAAATGTATTATATATTATTATTTTTTTCTCTTGTAACCAACCCTAAGGATTCGTTCCAACAATGATAAAGATTTCATAAGTTCTAATTAGTGCACAAACAACAAAGTCCCTGACAATAGCACCAATGATGAGCGATGAGGTATCTCTACACTCAACCATACAAATACGAGTGTACATGCATGATCCAGTCGAATTCCAAGGACTAAGTGCTTAAGCACCTTTGTGGAACAAGGATGGGTTGATCAATCATTGTCTTCCCAAGCTTACTTGTATAGCATGATTGTATGGTTAACTAAACTTGAGGTACATGATTTTTATAGTTCTTATGTTTTTATGTCCTAGTGCTACAAAGGGAGGAGAGAGATAACTAAGTAAATAATTTTAATTTAACTACCTAACTATGCTTTAACTGGTCCTAACACCATCATCTGTTCTCACTTGTTGTACACATGTTGAACCAGTGCAACACTACTGGGATTACTAAATGCTAATCGTTACTGAGTTACCAAGTGTTACACGCATGCTCAAAGTGGTCGAACTGAGTGTGCTTACTTAGGAGACTTTTAGGATGAGAGAGAGAACATTAATTAACTAAGGAAAGAATTAAGTAACAGTAATTAACATTAATTAATCTATTCTGAATGCTGCAAAGTTTATCACAAAGTTCATCTTTATTGTTGTACACAAGGTATGCTCAGGTACACAATGTTTGAATAAAGATTCGTTCACTTTATGACTCCTACTGTTGGCACTCAGAAATAATTCTATCTCTGGAAAGGAAAAAAGGCAAGAGTTTGGGTAAGGGACTAAGACTAACTATGTAAACCAAGTGCACCCACCTCTTATTTATAGGCAATGAGGTAGGCCCCGATATCACGTATGCGATATTGTAGATGCGGTATCATGACTCATCACCCACGTATCCATTCCTGGGTGACCAAGCACTATGCTACTAGGCATACCAAGCAATAACGTTGTTGGGATTACCAAGTGAATACGTGCTATGCTCGAAGTGGTTGTACTTATGTGTTTAATCTATCTTGATTTATTGCTTCATTAACTTAATTACTAGAAACATTTAATAGATAATTGAAAACATTAAATGCATCAATAAAATATTTAATATATTCAAAGTGCTACAAGGTTTATCAAAAAGTTCATCTTTATTACTGCACACATTATTGTGCTCAGGTACAACAATGCTCAAATAAAGATCTGCATACTCAATGACTCCTATTGCAGGCACTTGGGAGAAAAATTCTCTCTCAAATAAATAAACTACAAGAGCTTCATTACTAAAAAATCTCTATTGCTATAAATGTGTCTAGTGGGCCCATATTTATAGCTGAATATAGACACTATGTCAATGAGGCCTCGTCGACGCAAGATATGATGTGTCGACTAGGCCTCATCGATGAGGCTGCATTGATGAGGCCTTGTCGACATAGTTAGAACTGCAACTCATCAAATATGAATAATGGTTATTGCTAATGTTATACCATTTACATGGCTAAATGAGTATTTTATCATTTTCTTGTAAAATAGCCATATTTTAAGCTTTTAAAGTAAGCTTATATAGCACAACAGGACATATTTATCTTAATCTTGTATTATTATTTTGTGATTCATTATGGTTAAGTCATCTAATTTTTGTAGTCAGAAAGAGTTTGACTATTTAAATGGATAACATTGATTTGTTAACCATTGTTAATTAAATGAAAAATGAATTTTTTAATTAAGTTGACTAAAACCTTTTGGATTTGTCAAAAAAAATAGTTTTAGAATTCCTTGTAAAAAATTTATTTTTAAAATCCATAACTTAATATTGCCCATTGGAATTGAACTTGTGACCTAGAAAACTTTGTGGTTTAAAATGTTTATGTGAATTGTTATCCATAGATAACAATCATAGTTGGGAAATAAGAAGGGACCTCAACCTAAAATCCAATATTATAAACACATATTAAGAAATAATAGCTTTGAAAAGCTCAATTACTTACGACATCTTTTTTTATTTTAAATAAAGACTAATAAACATGACCATGGAAAGATGGCAGTTGATGAGTCATGAATTTGTTGGCTACGATATCGCAGCCATGATATCGCGTACACGATATCACGTATGTGATATCACAGCCTAGACGCAATATCGCGTATGCGATATCGCAGCTTGTCTCCTCATATATAAATAAGAGGTAGAAAAATCTAGTAGGTAGTTTTTTGGTAAGGTTTTTAAGTTTAAGTTCAGTAGTTTTGTAAAGATCCTTTGTCAATCTTCCTCTCAACCCTTTTCTCACAATGCATGCCCGCAGTGTGGTGATTGTAATTGTACAACATTCTTATTCGAGTGTGATGTACTTGGACATGCACATGACTGGCAATAAAGATCAAGATTACTTCATCATTTTAGCTTAATTATTTACTTCTTTCTTAGTTAATATCTCTTCACCCTTATCTCCTAGTAACGCGGAATGAGTATGACTTAATCACGAGCATTCAAGTGTGACTACTTGGTAACCCAGTAGCATACTTAGACCATGCACTTGGTAATCCTAGTGGTAGTCATGCATGAGGTCCAAGATGTGTACGGATGATTAAGCAACAGATGCTCATCGCACTTAGGCTAGTTCAGATTCTCTCTCACCATCTCTCTCCTAGCTTAGTTAATATTATTTCCCATCATACCCAGGAGTAGCATTAGTGTAGGAACACATCATACACCTCACTCTAGACTAAACCATACATGACAAAGCTAATACTAGTCCAGGTGGGAAGACAACGAGCTATGATCTACAAGTAAATGTCTAGATACCATAACTAGCTTGTCTGCGGAGTTCGACCAAATCGTATGTGAAACACTCGTATTTGTATGGTTGAGTGTAGGGGTACCTCGCCACTCATCATTGGCACCATTGTCAGTGACAGTGCTAGTTATCTAGATTAGTTATATCATACAAGGTTGCTATATAGGAATTAATGATATGTCTTTTAGGAAGAAATAATTACAAAAAGTCACATACAAATTCACACATAATCTCACAACCATGCCTCTCCTACAAGACCAGGATAATGCCACATCTAGTAAGGTAATTATTAGAGAACCAATGAATTATATGACAATGAAGATTGGAGTATGCAATTTGAGATGGGAGTTTCTTATAAACATAAACGAAGGTAGCATCGTCCCAACGCACGAAAGCATAACTTACTCAATGACGATGAACCCCTACTCGCCACTACAAGCCTAACACAAATACAACAGGCTATTTGAATCTCCTGTAGGCATCATAAAGAGAGTCATCTACCCAAGCTCGATTTAAACAACTTTCCCAATTTTTCAAGAGGTTATGACTTAGATCCGCAACAACATTTACAAGCCTTCTACAATTCCTGTGCATGGAACAACATTGATAACGGTTGGCAAAAACTCAAGCTCTTTCCTATGACACTTGTTGGCCAAGCGAAAGTATGGTATAGATCATTAAAACCAAATTCAATATGATGTTGGCCAACAATGGTAGAACTCTTTAATGAAAGATATCAAACTTACGCAAGAGTGTTGGCCTTGAGGAAACAAATCCAAGAGTGGAAATGGGCACAACATGAACCCTTGGACATGGCCTTAGAAAGATATTATGCACTGTTAAACAACTGTCTAGGCCATGAGTTCTCCAAGGAAATGCTAATGTACCATATCATTGATGTACTTCATGATGAAACAAGAGAGATCCTAGGGATGTATGCCGAGGTCAACTATACGAACTATGAACCCATTACTTCCAAGAGCTTATTAAACGGGTAGCAAAAGAAAAAGGAGAAATGGTTAGATGGGAGAGTGTTGAAAAACATCAACAAGACCAAAATATCAACTTAATAGAGGTCCATAATCATGAAAAGGAGAAGTCAACCTATCTCAAGGAGGAAGAACCATCTTTTCCAGTACAATAATCATTAGATCAAATTGAGGCAAGGATCAATAAGATGCTGGAATGGATGCATAAAAAGTGTGGGGAATATATCAATAATATTGGAGATAGAGTTTTGACAACCTGAGAAGTAGGACAAAATATCATTAGAAAATCGAAAAAAAGGGATGAAGGAAATAAGAGCTCAACTGCCAATCATACGTATGAATGTAACATTTGCCTATACGATCACCCCAAGGGCCAATCCCCAATCTTGTTACATTTATATGAGCATTGGGGAAGCACGTTACACCTAGAGTTCGTACAAAGATATTGTGTTTGATCATAGTCACAACAATCCCAGTCGTGGGGAAAGCCATCCCTAAACTGGAGACACCCTTCGTATCATCCGAATCCAAATGCTAATCTAGTTCAACATCCTATTTCCCCAACCGGGTCAACATAGTCTATCTCACCACATTATTATTTTCCTCAGTGCTATCAGCCAATTTCCTCAACACAACCATTGCCTTGTGGACCTTACACTTCTTCTAAATTTCAACATTCTCATCCTTTCCCTCCTTCTACATCACCACTAGCTGTTCCTGAAGTATCCGCACCATAGCAACAACCCATGAACATTACTTGTGCTACTATTGCCAACAACAGTGAGAGACCTCATCAACATCAAAAGTGTCCCTTCTTTAGACATGACCATAGGAAGGGACAACAAAATTCTGAGGCCACTACATTCTCCAACTCATCATAAGTCCACCACTTTGGTGCATCCTTCTCTTTGAACCCAACGCCTCGTGTCACTTTATCAAGGCCATCAATTAACAATCCAACAACCATATGGCCCAATGAATATAGCCATGGAGAGCAACATCCCAATCCTTGCGTACCATCTTACGGTCTCAAGTATCATAGTGAGTTAACTCTTTACCAGGGAACCACATCTTATAAATTTCCCCACTACGCTTACTATAATTAGGTGTGTGAACCCCAATGGGGTAAGTATGACCAAGTTTTAATATTTTCAACATGCAAGGATTGTCATCTTTCAATTATTAATCCTCGCCATGCTTAATCATTTAGTTATGGGGGATATTCCCTATTCTAATAACAAGCAGGATTAATAAATATTTTTCATTTTCTTTAATTTTACAATTTTTTGTTTTCTAGTTTTTCATTTTTCAATTTCTTGTTTTATTTTCTTTTTGTTTGTTGTTTTATTTTTTATTTTTATTTTTTGTCTTTCTATCTTTTTATAAGTAATCTCATCTATGAATAAAACACTCATGTGGCTCATTGGTTGAGATGTGTTCTATGTTATCGAGTCTCGACTAGTAAATTATTTGGACAGTGAGCCCATTACACCCACTCATCCATTCTACAAATAAGAGGTTCTGTTCAAGGGTACAATGATATTATTGACATTCTTAAAACTTAAAATTTAAAATTAATTTTGTGTTCATTGTACCCAGAATGAGGAAGGATGAACCAAGAGGGAATGATTAGGGTGTGACATCAAGGGGACTTCCGGATTCTCTTTGGTGATGTTTGTGAGAGTTATCACATAATGTGGTTGTACTAAGATCCTTGTAGATCTAATGCAAAATGGGAGTAAGAGTAATCAAAAGGCACTCAAAAATCCAATGTTGTTCTAGGGGGTCCCACTGGAAATACATGCATCCATGCCTGAAGGTTGGTAGCTTCTCTGGATTCAGCAATCGAAAAAAAAAAAAGAGAAAAGAAAAAAAAGAGAGAGACCAAGAAAGTGCCACAAAGCAAAAATCACTCCTCCTTTGAACCAAAATGTCAAGTGATCGTACGCCTTATTGTTCTGATACTCTCATAGTTGCTCATCATGGGATGAAGCAATGCGATATTACTGATCAGAGGAATGGACTTGGTCCTAATCTTGGAACAACGGGTTAATGACACATTAATCATGCTTTACACACAAGATTCATTATACCCTGGGTGAGTTACCTCATGTTCCAATCTCTACAATCCCTTCTATAGTCAGTCTCATCTCACTGTTCATGTAATTGTAGCTCAAGTCTTATGTAGCATGGAACTCTTACCTCATGCTGGTGATACCTACATGTGTGTGTTTTGTGGAACCATTGTGGATTACATTTAACCCTTCTAGTGCCTATAGACACTTTTCAGTGTGGTTACGCAAGGGCATTATAGGTTGGAACTTTCTTTGGGGAGGACCCACTTGTGTAATTTTTTGTAATTTGCACTCATAACACATCCTCCACACACAATCTATTACCCTTGGCATATTTTCAACAATATTATTTCCCTTATCACTAGCCCTCCAATTCGAACATTCCTATTAACCATCACATAGCCCTTTTCTTTCCCTTGCCACCTAAGGCCCTTATTGATCAATTCCACACCATCATAATTTTCATGCCTTCAAAACTAGCTGAATTACCCTAGACCCCTTTAACAACAATCTAGATGTCCTTAATTTCCATTTCAATTTTAGGAAAATCTTAAAAATTCAGTATCTTTCATTATGCCTAATATCAATAGGCCGTGATATCGCGTCCCATAAAACTATATATACGTGACCCCCCCCCCCCCCCCCCCCCCCCCCCCCCNTTACCATCATTTTTAATTGTTCATGCGAGGGAAGTCTTTCAACTTTCTCTCTACAACTTGCGATTGTGCATCCCTTGCTTTCATATCCATAACTTGCTTGCTAGTCCTCCAATTCTCATTTCATTTGAACTTACTTGAACCCAGAGTGTTCAGCTTAGTCGTGGGGGAGGGGCACACACCAAATAGCGCATAATGTTTTTGAAATTTTTCATCACCCAAAGGACATTTTCAAGGGTAATTAGCTATGAAATTAAGGATAAGTGTATCAAAAACAATTTCATCCCCTTAGTTATATTGGAAAACTAGATTTCGAAAACCACCTAAGCAAAGAGGACTCACTATTATAATCTTTCAGGGACATTTTAATTAACGTCACACAAGGATAAAAAAATTCTATTAAAGCAAGCAGTAAGGTATGACCTAACGTTGGAAACAACTTTACTAACAATTGTGATTGCAGATGTCCCCGAAATGTGGACAACAGGAAGGTCCTGCTCAAGATGGGAGTAAACAACCTAGAAGAGGTGAAGGACAAGTTCCTGTCATATAGCATGCAAAGTAGGAGGAACAATCATTTAGTATCCACCAGGAGGGCCCTACTACTGTACAATCAAGGCAGGTAGAAGGAGGAGATGTGGCAACACCTGAACAGGGACAACATCTCATGTTGCCTGAAAATTATGTTCAGGCCATCCATGAAAGGTCCATAGTCACCGCGGTGATTGTGGAATTAAACTTTGGATCTTTCAAAGAATTTTCTCTGGAGGCCATTAGGGATCACCTCAAAGGGTCCCCATTATGGCCTATCCTCTCTGAAAGGGATGCCTGGTACTTAGGGGAAATGTACCAATTTTGGCACAACAAAGAACAAAGCACCATGGTTAACATTTGTGGTGTGACTGTGGATTTATCTATTTAGGCCATTTTAGAAGTACTAAACCTTCCAAATATAGGGCCAAAGGTTGCTCAGCTATCAACATGCTCATACCTTGATGTGCGATGAGTTTGGTTGAAAAGGGCATATGGCAAGGAGGATAAGACATTTGGGGAGTTGACGATGGAACAAAGGATCTATTTCAAAATAGGGACTTATCACCTCTTCCCCAGAAAGGGCTTAAAAAGAATTTCAACATATGTGACAAGAGTATGTGTAGTGTTGATGGGAAAGGTTAATGCTAACCTACCTCATCTATATTTTACGAAGATTCTAAGGCTATTTGACAAACGAAAGACAGGGAAGCTTGCGTTACCCTTTCCTTGTCTTATTAGGAAGCTTAGTAGATGTGATGGCATTAGAGGATACACCAATGATGTCCTCTAAAAACCCCAAAATGCTTCATATGCAAAACTGCTAGAGCCACCAGCTACAAGGAAAATCACTGGTGAGATGTTGGGGCCAAAACAAGAAAAATAATAGATGGCAAGACCAACTACAACTCAACTTACAGGACCCAGCCAACTTCCAAGCATGAGACCCAACTAACAACAAGAAGCAAGGCCTAGCATGGGTCAGCAAGATCAACTGCCACCACCACTGCAAGATTACAGATTGTCGATGAGCGATCTCAGGGCCATCGCTGAGACAGTCAGTTGGGGAAGTCGTGATGATGCAAATATCTTTCGCATCATCGACGATGCCATACAGCCCATGATTTCTTTGGATCACTTAAGGGGTGAAGTGTCCATCCAAATAAGAGGAGAGAACACTTGGTCACAACAGATATTGGGGAACGCTGCGTCCTTTCAAGTGCAATTAGAGATTGGTGAAGGGGCCACGGTGGTGGTCATGCAACACCAAGATGTAGTAGGAGCCACAAAAGTGATCATAGACCATATTAAAGAATTGTTCAATGTTTCTATTGTGCCACCGGCAAATCTTATAGGGGCACGGGATGCTCAAACTTTGGCCGGTACCTCAATGACTCCTATGAAACATGAGGATGTACTTGATCGATTGCTACAAATAGAACAGGTAATGACATCCTTGTTTGACATCCCTCAGGATGTTACAGTAATTCAATTAGACTTCATTTCCACCAAGGGAAAGCTGGTCTTGACAGAGATGAGGGCTGAGCATGCAAAAGCAGAGGTGCAAAGATTACAAGAAAGGCTCGTGACCCTACAAGTAGCACAGTGGGATCCTTCTCAATTTGTTTTCGTAGACCAACTGGACACTTTCAAAACTGAGCAACTAACCAAACTATTGATGGAGAATAAGAAGGTGCTAAAAGAAAAAGAGAAGGTTGTTTAGGATGCCTCTACAGCACAAGCACAAACTTATGTGCACACTAAGGCACTCAAAGCCTTACAAGAGGAAAACAAACAACTTCTTGCTGATAACCTTCGGTTGACCTCTGTGGAGAAGCAAAAGAATGTTCTTGAAGACCATTTTCAATAGTTATGAGAACAACCAATCAGGGTCAACCAGGATATGAACTGTTTAGCTAGGAAAAATCGAAACCTCTCGATGGAGGAGGTCCGTGCCATCCATCAGAAGATGGCTATTGAAATAAGCGCGTGGCAGAATGAGGCTAAACAACATGAGAAGCTAAAGAAGCATCCGATGCAATATCGCATCTTCCACGATATCGCATCCCCCGCGATATCGTGTACGTGATATCGCGATGCATCGCCAAGTCTATAAATAAGAGGCAGCTCTCCCTTGTTTCTCATCTAGATCTAGACCCTTAGCAAAACTTTGGTAGTTTTTCCCCTCCAGAGATAGAATAATTTCCATGTGCCTACAGTAGGAGCTCCAAAGTGAACGGATCTTTATTCGAGCAAATATTGTACCTGAACACAAGTTTGTGTATGGAAATAAAGATGAAATGTTGGATAAACCTTCCAGTGCATGGACTAGGCTAAATAGGACTTTTTTATTGTTATTTATTGTTTATCATTTAAATTCCTTATTAGTTAATTAAATCTCTCTCAACCCTTCTCCCATAGTTAAGTGCATTCAGTACAACCACTTCAAGCATGTGCGTTCCGTTTGCTAATCCCAATAACGAATAGCGTTTGGTAACCAAGGTTGCATTGGTTCAAGGTGTGAATGGTAAGTGGGAACGGATGCTGATGCTAGGTTAATTAAGGCTTAGTTAGTTCGTTACAGTTAGTTAATTAGCCTCTTTACCCTTCACCTCATTAGCATAGGAGATAAAACAGAAAAGATATAAAAATCACATACCTCAGACTTACTTAACCATACAACCATGACAAATACAGGTCTGGGAAGACAAAAAATGATTAACCTTAAGTGTTCCATGAGGCATGTAGGCACTTAGTCTACGGAGTTCGACCGAATCGTGCGTGTAACGCTCGTATTCGTATGGTTGAGTGTAGGGGTACCTTGCCACTCATCAGAGCACTTCCAGGACCAGGTGGGGATGTATAAACAGATCATTGAGAAGGAGATCCATATGGCCAAGGCCCACATCAATGTTCTCAGTGCTCAACACATTGACTGGTAGGCCATATTGGACACATACACATTTGCCCACCAAGCGGAAGTTAAGAACCAGGACCTACAGATCTAGGACCTTACGGAGTACATGGAGTTGGCAAACCTGTGGTATGCCAACCTTGCCATGTTAACAGCAGGGCACCCGAGAACAGAGCTCAAGCAACAGGTAGCCACCACTTATGTCAAATATGAAACAGAATTTGCAAAATGCAAGAAATTGTTGCAAAAATTAGAGATTGTAAATTTTGAACTTGAGGTGGTTAAAGCGAGCTACCAAGGGAAAAAAGGTGTCACAATAGACTTGGTTCGACTGCTCACATATTTTCAAGAGTACAGAGACAAAGCCAAAGCCTACGAGGAGGAACGGCAGGTGTTTGCAGCTTAGTACGTCAAGGTAAATAAAATGTTTCCGCAACTACCCTACCCATGGGAGGTGCCAACTCCATCAAACATTAGAACATTAGCATGGATGACACAGGATCCTCGAACTGAGGAGGAGAAACTCCAGGCCATACTTCAACGCCATCAAGTCCCAAGACCTGGAGCACAAGATAAGGGAAAGGTACCCATGGAGGAGCCACCACCACCAGGAACTACATGAGTTCCACCAATTTTGTAGCTATAGGATTTTCTTTTGCATTCTCTATGTTGTGTCTCAATTTTGTTCTGATTCCACACTACGATATAAATCCATTCTCATCAGTCAATAATCCCATACCTATCCACTATGTAATCAATAAAGCTTATTCTCACTTTAACTCAAGGACAAGTTTTCATTCAGTCATGGGGGTATGATGAGTCATGAATTTGTTGGCTATGATATCGCAGCCATGATATCACATACACAATATCATAACCTAGATGCGATATTGCGTACGCGATATGGCAGCTTGTCTCCTCATCTATAAATAAGAGGTAAACAAATCTGGGAGGCAGTTTTTTGGTAATTTTTTTAAGTTTAAGTTTAGTAGTTTTGTAGAGACCCTTTGTCAATTTTCCTCTCAACCCTTTTCTCCCAGTGCATGCCCACAGTGTGGTGATTGTAATTGTACGGCATCCTTATTCGTGTGTGACGTACTTGGACACACACATGACCGGCAATAAAGATCGGGATTACTTCATCATTGCAGCATCCACTTAGCTTAATTATTTATTTAATTGTTATTTATTGCTTTCTTAGTTAATATCTCTTCACCCTTATCTCCTAGTAACACAGAATGAGTATGACTTAATCACGATCATTCAAGTGTGACTACTTGGTAACCCAGTAGCGTACTTAGACCATGCACTTGGTAATCCCAGTGGTAGTCGTGCACGAGGTCCAAGATGTGTATGGATGATTAAGGAATGGATGCTCATCGCACTTAGGCTAGTTTAGATTCTCTCTCACCCTCTCTCTCCTAGCTTAGTTAATATTATTTCCCATCATACCCAGGAGTAGCATTAGTGTAGGAACACATCATACACCTCATTCTAGACTAAACCATACGTGACAAAGCTAATACTAGTCCAGGTGGGAAGACAGCGAACTGCGATCTACGAGTAACTGTCTAGATACCACAACTAGCCCATCTGCAAAGTTCGATCGAATTGTGCGTGAAACGCTCATATTCGTATGGTTGAGTGTCGGGGTACCTCACCACTCATCAGCAGGCAACTCCATATTTTCTATAAATTAGAACATATTGTATGATATCTCAAATTTAGAAATCATCTTGTAATATCAAAGACATATAGTTAAAAAAAATTACAAACATTAATAGCTAAAGCTCAAAGGCAAAGATCCTTGAAAAACAATATACACCATTCATTCACCTTATTAAACTGAACTCTCAAAAGATGACTTGATAAGTAATTATTTTGAGTGCCTTTGTTGATCATCACCTAGAGGTACAATGCACATCCCACTAAAGCAAGGTCTTGGGAGTGTCAATAGATGAGCAAAAGCCTAACCTCTTTTGAGTGGATGTACCCAAGCTCAAACCCATGTCTTATGACTTGAGAAACAAGCACCTTATGATCCCTCCAAGCGGTGGTCCCTAACTATTTTGAGTGTGTTTATAAGAAAAAAAATAAGAAGCAATATTTATTTATTTATTTATTTCTAAGGCAAGACAACTTAGGGCTAGTAGCATAACTCATGCCCACAAAGCAGGGTAGCAAGGTAGATGTGAAACACTAAACAAAAGGGTCCCACCACAATGCTACTCTATTATTGCCATACCTGTAAGTGGAGGCAAGAATAAGAAGCAACATTGAACAATTTTTTGGATTTTTTATTTTAATTTTTAAAGATGGGTTTACCTTTTCAAAGGTTAATGGGCAAAGAGAACTTATGTGGCTAACCCCATTTTATTGAGACAACACATAATGATGATGGTTTCATAGAACCCCTTAAATTTAACTTCATATATAAGAAAATAGATATTCATGATGTCATGTATGAAAAATAAATAGAAACTATTAAAGGAATTTGTAAATGTTGATGTATATTATCATTTTATTGTCTGTTATTATGTCATAATAATCAACATTAGCATTGTGTATTTTTATTACATCATTCTTTTGGAAGTATCTCCATTGTGCCTTAATTCCTATGTATGACCATACATGATAGCATGCATTATACATACACCATAGTTCTTGTGAAGTTTGGCTTTGTAAAAAATTCTAAGTGCCGGTCCATACCAATAATTAAAAATAGATAAAAAAGACTTAACGTAAAATAGACTTTGTACGTCCGGTAGAATGTTCGCGTGGAAAGTTGCAGGAAAGTATTTCAGGTCGCTGTCAACCGACGTGTACGAAGCATGGCAGTCGCGAAAATTGCGGAGTTTCTTTGCCGTTAATGGTCAAAATTCTTCCACGTTTACATTGTTGTCTTTGTAAACAGTAGTCATATTCCAATGTATGTTGGAGTGATAGGTCATGGATGGGTAGACTCTGCAGTGTGAATAAACTGCAGTTGCAATGACAAGACGGCTAAAATCCGTCTCAAGAACTTAAATGTATTGTTTGCTTTTAAAATGTTTTTCGAGAAAGCTATATTTCCTACCTTCCTAGAAACTTCTCACTACTTTCTTGCTTTGCTATCAGATGCTTACTTTTAGAAAGTCTGGAATCTTTTTTATTTTCCAAGAAACTTCTCCCGGCCAACAAATGCAATAAGCAGGAACTTCGCCCTGCGCAGACAGCATGTCTGCCCAAGACATACTATATATATATTTACTGGCACCTCTTCTCTCCAACATCAAGCAAGCAAGCAAAGCAATCCCTCCATCCAGCGATAGGTTAAGTTGTTAGTATAGGGTAGTATGGGTTAGCAGCATCATGCTTCAGCCATTGCACACATGCTCACTCTTTTGTGCCTCTACTTTGTGCAATATGCAACGCAAATTCATGCTGCTCAATGCATTGCAAGCCAAAGAAGGATTCTTCTGCAATTCAAAGCGGCAGTGAATGATACAAGGCAAGCACTGTCATCGTGGAATAGTGGGTCCAACCCAAATTGCTGCAAATGGAAAGGAGTCTCATGCGACAACGTCACTAGTCATGTTGTTGCTTTGTCTCTCGGCTACTCTGGGCTTCTCAGAAACACAAGTGTTGAACCTTCAGAGATTCTGTCAACCATTTCCAAGCTGCACAACCTTCACTACCTTGACCTCAGTGGCAATTTTTATTCAGATTCTATACTTGATCTGTCTTCAGCGACCATCTCAATTCCTCCAGAGGTGGGTGGCCTTTCCCATTTGGTATTTTTGAATTTGTCAGGCATTTTATTGCCCTCGAATGTTATTCCATTGCAATTAGGGAATCTTCACGCTTTGAAAGTGTTGGATCTCTCTGGTGTTTCATATATCATTTCTGCTGATGAACAGTTACTTATGTATACCGATTTCCGCACTAAGGCTCTGCTATCTTTGTCAAACCTGGAAGACCTGAAATTAGATGAGATACTCCTGGATAATAGCAGTAATTGGGCCAACTCCATGTGTAAACTGCACCATCTTCAAATTCTCAGCCTGACCTCTTCCAGTCTTACAGGACCACTGCCTAGTTGCCTCAAAAATCTTACTTCTCTCACTCATCTCTCTCTGGATTACAACGATTTCTCTGGTAGTTCAATTTTTAACATTGTTGCAAATATGAGCTCCCTGGTTCACCTCTCAGTGTCATCTGTTAACATATCTAATTTCATTCCCACCCATACCTTTTCTGCTCCCATTTCATACTTGGATCTCAGCGCAACAACCTCCAAGGCCCATTCCCAAGGTCATTCTGCTATCTCACATCTCTGGAATATCTGGATCTTTCCAAAAATGCATTAAATGGAATTATTTCCTCTTGTCTAGGAAATCTCACTAGACTCAATGCACTGCTTCTCCATGATAATCAATTGAATGGCTTCATCCCCTCCTCCATTTCCCTGCTCACCAGCTTAACATATGTTGACGTGTCCTCAAATCATCTAAATGGAACATTTTCCCTCACTTCTTAAAGATTGTACACACCTTAAAGGACTAAGTCTTTCTCAAAATTCTCTTACACTGAATTTCAGCAAAGGTTGGTCCTCCTTGATGCAACTGCAATTCTTATCTTTGAACACCTGCAATATGAAAGGGGGTTTTCCTTTATCTGTTGCTCACCATCCGTCTTTGGTTTTTCTTTCATTATCGGGCAATAATTTTGTTGGGAGTATACCATCTTGGATATGGAAATTTCAGAATCTCGGTTTCCTAGATTTATCATTAAACAAGTTTGCGGGGTTCATCCCTTCAAATATGAGAAGTATGAGAAAGCTGGAGATTCTCGATTTAAGCAGTAACAAGTTGTATGGTTCGCTGCTATTTTACTTTCCTCCTCATATAGAGGAAATCATTCTGTCCAATAATTCATTCAGTGGGTCTCTTCCGTCCTTCACCGATCGTCAGGACGGGACAAGCATATATTTGGCATGCAATGTCAGTGGATTGGTCCCATGGGCTGATATAGTGAAGGTTAATCCAGTAGCCTTTGATGTGAGCCAAAATGAATTGCAGGGAGAGCTAACTCTTTTACGAGATATGACAAATCTGGTGGACCTACGCCTTAATAGTAATCATTTCACAGGTGCAATTCCATATCTTTTAAATTGTTCAGAATTAGAGATCCTGGAAATAATAGCTTGCATGGTTCTGTTCCTGCGTGGATTGGAAAGCTAAGTGAATTAAGGGTACTAATTTTGAGCTCAAATAGTTTTGAAGGGCAATTCCCTCGAGAGTTGTTGATGCTGCAAAATCTTCACATATTGGACCTTTCATCCAATAAACTGTCCGGGTTTCTTCCTACCAGTTTTGAGAGTTTAACAGTCATGAATTCCCAAAGAAATGTCGACGTCAGTTTTCTTGAGTTGTATTACCTAGCAATGCTCCCAGATTCATATTATATAGTCAATATAACTACCGAGGTGAAGCTTAACAACAAAGGGATCTTATATTCGTATAATCAAAATGGTATAACTCTAATGAAATACATAGATGTTTCCAACAATCAGCTCACTGGTGAAATTCCAGGTGGCATTGGTGTGCTCAAGGGGTTGAAAATTTTGAACATGTCGTACAACCACTTCAGCGGAAAGATTCCGAAGTCTTTGGCTCTCATGTCAGAGTTGGACTCTCTTGATCTTTCAAACAATGATCTTAACGGAGAAATTCCTCCAGAATTGTCAAGCCTGTCCATGCTGGGTGATCTGTGTTTGTCTCACAACAATCTCACAGGAAGGATCCCAGATGAAGCCCACTTTGAAACGTATCCAGCATCTTCTTTTGCTGATAACCCAGGTCTGTGTAGATTTCAGTGAAAAGAATAATAACAGCCTTGGCGTAAAAGCAATGGATTCTAAAGATGATCTGCATTATCTACTATATTGGCTAGCATGTGGATTGGGTTTTGGATTTGGATTTGCAATTGTGATGATTTTGCTGTCATTCCATGCAGTGAGAAGCAGGTGTTTTGCAGTGTTTGACAGAATTATCTACTCCACTCATTTCTTCGTTCTAATGGTCCTTGCCAGGATGAAGGTTCTGTCCTGATTCAAGAAGATCTTTCTATATCATATGTATTTCAGTGTGTCTGTGTTGTGTGGAACAGCTAAGGAAGCAAGATCACAGTTATTGTCGCTTAGATTGCATGTTTTTCTTATCTTAATCTAAATCAGCAGAGGCTGCTCTTATTTTAAAGACTTTGGAAAATTGCACACCTGGAATAGCATTTTTGCCTGTAACAGGGCATCTAGTGTTTACTCCCTTATCATTTTTATTTTAACCTAGTGTAACCGCCCCTTTTCTTTCATACACTGCCAATTAATATGATTTTCGTTTTATGATGTTTTATGTTTAGTTGTGCATTAAATCACCGTTATAAGTTACGCATCATGCTAAATCTAAATGCCAAGCTTGTAAATGAGATGTTAACAATGTCATCCCACCAATATTGACAAGCCACTATTTATAAAAGGAAGTAGTGAGGATGATCACAAAGTATTGATTAATATTAAAGATCCTTTGTATTACCAGTTAACAAACTAGCATTAATGCTCTTAAAATGATTAGTGTTGGCTAGCGTTCTATCAAAATAAAATAAAAGTCAAATCAAGATGTGTGTGCTTTTTATTCATATTAAAAAGGTATGAATTCTTTAACTTGTTAATATTATTTAATAGGAGATTGTTGTCTTCTTCTTGAAAAAAATTGCACTTATCATGATGACTATAATCATGTATATAAAAGATCAATTCAATTAGAAATTATAGATTCCCTATTTTTCACTTTCTCAAAAGGTTACTTATCATTTCGTCTCACCTAGAGCAACATTTTACTTTTAAAGATCATCTTGCTAAACAGTATATCATTCTAATTTAACTTGTTAATACGTATACCATTCTACTGGGCTATGGGGTTATATAGAATTTTAGATAAAATTTAAATTATTTATGATTACATACATGGAATTTCAAAGTAAATTTCTGCTTTTTTCCAAAACACAAAACACAAGGATGATCTTTGCCTTTTGTATGGAGCATGGAGTTTAATGCTCAACAAGGGAGAAACTAGTTAAATTACTTAACAGGAATCCAACAAATGAAAACTAATGTATTTTACTTAAAGTTAGTGAATCATTATACAAACCTAAATTAAACATAATGAAAGAGCTCTTTTAACCAACACTAATCAAAATTACCAAAACCTTTTCTCCCACACATGATCTTTTTTTTTTTTACAAGCAACTAGTATTCCTAAGTTCAAATCATAAATTAGTTGTTTAAGTAAATCTCGTTTCGGAAGTGTATTTCATTGCTCCTTAGAGTGATCAAAAGAGTATCAAACATTGGGTAATATCTTTTAACAAGTCTTTTTAACTGTTTTATCATGACAAGCTTAAATAACAAGCCATCGATAATATTTGGAATAATGAGGTGTTAGCCTAGTGGTATGAGGCTTGGTCTCATAATCCCAAGTGATGAATCATGGTTATCGAGGGCTATGTATACTAGACCTAGTATACACAACCTTGTTTACGCAGCATCTATTCTAGCCTATAAATAAGTGTGCTTCTGCCACACTTAGGCATCTTTTGGGTTAATTGTAGGGAAGCTCTTGCAATTTGTTTTCGTAGGAGTTAGACTATTTTCCCAAGTGCATGCCCGCAGTGTGATGCTTGTAATTGTACAGAACCTTTATTTGAGTGTGATGTACTTGGACATGTTATTTATTGTTTTCTTAGTTAATATTTCTTTACCATCATTTACTATTCTTGTTATTAACTGCAAAATGAGTACGACTTAATCACAAGCATTTAAGTGTGACTACTTGGTAACCCAGTTGTGTACCTAGGATTTACGCTTGGTAATCCCAGTAGTAGTCGTGCACGAGGTCCAAGATGTGTACGAGTGATTAAGGAATGGATGCTCATCACACTTAGGCTAGCTTAGACTTCATTTCCTATTGCTTATTAGTTTAATCAAGATTATTTTTCATTGTCTCTAGGAGTAGCACTAGTTTAGGATCACATCATACGCCTCACTCTGGACTAAACCATACGTGACAAAGCAAATACTAGTCTAGGTGGGAAGACAGCAAACTGCGATCAACATGTAACTATCTAGATACCACAACTAGCCTATCCACAGAGTTCGACCAGATTGTGCGTGAACACTCATATTCATATGGTTGACTGTAGGGGCACCTCGCCACTCATCATTGGCACCGTTGCCGAGGACATTGCTAGT
>MNCI01014408.1:0-30163 GCA_015680685.1 Gnetum montanum
TAAAGAATTAGCATCACATTTCTATATAGCCATGATAAAGGCAAGCACCTACATCCCATTACTTAAAAGGAAAATTTAGAATGCATCACACTACAATATATGGAAGCTGCAAATGAGATTTCTACTTTGAAGAAACAACTTGGAGGAAACATTAGTTGAAATTACCATGTTAGATAAAAGCAACAAGATTGTGTAAATGCTGATTACATTGAGCATGTCTAAAGAGTTGTTTGATTAGTTGAAAAATAAGATTCCACATAGTATCTTTGAAATAAGATGTGGACGAAGCTTGAGGAATATTTGAAATAAAAAATAATTCACAAATAGTATCTTTAGAAAATCAATTGAATTCCTTAAAACTAAAAGAAGGAAAACTCATTGCAACACTTAGAAGGTTTCTACATTGTAAGTGGAACTCCAAGCATAAAATGTTTAGGTTGTAGGTGAAATAATTAAATTTTATATGTTAAGAGCATTGCCACCATCATATAATATCTTTAGAAAACCTATAAAGAATGGTAGAAGAACGTACACCATAATAGAATTGTGTGTAAGGGTTTTGAAAGAAGTTGAGATGAATGCAAGCAACTTCTTAGGTAATGGTGGTAAAGGAAAATAATAATCAGAAAGACAAAAGACAACGAGGAATTATTAAATTTGTAAAAGAATGGTAGTCATGATACAAACCATTATTATGAAGATCCAAATAATCCAAAGGCCAAATTCATGAAAACAAGATAGTCCAATAGATTTCTCAAAACTAGGCCCAAGAAACTTAGTAAAAAGGATAATAAACAAATTGAGTCTAAGTCCAGCTTTACCAACATTATAAAAGAGGAATTTTAACCTTTTAACAGAGACTTCAATGCCCTCACCATGAGTGATGATACCTATAATGATTCCATATGTATTGACTTTGGTACCTCATGACATTTTACTGGTAACTTGTCATTACCTATCAAATGTGAAAAATAATTCAAAACCACGTTACCTAAACATTGTTGATGGATATTTAATAAAAATAACTAAACGTAAGTATTNCTAAACATTGTTGATGGATATTTAATAAAAATAACTAAACGTAAGTATTTAATGATTTGTAATCTAAAATTAAAAGATGTTAGTTATAATAAAGAAATTTCCAATATGTTGATTTTATTTTATCAGTTAAAAAATAAAGTTTTAAGCATTTAGTTTGATAAAAATAGTCATGATACTTCTTATTGCATAATATACCATGGCAATGATACCTTACCCTATGGTGTCTTATGCAATGGTATATCTTGAATTGTGGATGATCATGTCGAAATAATGTATGTAATTACTAACTAAGATCTAGTAAGAAAATGGAATTTAAGACTTGAGCATGTAAATGTCAAAACATTAAGAAAAATGGATCAATTCTATCATGAAATTCCCAATTTTAATAGTCATTAGAAGTTAAAATATGAATCGTGTAAAAGGGAAAAGATGCACCATCAATCATTTACTTGACATCATGAAATAAAAGTTTCAATAGTAGTTGAATTAATTCATTTATATTTTTGTGGTTCCTTTTCATCACAAGGTATAATAAATGAAATGTATTTTGTACTTTTAATTAAATGACCTAGCTTTATGATCTAACACACAAATTGTCAGTATTGGAAAAATTTAAGCAGTTTAAAATAAGGAATAAAACAAAGAAAGATAAAAAATTAAAATTTTTAAGATTTCATGATGTTGATAAAATATACTTACTATGAGTTCATAAATTATTGTAGCAACAATGATATTAAATAATAATTTATGGTTCCATAGGCATTATAGTAGAATGATATAGTAGAAAGGAATAATAGATCAATAACTAAGATGATAAGTTGTATGATGCATGTTAAGACTAGAATTAATTATCATTTCATTTTGATACTTCTCATGTTTAATTTTTTTATCTTGTAGAAAACTGTGATTGAACTCTAAGTTGTTGGAGATAGTATGAGATGTGTCCTCATGTGGACCATCAAATTTGATTTTAATTTTATGTTTCATGTCATGTTTAATTTGGAGTCATGTAATGTTTTTTGCTTTCAAAAGTTATAAGCCATTAGGAGTTAGTTTTAAATTTCCAAATTTTGAAGTTTATGTTTTATTTCTTATAAATACATGTGCACATTTCAATTTTGTAATGGATCAATGATCTCACATGTAATCCTTATCAAAGTGAGGAATTATCAAAAGATGCAAGAAGAAGTCCTTTGATTCATTGTAAACTTGATGAGAGCACTTTGTTTTAAGTTGAAAGTGAATAGAAAAGAAAATTTTTTTTGGTGGTTGCTTAAGTTTTTATGTGCATTTTTTCTTTTCTTTCTCACATTCTCACAACATGAAGATTTCACAATGAATTAAGATACTTACAATTCTCTCATCCAACTCTCATAAATTTTCACAATTTGATCACAATTCTTTCATTTTCACAATTTTTCTCTTAATTTTTAATTCATATTTCTTAGTCTTTCAAGCATTTGAATTATATATTAAAGCTCATGTTTATGTTTGAAGAATCTCTATTTTCGAAGCTTAATTAGAAGTGTTTAATGATTTGAATTGGAAACTCTAGAAAGGGTTTCATTCATTCCTTATTGTAGAAGCTTTGTGTATTCGAGGATCTATTATTTTGATATTTGAAGCTATGTTTCATGTTAATTTGTTAAGGTTTTAGAGAGCACTTGTGGGGGTTTTCATCTTCATTCCTTCTTAGAAAATTTTAGAAGCACTTGATGTTGTAAGCCAAATTGGAATTAAGGATTGATTGATTTCGTGTTTTCTCATA
This sequence comes from Gnetum montanum, assembly GCA_015680685.1. Lineage (NCBI taxonomy): Eukaryota > Viridiplantae > Streptophyta > Gnetopsida > Gnetales > Gnetaceae > Gnetum > Gnetum montanum. The sequence goes on from MNCI01014408.1 coordinate 2,810, forward strand.
GTTTGAATTATTTGGAATTCAAAGCTAAGCTCTTAGAGGGTTGATTTATTGTTTTTTTCTCAAGGATGTCATTCTTACAAGCTATGATAAGGCTCATATCATGAATTTAGCTTGCTTGTCATAGTAAATGTCATTGCATTTCTATTTGTGGAGTTTTATTTTGGTATATAATTTCTCTCAATACTTTGATTAAATTTTGAAGAATATTTAGTGTTGTTTTCCCTTGAATTGGATTGGTTTAAAGCTTTTGAGTTGTAGATCATATCTCTAGGCATAGATTCTAGCTATACCAATCAATATATTCTTATTCTAAAAATTTGAAGTGTCAAACAAGTTGCTAGTTGTCGATACCGCAATTCTAATTGATATGCTTGTCGTTCATCTCACTACAAATTAACCCAACAATGCTACTTGATATGTTTGTAGGAAAATCTAGAGAGCTCCTCATCCAAATATTGCTCCAATGATAGAGATCAATAGCTAGAAGAAGGATCTTGATTCTAGTCATCCTAAGCAATGTCCAATGACAACATCATATTTTTAAGTAATTTCTTATCATTGGGGCTAGATCTTAGGCATTTTGGTTTGTGATTTAGTTACATTCTTCCATTGTTAATCTCCAACATGTGTCATAGTAACCCACAGTCTCTAGACTACAATGTAGTATGAGTTCCAAACAAGTGTAGTAGGTTGCCCTAGTAACTGGAAGACATAGAGTGAATTTTCAGCATCTCATTTCCCCCAACTAGGACCTCAAAGTAGACTTGTAAGTTCTAGGAATGATCAAAGATATCAAATAATACTTTTACCAGGTAAACTTTCAACTTAGATGAGATTTAAAAAGTTAGAATTGGAACATGAGATTGGAAGAGGAATTTCATCAAATTGCAATCAAATGCAACCTACAACAACTCATAATTTGCATGTGAGAGATTGCATCCATAGTAGCTCATAAGAAAATTTAGAAATAGAAGATACTTTTTACCACTTCAAGGCACTACAACTCAAAATAGATTATAGCCTTTCTTTTACCATTCGAAATTTAAATATTCTATCATTTCCTTTAATTGTGAGCCACTACGAGTTGTAGTGATTTGAAATAGCTAGGGTGATTTTATTTAAATTAGTTGGAAAGTATACTATAATGCCCTGCAAGTTGTAGCAGCTTATAGTCTTTGAAATGCAATGGACTACAACTTGCATGAACTTGAAGTACTTATTTGACAATTTAGAAAATAGAACTTTGGATTTAGTTTTTAATGGATTCAAAGTAGAAAAAAGGTAGAGAATGAAGAATATAAAAGAGACATAGAATATAGAGAATGAGAATATGAACTAAGAGTTGGAGAATAGAAAATTAAGAGTTTGAAGATTAGTTATTTTGAATCCTTTAACAAGTTTTATAGCAATACCAGTTGTATGTTTTTAGTTTAATTTATGTTCAATGTTGGTGATTCTATTTCATTTCTCCTTTTGTGATCTACAATTTTAATCACTTCATGACCTCATGCTACTTGTATGATGATTCCACCCTTATAAGCATCATGAAATCACCTAACACTTTGGTGTGATCACTAAACTTGTGATTATGATAAGAAAATACAAAAAATTTTACATCTCAAGTATGATTTTGATTGAATGTTTGAATTGAATTTTAATTAAAATAATATTTTGGAGTCCTTTCTACTTTTCTTTGATGGATTTTATTTCTTGTTCTTTAATTTAATTCATCTACTTTTTATGATTTTCTCTCTATTTCTTACATTCTGTTTGAATGGTAACTCAAGTGGGGTAAGAAAATTTGGGTTATTGTATGGTTTGAACAAGAGAAAATTCTAAGAAATTAGGTCAATATGATCTATCTTCAATATACATACCAAAGCAATAACCAAAGAAGTAATAAGATATAAGTATAGGGAGTCAAAGCCTTCTTTTTCTTCTTCTTCTTTTACTACTTCTCTACAATCTCATTTGACTTTTACGTTGTAACAAAATCCTTTGTTTTAAGATAGTTTCACTATGGTTTACTTAATTAACTAATACTCTGTTTAAAATTACACAACTCTTGGCTTGTTTCTAAAGCTTACTTTCATATGAAATAATATGTTGATCATTTTATTTTTAGTTTTTAAACTTGGTGGCTGTTGGTTCCAACATCTCCCATACTACCACATGGGGCCTTAGTCAATTAGTTAAGGTATTGTTTCAGTATTTTAAGACATTAATTTGTTCAAAAAGATTGATATCCTAATACAGCAGGTGCTTCCAAGATACCCTTAAAATATTTATTATTATATTAAGTTTATTAACGTTAGTTATAACACATAGACGTTTATAACAAGAGAAAGTAAGAAGATTAAAAAGCACTAAGAACACCATGCATGTGAACATCAACATTTGAAAATGGGAAATTTCCATCAAATAAACCATCATGACAAGGGAATTATTATGATCCTTCAATAGCAACACAAGTTTTAGACTCATTCATCATCACTCTCCTCCACATTCACAGTGGCTAAAACTGGTGCATGTGTAGGGCCTCATGTTGACATGGCATCTAGGCTTCCCAAATATTTTAATTCCAGCCAAGCCACCAAGGTGGCATTCTTCTCCACCTGTTTCTTTGTCTTTGCAGCCTTCTTCACGAAAGTCTCCCCATCCACCTTCACTATGCTAAAAAACACCAGTAGGTGTCGAGGCCCAAGTGACGCCATCATGTAGGTTAATGTGGGATAAGCACCTACTAGAAGTTCAGATTGGCAATAGGTTTAGGAATGTTGGCTTCTAGAGAAAGTGTCATGTTCAAAAGGGAAGGCATTATAGTCAATAGGGTGAGCTAGTCTATCCTTTGATAACACATGAATTCACATATTATGTTTTCTACTAACTCCTATGATTCTAGGAAGTCACAATGCTTATATGTTCCTTTGTTTTCATGGGATCACTAATTCTATTTTAAAAAAAGCTCATGAAATCATTATGTTCCCATACTTGAAAAATCTTCTCTAGTTCCTTTATTCCTGTGTCATAGAGATGTCTTCATTATGTTCCCATACTTGAAAAATCTTCTCTAGTTCCTTTGTTCCTGTGTCATAGAGATATCTTCATTATGTTCCCATACTTGAAAAATCTTCTCTAGTTCTTTGTTTAGCTCAAAAGGCCAATCAATTATGCTAGCCTCCTCAACTTGTAAGCCCCACCTTCAAAAATCGTTGAAGTTAGGGCCATGGTGGTGTGCCAACCACTTAGTTACATGTAGCCATAGTGTGGCTAATGTGGCATCCATTATTTTTATCATCAGATCATGCTAAAAGGAAAATGGTCTTGGGGGTGTTTCCATATGATGACTTTTTGAAGGATACTTCATGCCTTCTTAAGCTATCTTGCAAACCATAAAAGCCATAATTGTTTTGATGAGTAAGTAATGATGATATCAATGGTGGATGATATTTTTCCATATTGGTTGGGGCTAGCCCCCAAGTTTTACAAGTTGAATTAACCACCTCTTGATGATGTTTCTCATGCCCATGATACACAAACCTTTAAATTGCTAAGGTTATGTTTTTTTTGTCCTGCTAACAAGATGCAATCCTTTCCTAGGTTCTACTCTCTTGCAAATGAAATTATGGATGATGTTGTTAGTAGATGTGATGATTGGTTGTGGTCGCAAAAGAATGATGGATACAAAGACGTATGGATTGCAGGATAATTTTGGCAAGCAAAATTTTCTTAGTAGAGGAGAGTAATATGCCTTTCATGGTGGCAAGCTTAGACTTGATTTGGTGAAGGGTTTGGTCCCACATGAAGGATTGAGTTAAAATAAAAAAGAAGAATTTTGAGATTCACATCAAGGAGAGGCTTTATCATGACTTGTAAGGCATTGGCAATGTGTTGAAGACATTGGGCAAGGCACCGCATGTGATACACTATCAATTTTTTTCACTTAACATCTAGGACATAGGATATAGACAAGTGCAAAAAGATGGAGGCCCTATTCTAATTTGTGTCATTTTGGAATACTAGCTTTGATCACAACAATGCATTAAATGAATCTAATTCTTCAAAGTGGGGGAATTGAGCATTCATGATTCAAATTATGTTTAGGTGCATAAGTATGTGAAAAGACTAGGTATAGATTTGTAGGTGGAAATGCAAATTAAAATATAATAAAATATTTAAATTATGTATTTCTTTATTTATTTTACATTTTTAGATTTATTAAATATTATTTTTAATTTAATTTACATTAAAAGTGTCACTTGAGAATCTAATGCACTTTTGTTCATGGTCCCACTTCTAGTATGTACTATACTTTCAAGATTCATGAATCACCAGTGCTTTAAAACAATGGTATCATTCACATATTTTTGTAGTATTGCTCACCTATGTTAGATACATATCTAAGCATAGAAATTATTATAAACAAATAGGATAAGGGAGGGTCCACTTTGGTGTAGGTCTCTTTCTAGAGCAAATCATTATTGCTGAATGTCATTAACTAAGATGGCAAATCTTTTTGTATGTAAGATGAAGTAAATGCACTTAAGCCACCATGCTAGGAAGACCAACATAGCCATGATTACAAGGAGAGCCTCTCAACTCACACTATCATACACCTTTTCAAGATCGATTTTTATTATCATGATTAATCTCTTCATGTTATATGCCTAGTTGATGTTTTCATACATTTTGATGATATTGTTTATTGATAGGTATCTCACTTATTTTGGACTACTGGGATTTATCATAAAATCATAATGTGATCTAGTTGTAAGCTTCAAGGATGATGTTGAGTGGATTACCAAGAAAGCTTACATATGTTGTTGCATTCAGGAAATATAAAAGATATTATAATACATATGATACAGTTATAACCCATGTTACCATGGTGGAAGATAGAGAAAAATATTTATTACTTTATGTTTTATAATTTTTTGGATTTTATTTTTATAAAAAACAAGTAATAAACACACACACATTGCAATCCCACCTAGAAACAAGGGTAATGCTTGTGTTGCAATCCCTCAACGAAAAAGGTATAACACCGCACACAAATACAAATAAGATGATTCTTAGTTACAACGTCAATGGTCCAACACCATGCCATAAAGTTGTGACCTCCTTAGGTAAGGTTGAATCATCACAACTTATCAACATAAGAAATAAATAAATATTTTTTTATGGTTTTAATTTTTTATGATGCTTTTGGTATTTTAATATTTAAGGCATCAATGGTGCAAAAAAATAAGGAAATACCATAAGCTTTATTTACCACATAAACACTGCACTCTACATTGACCAAATGGTTCTAAGCTTCATAAGTAAGATAGTACTCTAACATAGTCTAGAAACACTTGTGAAAGTAATAATTCAAAACACATACAAAATAGGGAAAGAAATCTTACACAAGGAATGAAGATGAAACACCACCTAGAAAATGCATGTTGTAACCTGTAACCTTCACCATCCAACTTGAGGTAAGATTTTATTATAAATGTAAGGTTAGTAGCCCATGAATTGCAATCTTGCATACTTTAACTTTTTGGGACTGAAAAATGCCTAATAAGTTGTACTGCCTCACTTCCCAAGTGGAAAAAGCAATGTCATGTCTATATTTCGGCTTGGGAAAAATGCCTTGGGGGCTGCCAAATTTGGCGTTTTCATGGGTTTTTATGGGGGTATAGCCTCAACTACGCTGGAACTACCTACACCTAGTGTTGGTGGTTTTAGGTTTTCCATTTTCCAACAATGCCCAACGTAGTTATCATAAAATCCAACGTGGAAGCTGCAAGGCCAACATTGGAGTTGTTGGATTTTCCATTTTTCCAACAAGAACCAGCGTAGTCACCTTAGATTTTCAGCAGTATTTACAAGGCCAATGTAGTCACCACATTTCTCAACCAATTCCAACAATGCCAGCATAGCTTTCCAAGGCTAATGTATATGAGGTGAAGCCAATGTAGTCACAAAAGTCTATTTACTATTTTTAGTATCTAGTATAGTTTTGATGACCCTTAGGTGTCAAAACTTGTCATAAATGGTCAACTACACTAGGAATCATGGTTTGCAACACTTGCAAATGGTATTAATTTGTGAGCAATCATGGCAAAAATTTGCAACCTAAATTCAACACTTCATTCAATTTCAAAACATTTTTACAACCATACCATTGTAACAACCTTGAGCACTTAAAACCCATTTCAACATTTTATAAGACTTTTGGAAAGTAAGTTGAATCTACCTGAGCACTAGAGACTCTTAGTGTAGTCCCATTGCCACCAAAGTAAAACACCATTGGGCACATCATTAACATTCAAAAGTTTTAGATCTGAGTAAAAACCAGCAAGAGGCTCTTGATGATTGGAGTTGAGGAGTACCTAGATCGTGGAGTTCGATTGCAAAATACAACCTACCAACTCTAATAGGCTTAGCTTTATTCAGACAAGCTTCTTGTGCATCTAGGCACACAATGTGCACTCTTTAAACTCTACACTTTGAGCATTTTGCTATTTTTAATAAAGTTTATGAGTTCATTTGTAGTGAAAATTTTATTCAAGTTTAATTTATGTTTACTTTTATTTGAATCTGCAATTTTATTTTTCTATTTGTATTTACATTTTTTAAGTCCTTGGGTTATTGGCTAGACCATCTAGGGTACCTTGAATCCTCTTTCTTGAAGGCCCTTGGGATTCAAGGTCAAAAAACTATTTTTGCACTCAAGATCTTCGATTTTTCCAATGATCAAATTTTTTGAGCACAATAGTTTTTTTTATGCTAGGAGGGCCTCTACCTAAATTCTTAGCCCAAACCCATTTTTCAAAACATTTTTCGATTGATTTTCAAAAACATTTTCCAACCAGTTTTCAAAATGTTTTTCAAATATTTTTCAAAATCAAGTCTTCTACATTTTGAAATCTAAAACCTGAAAGCATCTACCCATAAAACAAACATTGATATTCAAATTTCCACAACTAAATATCTAGCATAGTTTTTGTGGGTAATTTGGGCTTCTACATTATTTTCCTTTCTAAGGCTAGTGTAGCACACTTGAACCTGCAAAATCCACATTTGGGATATCTTGGAAACCAACACAACCTCAACTCAAAATCCAAATACATCTACTATGAAATTTTGTAGGAGAGCTAGGGTAGACACTACTAGGACTTCAATGTAGTCCTTGGAAAAGCCAAAATTTTCACAATTAATCTCTTAAAACTAGTGTACCTCCTTAGAAGAAAATATTCCTAGCTTGGTTTTACCAAGAAAAAGCTCATTTCCTACCACCTACCTCAACGTAGTTGGTTGGGCAATACAATGGTCTACTATACACACTCTAGCGTAGACACTACTGGAAAAGCCAGCGTAGTTGGTACTTGTAACACGTCTATAACTTCCACACTTTTCCAAGTGTAGTGAACATCACTGCCACTACAACTTGCATTACATTTGTAGTTACAATTTACATTATTTTCTAGTCATAATCCCCTTTTTACATTTCAAAAAATTCCACTTACTAGAATTTAGATTTAAAAATCAATTTTAAAATTTATTGAACCAATTTTAAAACCAGTAAACATGTTGTTCAGCTAATCAACCATCTTGCCCCTCAACTTAATCAATATGGCATCTAATTAAGATGTTGTGAGGGTCTGTGATCCTAAAGACCCTATTGTGGTTGAACATAGACAATCACTTAGATTGAGAGGGTGGAGCCCATATTTTGCAATAATTGATGAAAACTATTATAATTTTTTGTGTGCCAAAATCCAAGAAGGTTTGCTCATTCCACGGGTGGAGGTGGAATCCAAGTGTGAACATGAATTCATTAACCATAATGGAAAAGAATATATTTCTTTCCCTTATGAAAAAATACCACAGACCGATGCCCAAACATGTATTCTATTTCATCTAATTGATATGGATGAGCAAAATGGGAAGTCAAGCTCTAAGAGCCAATGTGAAGAACAAGATGAGTGTGAGGCAAAGCTCAAACCAGAAAACTTCTTAGGGGACCTATTCCAACAATTGGCTCCCCAAACCATTGTACCCACCTCAGTATCTCCTACCTAATCCATGGGGCAAGTCCCTCAACCTTTATTGCCTATCTATCTAACCCTGTTTGGGCCAACATCTATTATGGTAGCACATTAGGCATAATTAATGCCCCAAACCACATCCATCTTCTCATCTATGTCATTCACTACACAATCATGGTCAACTTGGCCATCACTGGTGGTTATCATCACCAATCACCCCTTTTCTATGATAGTGAGTCTTGCAGTGGGATCCCAAATAACCCATGGGTCACAAACACTCTTTGTACCTTTTATTCCCCAAGTACCACTCCAGCCTCCTTCTCACTGGTTGGCCCCCCTAGGATCGTAATGACTCAATCTCTTCCTTCATTTCCACAACTCATCATGAGGCCATTTACCTCTCAACTCACACCTGAATCATTTGTATAGACTCCACAACTCGTTGGGATGCCCCGAGGTCTAAATTAGGCATTCCAAATGATTTAGGATGTTACAAAAGAGTTATGGAAGCTTAAGGCCTCCATAACCCAAATGGCAAAAGTCATGGATTTCTATCAAGATGATCCAATCATTCCTACCGTTCCACAAATAACTATTTAATTGAGCATTCCTATACCTCAATTCCTCAAGTACAATTGTGAGTATTATCCTAATGCACATCTTATCATATTATTTTTTGAGTGTTAGTTGTTACAAGCCTGGTTGCATACTATAATGTGAATATTTCCTATGTTCCTAATGGGAAAGGCTCTAAACTAGTACTGCACATTACCAAGAGGATCTATATCCTCACATGAGGACTTGATATCATAATTTTTTAACTACTTCAAGTACAACTAAAACCTTGACACGACTCTTAACCAATTAATAAAGGTTAAGTAGGGACTCCTTGAACCTATATAAAAATTTATACAATGATGGAATGCTCTCCTAAACAAGATTTCAAAACCCATAGTCGAGATCCATCTTCTTGCCATATTCAACGGGGAAGTTAATGATTTCATTAACTCCAAACTCTACTACCTAGACTCATGGTCACTCACCTTTTCTTAAACAAAGAACATAGAGGATGCCACAAAGGCTAGCCATGACCCCACCTACATGGCATATAAGAATCAACACAATTGAAAAGATAAGGAGAAGGGAAGGTAAAACAATGTAGCCATGGCCATTGTGGCCAAAGAAAATAAAATAACCTAGGGGTCTAAAACAAATAAACCCAAGGCTCCCACAATGAATAACTAACCATCAACATCCAAGGCATCTACGTTAGGCAACGTGAGGTTTAATTTCAAATGAAAAGACTAGTCTAAGTACACTAGGGTACCATTAAAACTATTTGAACTCCTTGATGAGCTGTTAAAGAGTGGAAGAATAAAATACAAATAAATGACCAAGAATGCCCGTAAGCACCATGATAGACTATGTGAAATTTCTAAGAAGCCTACTCTTACAACCAAGGAGGATCCATCAATGCCTAAGTACTTTAAAATTGACTGATTCTGTCATTATCATTAACTGCTAGGTCATGACACTAGTTTTTTCTTGGCCTTCAAGGATGACTTGTAGAAGATGATAGATAACAAGGAGTTAGTCCTTGATGCCTATCCTTGCAAGTCTACAAGGATCCATTGAATTCCAATAACAACCTATACACTATAGTAGCATTCAATGTGACTAATAACTCTAGACCTACACGAGAGCCATTCATGATTTGCATATCTCCTTACAACAATAGGGGCCCTTAAACTTCAACTAGCTCAAGCTTCCCTTTTGTTGTAAGGATACCATCACCTATGCCTCCCAAGGATCCTTTTGTCATTAGGGCACCCCCTCCCATTGAAACCAAACCAGTCGTTTCAACAACTGAACAATGTTCCCCTGTGGTAGCCAACACAACAAATTCTTCCCAATCAAACAACCACAACAAAAAATCATCAAGTATACAATGCAAGAAGCTCACATGAAAGCCTAAAAACAAATATAACAAGCAAGCTAGGGTATGGAAGGAAGTAGGCCCACCAAAGCCTACTCCCATCTCATCTATCCTAATGAGCTTTGATACTTAGGCTACTTTCAACCAGTCAACCATAGGAGGAGACCAAAGAATAAGGGAAAGGAAAAGAGACCAAGCCACAACAATTGAAACATAAAGTTCACATCCTGGGATGCATGAAGAAAGTTAAGAATAACAAGAATGAGAAATTGAAAACCAATGACAAGGATGTCCATAATGCCATGAAGTAGGTCAAATAGTCTCTAAAGCAAAAAAAAACACATCTCTTAGCCTATTTGACTTGGTCATAACCTTCATTTCTCACTGTAAGGTGCTAGTAAATATGCTAACTTCTATTCTCGTTAGTGAGGACATCCCCACTAGTGAGAAGTCCATCCATGTAGTGATGGTACCTTCCTCACTAAAGGAAGAAACAAAATCAACCCCTAGGATGGTGAGACAACCAAAGCTTCCCTATTTATAACCATAAGAGTAGGACAATAAAAAGTGCATAGGGTGCATTTTGATGATGAAGTGGCAACTAACATAATACCCTATACCTTTATCAAAAGTTTAAGCCTAATGGAGCACATGCAATACACTTCAACTTCTACCCTTAAATTCTTCAATGGATCTCAGGTGGCTATAAAAGGCTCCATTTTGTTAGATTGTGTGGTAGGGAAACAATTTTTTACAATGTCCAACTTCTTGGTGGTGGAAGAAACACCAGGATTCAATCTTATCTTGGGGAGGCCTTGGCGAGCTTAATTATGAGGTATTTCCTCTCTAATCCACCAAGAATTTCACCTACCTTATGAGAGAGGTGAAATAATCATCCATGAAAATAGTGTGGTTCCTTTGGTGGTTAACAACATTAACATTGAACAAGGATTTGAAGTGGAGCTTCAAGAAGAAGCTCCTACTATTAACCACATGGTCAAGAAGCCTGATAGAGCAGGAGAGGCCAAAACTAACAAAAATGGGTTCATGAACACACCATGGGAGGAGCTTCCCTTCAACATGGTTAGGGAAGGAAATGGAGAATACAAGATTGTGGAAATTAGGCCATACACATTTCCTAATCTTTCAAAGATTAGGAAGCACTTGCACAATTAATATATTCCCCATCCAATTTGCTCACCCTTGCACCTATAACCATGTAGCCTTATTTTCTTATAGCCTTCTTAGTCTAATTTAAATATTATTGGCATACACCATTTTTTCTTTACTTTGTTTTACATTATTTGGCTTTACTTCATGCATAGCCTAAGATTCACTTTCATTTACAATTTACCTTTTATGCCTTTTATTTTAAATATGAAGCATGAAGATACCATAAGAATGTTAAGACCTAAAAATTCATAAAAATTTTAAAACGTAAAAACACAATAAATAAATTTCCTTTCCAAAATGTAGGGTCCACCATGGCCCTAAACTAGCAAAACCTAAGGTTCACCATGGCCTAAAATTGCAAAACCTAGGATATACCATGGCCTAAAACTGGCAAATAACGCATGGCCTAAAAGTGGCAAATAATGCATGGCCTACCATGGCCTAAAATTGGCAAACCTCTTATCACCATTTACAATCTATTTTACATTATAGTGATTTTACTTATTTAACTAATATAGCCCTATAACATGAATGAAAACATAAAACATATAACATGAATAAAACATTAAGCATCAAAACATATTAACAAAATTAAAATTTAAAAATAATAATAGTCTAAATGTTTGTTACATAGCATGAAATAGGTTTAAACAATACGTAAAATAATAAACTATCTCTTGAACATCCATGGCTAACTCTAGCAACAACATCATAATAACATGATCAACATCATAACAAGTAGAGATAACCAAAGACAATAACCAAATCATGGTACTAAGCAGCTCCTAGAGGAGGTTGAGGAGTACTTCCATCTTTACCACTAGGGCCACCAGTGCTACCTGGTACCTATGCCCCAATAACATAAGTTTAATCAGTAATCAACATAATGTGAAACCAAATCTATAGTTTTAACCACTTAGAACTAAAGCAAATCTATGAACAATTTTCATGAGCGACCAAGTAAAACCAAGTAGCATACTAACAATAGATAGTTTTATGGTGGAATATACATAAAATACTAAAGTTTTTTATGTAAAAATATCAGAACCATGAAAACTATCTTGTACCTATAACAAAAATCACAAAAACACCAATTTGAAGTTTACAAAAATTTGCTAAAAATCCTAGTTAATAGTGAAATTAACCATAGTAAAAACTCTAGAAAAGCTAGCTAAAATTTTTGAAAAAAAAAATTCAAGTGCTTGTTGAAAACTAAAATCCAACATGTAAATAGCCTTAAGAACCTTTAAACACCACTATGATAATGCAAAAAGTACACCAATGTTGTTGGTACAGCCAAGGAGATTTGTAGTTTTCACAATCAAAACTACAACTGTACAAAGTAGTTTACACAAGAACAGAAATGATAATTTAGAACTAAAATTTTTTTTCTAAGGCTAGGAATTGAGTATACATGAAATTCAAAAAATTTTGGAATCTACATTGTAGTCCCAAGCTTGGAAATTTTTTTTTACAAAAATCTAAAACCATAACCAAGTTCAAACAAAAATTGCACAATAACGTGAAACTAGAGAAAATGGGCATAAAGGATCACTAATCAAAAATATCAAAAAATTCTTTTAAATCCTCCCCAACACCTTAGAGAATTCCTAGGAACCTAGGACATTAGCTAAAATTTTTTTTCAAGTGTCTACATTATCCACTTTCATAGGGGTAAAGCCACAAAAAACTAAAAATTTTTATATATACTAATCTATGAAAAAAATTCATAGAAAACTAATCGTAGATCCAAATTCAGTGATTCCATAGCCATTTGAATTATTAAACCCCAAACTAAAAACCCATGACCTAAAAATATAAAAAATTCTTAACTATTTTTGTAGAAAAATGATTGCAAAAGTATCATGAAAGAAAAGACCATGAAAGCCAAAAACCCCACTTTGCGCTAGCTTATGAAAAAATTCATAGAAAACTAGTTGTAGATCCAAATTCAATGATTCTATAGTTGTTTGAACTATGAAATGATAAACCAAAAACCAAAACTTGAAAACACTAAAATTTATTAATTTTTTTGGTATGAAAAAATACCAAAGTGACATGAAAAACGGCCAAAAAACTGGAAACCCACTATACACTAGCTTACAGAAAAGTTCATAGAAAATCAAAATTAGGTTAAAATTTAGTGGTTCAAAGACCAATTAGAAGATACAAAAGTATGAAAAACCCATATAGCCATAAAAATTAGAATTTATAAGCTTTTTTTGTACAAAATAAATTCAAAAGTGGCATTGCTTTTGGGAGGAAAAAGGGCAAAAAACACATAGAATTGATTAAAACAAAATTTATAACACAGCATAGAAAAACCTCAAAATCCAAGTAATATTGAAACTTCATGAACACAAATTGAATCTAATGTAGGAATTTTATGAAATTCAATTTTAAAAAATACACAAACCTACAAAAACAAAAATGCCCAGAATCTAGCAAAAGTTCTTACGAAATGGTTAGAGGTTGTGTACCTGGGAGTGATGGCAGAAGAACCTTCATTAATCAAGGGCTATGGTAGGTTGGAGAGATCTTTAGAAATAGTTTCAATATCCTCCAAGGCTAGATTCTTCTTAGTTCAGCCCTGTTCTTTGACATCTTGAACAAGTAATAGTGAAACTGACAAAACCTTCACACTTCTAAAGCCTCATGTTGCAACTATGTCTACTCCTTGGGGTGGAATGGTTGAACTACACTAGAAATAGATGTGGTTGAGGCAAGAACAAGATTAGAGTTCTAGTTCTAGGTGATGTAGGTTAAGAGTGGTAAGAGACTTATGATTTATGCAAAATTGTAATTTGGAAACCAATCCCAAACTTATGCACCCACCAACAAAACCCTGGTTTTCCAAAATGCTTATTCAAGTCTCACTTAACTTCATGATAGCAATTAGAAAGTGGTACTACACTAGGTGAGTGGGAGATTATTTCATTTAAAAATTCAAACTTAGGATGGGGCCCACTAGATGACTCACCAACAAGCCAATGGAAATCCTAAAACACTTGGATTTTCAGGTTTTCCATGGTAACTATGTTGGGGTTTAAGCATCCAAAAACCTTAAAATAGATTTCAAACCTCAAATACTATCAAAAACCACCATCCAAATATCCATACATGCCATAAAATATTATTCCCAAAGTGGGAAACCAGGTGTTGGCATTGACAAAAACTAGACACCAACGAAGGCTAAAACTCACACCAAAACCTACTACTTATAGTAACTACATTGGCCAACAGCTTAACTATGCTTGCCAATAGCCTGACTATGTTGGAAAACATAATCACGAATGGGATAATATCTTCTACAATTAACCAAACTCTTGATCCATTCCAAAATTATCAAATCATGCACCGAACCCTAACCAAAACCTCTATTAGCTCCAAAATTCCACAAAATTGGTCAAAAAGCATCAAAAATCATTTTCCTTGCATGGACTACCTTAACTATTCTAGCTAGTGTATTCCTAATGTAGTTGAGCAAGGAATGAATACCAACAACCAAAAATATCCTCCACAATGACACACTTTGAGCCCTAAAGTCTCTAATAAGCCTAAAATGCAAGGAAACCAATCAAGAATGGAAACTTTCATACTCACACCTTCAAAATACACTGGGGATGGCTAGGAATACACTAGTTAGCATATTCCTAGCGTAGTAAGAAGAGGATGAACCATTAAAAACTAAAAATAACCTCCAAATTGACATATCTTGACCTTAACACTCTTTGGAACCTTCAGTGATCTTGCACTAACAAATTGTAAGATAAAAGAAGGTTAAATCCTATTTCCACCTTCGGACTACACTAAAGAAGCTTGGAACTACATTGGCTAGTGTAGTTCTAGTGTAGTCCCACTTTCGAAACACTAAAATATATCACCAATATGTCAAATCGACTTTTGAAAGCATCATCTCAACTCTAGAACCCTGTTGGAGACTTCAGAGACTACTAAACCCTACTAACCAAGTGAAAAATCAACAAAACTTAGCCTACACTAATTAAATATGCTAGAAATATACTAGCCAACATAGTCCAAGGGTGTAGGATTAGTCTAGAACCAAAACAACCATTAAAACTGATCATCTCTAGCTTGAAACCCTTGTTTCGAACACTAGTGATCCAAGAACTTAGAAACCTAGTCAATCGACAATGAAATTTTACCAAAATTTAAAATTCATCTTGTGACTCTGCTGGAGCAGGCTTGAACTATGTTGGCCCTTGTAGTCACAGTGTAGTCATGGTCATAAGATGATTTCACTAGTGATTTGACACTCTAAATAGCCTAGAACCTAAGTTGAAAATCCAAAACCTTATTTGGCCTTACCCAACTACAATTATACCTTGTTTTGACCATGGAAATGTTAGGTTTCCCTCATAGACACTAATACCAACCTCAACTATGCTAACTAGCATAGTCCAAATGGAAAATGATCATTTCAATGTCTAAACAACCTTTAGAATCGACCATCCTAAGTGAAAACTTTAACTAGGGACACCAATAACACTGGGAACCTAAGAACCTGGTTGATTAACTATAGAAATCCATCGAAAGATAAGATTCACATCTTACTATGCTAGAATAGGCCACGACTACACTACCCAGGATAGTCCAAATGTAGTCATGATTGACAGTTAATGTAATTAGTATCTTGTCATCCCAAATGACCTAAGATTTGACTTAAGACATCTAGAAAATTTCTCAACATTTCCTAGTGATAATTTCACCTTGTTTTGATCATGGAATGTTAAATTTCATTCATCTATGCTGAGGTATGCTTGGAACTACACTAGCCAATGAAGTCCCCACCCCAAGGTGATTTAACCAACACAACAACACTCAAAATAATCAAAAACTTATTCTGGAAGCCTAGAACCCTAAAATCTTGAAGCAAGCTATAGTTTGGTCTTGTTCAACTATGGAAATCCTAGATTTTGGCTTAACTAAACTAGAGCAACCCTCAACTATGTTGGCCAGTGTAGTGATGAGGTGTAAGTACCAAAACTTCACTTTTAGTACCTTGTTTTGACTTCCAAATGGCCTATTCAGTCTTTCCCAGATCCTGTGTTGCCCTAGGAAGCTAATGGAACATCAATATCAACTATGACATCCCAAAAACCTACTTTTCCCATGCATCTATATTGGAACTATACTAGCAAGTGTAGTCCCAATGTAGTCACCAATATCTACATCATTTATAGCTTTCCAAGGATCAAAATAATGTCAAAACTCATCAATCTTTAATCCCAGTCCACTACGCTAGTCATACAAACCATTAGGAATTCAAAACTAGCCATAAAAAACCTGGAAAATCATCATTTATTTAGCCTTTATTTGACCATCATTTGGCCTTCATTTGACCTTATTTAGCCTTTATTTCACCTTATTTGTCTTCACCTACCTCTAGTAACCTTTAGACAGCCTTGCCTAAACCTTGTTTTGCCTTTAGCTTAACATATTTTGGCTATTGCTAGAGTATTTTGCTTTATTTTAGCATTGTTTACTATTTTTATCACACATGTGCTAGTTAATTTACTTATGGTTGATATGCAAGATTATAATATGGACATTTGGGAGCAATTTAGTGTGCCTTTGAGTCTAAGTGGACCTCATGGTGATGTTGAATGATGTATCAACCTTAATTGCATAAATCTTGAGCATGGGAATCTAATAAACCACGTAGCCTTGATAGAGAAACCTATAGAATGGCCTAAAAACTTGGTTAAAGCCCCTAATCTTGAGGTTGGTGATATCATGGAGGACTCTCTAGTTGAGGTTCCTTTCATGATGTACAGTAGTAAGGAGAAAATACTAAATTAAGTTCATCACTAGAACCACAAAAATCTTAAGCCATCACCAAGGTCCTCTAGGACAACATTAAGGCCTTTGCATGGTCATATGAAGAAATGCTAGGTCTTGACCCATGCCTAGTGCAACATAACATCATACTCAATCCTAGTATTAGACTAATTAAGAAAAAATTTTAAAATATTAGGCTAGATTTAGCCTTGGAAGTTTGTGGTGAAATTGCAAAATTATACCAAGTTGGCTTCATTAGAGTTATCAATTACATAGAATGGGTGTTCAAAATAATGGTAGTGTCTAACAAAAATAGGAGTATATGTATATGTATTAATTTTCAAGACCTGAATAAGGCAACCATCTAAGATGGTTTCCCTTTGTCTAGTATTGACCAACTTATTGATACTACATTTGGACATGCCTTGCTATCCTTCATGGATGGGTTCCTAGGATACAACCAAATTAGGATTAATCTAGAACATCAACTTAGTATGACCTTCATGATCCCTTTGGGTACCTTTTGTTACACCATGATGTCCTTTTACCTAAAGAATGTAGGAGCAACCTACTAAAGAGCAACGACATATATCTTTAGTGACTATATGCTAGGATTACTTAATGACTATGTGGATGATATAGCCACTAAGTGCAAAGTGATCAATGATCATGTGCATGACCTTGACCTTGTGTTGAAATGATGTCTCAAATATGAGGTTGGGCTGAATCCCAAGAAGTATGTCTTTGACATCAAAATTGAAAATATGCTTGACTTTGTGGTATCTGAAGTAGGAATATATGTCAATCCTGATAAGGTTAAAGCCATATTGAACTTGGCAACACCAACTAACCTTAAGGAACTTTGGTGATTGCAAGGTAGATTACCATTTTTCTATAGGTTTATCACTAGGATTACAAATAAGTTACAATCCATGCAACACTTTCTTAAGAAAGGAGTTCACTATGAGTGGATAGCTTAATGCCAAGAAGCACTACCCGTAAGGGTACTACTACCTTGGTGGTGGCATCCCCCATGATTATGGGTGTTGCCACTACTAGTACTGCTCATACAGTTATGGTGGATATCCACTTGGATAATAAGCTTGTTGTTGTTGGTGAAACTAATTTGGATTGCCTTGAGGATAAGGAAATCTTTTAGGTGCTTACCTTCTTGCTAGTATAGAATTTAATGCATACACCCCAGACTCCTACAAGTGTAACTCGATAGGGAAACATCCTTTAGGATGTTCATATTGGTAGATGTCACACCCACCATCATCATCTGATTCTATCTCCACAGCTTCGTCTACTATAGCAGCTTTGTCCTTACCCCTTTGGTAGGCATGTTCAACTTCTTTTCACCTCATACAGTTATGATGACTCCAATAAGTAGTGCTTGTAAAGTGAGTTCCATTATCAGAAATTCATGCACGTGGCATACCAAACCTATTTACAACAGTTTGTTGTACAAACTGAGTAGTAGTTGAAGATGTACAGTCGATGACAACTGCTTCTTGTGTCCATTTTGTACAATAGTCAACAGTGACTATGATGTACGCCTTTCCATTTGACATGGGTATAATGGGATGAAGTCAATGCCCCAAATGTCGAAGGGTTCTAATGGTTGAATCCATTGTTGAGGTCCCTCCATTCAAGTAGTCATTCCACCATCTCATTGGCAACATTCACAATAGCAGATGTAATGGTAAGCATCCATGAAGAGTGTTGGCCAATAGTACCCTACCATCAGGATTTTAATGGCCATACATCTCGCAGCATAGTGTCCTCCACAAGGACCTTCATGAGCATCTTGGAGAACATGCAGTTGATTGACATCAGGGATACACCAACGAACCAAGCCATCAATGCATACCTTGTAGAGGTGTCCATTAATCTCCATGAAGTGCTTTACTTGGTGAAGAAACTACTATTTCTTCTAGTGGTCCAACCCTTATGGCATCTCCTAAGTGAGAAGATAGGTGAGAATGTTATCATACCATTTTGGCTCATTGGGAATTTGTTCAGTTATAGCCCTAGCAAAGAGAAGTTCATCAGAAAATGTATCAGATAATGGACTTTCTTCCTCTTTATCATCCCATCACAACTAAGATAAGTGATCAATGATCACATTCTCAGTGTCATTTTGATCTACCATCATAAGATTGAATTCCTACAAGATCACCAACCATCATATGACATGGGAGCTTACCATTGGCTTGTTCATCAGGAACCAAATGGCACTATCATCTATGTGCACAACACCTTGTATCCAAGCACATAATATCTGAACTTTACAAGAGCAAATACCACTGCCATCAATTCTTTCTTTGTGGTGGTGTAGTTTAGTTGTGCACCCACAATGCTTCGGCTAGTGCAATGGATGTAGTATGGAAATTTCTTATCATCTAACTGCATCAACATGACTCCCAAGGCATAATTCGATGCATCCATCATAATATGAAATGGTCTAGACTAGTTAGGTGCTTGTAGGATTGGAGTTTCTACAAGCTTCTCTTTCAATTGTTGGAATGCTTTCTCACATTCTACGATCTAGACAAAGGAAGCATCTTTCTTTGTCAGCTCGACTAATGGTTTTGCGATCTTAGAGAAATTTTCTATGAATCATCAGTGGTAGCTAGTATGTCCAAGGAATGACTAAACATCTTTAACATTTTCTAGGTGGTGCGTTATTCCTTGGATGACCCTTATTCTTTCAAGGTCCACCTCAATTCATACTTGCAAGAATCTATGCCCCAGTACAATGCCCTCCTGGACCATGAGGTGAATTTTCTACCAATTAAGCTGCAAGTTGGTAACACACTATTTTAGCATTTGCTCAAGGTGGTCTAGGGCTTACTCAAATATAGCTCCATAGGTGGAGAAGTTATCCATGAAGACTTCCATACCACTATTGATCTACTGTTGAAAAATGCTTAGAACCAAGCATTGGAATGTGGTAAGAGCATTGCATAGACCAAACAATATCTTGTGATATGTAAAAGTCCCCCAAGGACTCATGAATGTTATTTTTTCTTGGTCTTCTAGTGCAATTTGAATTTGGTTATAGCCACTATAACCATTTAGAAAACTATAATAGCAATGCGCAGATAGTGTGTTGAGTACCTAGTAAACAAATGGCAATGGAAAATGATCCTTGAATGTTGCCTCATTCAATAGCCTAAAATCAATACAAACATGCCACTTGCCACCTTGCTTTGACATAATCACGAGTGGACTAACCCACTCACTATCCGTAATGTGATAAATGAACCCTGCCTTAAGGAGTTGCTTGATTTCCTTCTTGATAATTTGCTTCAATTTGGGGTTCAACCACCTCTATGGCTGTTATTTTTGCTTTATGTTTAGGTCAATGTAGATGCAGTGTTGGCATATCCTAGGATCAATTCCTGTGAGTTTAGGATATGACCAAGCAAATGCTACTGACCACCTTTCAACTACGTTCAACAACATCTTTTTCTATTCTAGAGCAAGTTTTGCATTAATTATGACCAGCTTCCCATTTTTCAAAAATACATATTCCATTCCATTTGATAACATTTTCAACTCAAGGGGCTATTATTTAAATTTTTCAAGAATTTCCAACTCTTCCTAGTGAGTATCATCATTTGTATCATCAGAGAGCTGGTGATGAACTTGCTTGAGTTCATCCATGCTTGTGACATATGCACATGTCAGGCTCTTAGTCTATTCAATAAAAAGTGTGCTACTTTCAAAATTAGTAGTTAGCCACTAGGTGCCCTCTTGTTTTGTGGTTGTTGTGTATAGACACCTTTGAATTTCTACTTCTAGCGCACACTACTTGCATGCAAAGATAGATGCTTACTTTATGGCCTAGAGTTTCTGCACACAATTGCACCTTATATTACTGTACGTGATGCATGGAACTCTCTTCTTCTCAGTCTTTTTAAATTTTTTTTCTTTAGATATCTCTAGGGAAACATCTCTAATGTCCATTCTTGCATCGACAATGCTTAGCCATGCTCTTCCCATGATGATTGGGAAGTCCCCTTTGCAGTTCTCCACTTTGATTACCAGAAAATCAACAGGATAAGACCATCCATAGACAATGGTCATAGTGTCTTCTACCAATCTCAATGGAATAGTGATGGACTGGTTTGCCAATTCTAATTTTATGTTACTCTTCTTGAGAGGAGGTAGGTTCTAGGTAGTGTACATCTCATGAGAAATTAAATTAACACCAAAACCTAAATCAAGAAGGACCTTACACAATTCATTCCCAAAAATCTACAAACAAATTAGAGGACTTCCAAGGTTGGCTAATTTCTTACAAAGGTTTCTTGCATAGATCTAATTAGATATAGTGTGAGTAAGCATTACGATATGGATCCTTGGCAGATTTTGGTTTGAAGAAGGCCCAAAGGAATTTGATATGGAGGAAGAGGTAGGAGCAAGGTTGTCAATTGTGGGTGTATGTGAAGGCTCAATGGACTACAGGGTGGAAAGAAAGTTCTTTTTTTTAGCGAACATCTAACCCCTCCGATTGATGATCCAATTGTAAATTAATAGCCCTCATAGTGTTATGTTGTTGCAATTGAGCAGGCAGTTCACCCTACATAGGAGGAGCAAGTGGCAGTTATGCGACTAGAGGAGGAGTATGTGTAAGGACAAGAGGAGGATAAGGATAAGAGGCAATGTCCCCTCTTTCATGTGATGAATAGGCTCGATAATAATCTGAAGGGTGGTTTTGAGGTTGAAAATTAGATATGTGACTGGAGAAGTCACATGGAGACATGGGTTGCTAAACGTCGTAACCATATGGATCAGGTTGCTGATAAGGGTATTGTTGCCTTGGTGGTGCCAATGCCCATGATTGTGGTTGCTACCACTATTGATATTGTTCATATGGTTGTGGTGGAGCTCCACTTGGAAAATACTATTCATACGATTGTAGATAATACTTGAGATTACCTTGAGGATAAGGTAACCTTATGGATGTTTACCTTTGTGTAATTCATGGATGTAAGGCATACATCCTAGACTCCTGCAGATGTGACACAATGGGAAAACATCCCTTAGGATGTCCTTATTGACAGACATTACACCCATGATCATCATTTGACTCAGTATTTGCAAACTCTTCTATTGTAGAAATCTTGCCCTTACCTTTGTGATATGCATGTTCAGCTTTCTTGTGCCTCCTGTGCTCATGCTCACTACTTTGTTCCTTGGACTCTTCAGTGATTTTGAGAATAGCTTGGAATCTATTATCCATTGAGTCCTGTAACTAAGCAACCATGTCTAAATTTTAGATTGGAATTTTTGGAGCGACAATGTTTTCTTATACACCCCCTCATCAAATATGGACTCATCCTCACTATCACAGAATCAAACCTCCCTCTTGCGAATGGAAGGATCATGGTTGTACTCTTCTACATTTTCTCTTTTTCTAAGTTCACCCTCCTCTTTAGCTACTTGCTCTATTAATCTTTGTATCTATTAGACACTTAGTTTTGAAAATCATCCTTGGGCATAGACACCAAGGGTTTTCCTCATTTCATTACGAATCTCGTCTACAATGAGGCAAAGTTGAACTAATTCAGAATAATCATGGCTAGGAAATTTGTGCATCAAGGCATAGTATTGGCCAATGGCAGCATCCAAGGGTTTATGTATTCCTTGTTTCCACCCTTGAATTTTCTTCCTCAAGTTAGAGACTTTGGAGTATGTTTTATATTTATCATTGGACAACTCAAGCACGGTACTCCATCACCTAATAGATTCCAGCTCTAAGGATCAATACCAATTTTTTCCTTCTCTGATGAGTGTCCTGGGGAACAACTTCAGTTTCTACCACTCGTTCTCTATGTTCTGTAAGGCATATGCATCTTGGAAATCTTGAAGATGGTTCTACAGATCAAAGTTATATCCCCCTTCAAATCGAGGAATATTGTTCATGTCTAACCATTTGATTCAACTATCCTTCATGATGAGACATGATATCGCATGAGCCGCAATATCGCGTACGTGATATTGCAGCTATCACGATATCGCGTCATCCCCTGCAATATCGCTTACACGATATCGTGGTCCGTCGCCATATTTATAAATAAGAGGCAGCACTCCCCTTATTCCTCATCCTAGGTTAGAAGTAGGGAAACTTTGGCAGTTTGATCACTCTAGAGATAGAATATTTTTCATGTGCCAGCAATAGGAGTCCCCAAGTGAACAGATCTTTATTCGAGCAACATTGTACCTGAACGCAAGTTGTGTATGGCAATAAAGATGAGCTTTGTGGATAAACCTTGCAGTACATGGAATAGGATTTATTTATTTTTATTTATTACCATTTATTTATTGCTTTCGTAACGTAGAATGAGTATGACTTGATTACGAGCATTTAGGAATGTGTACGGATAATCAAGAAACGGATGCTCATTGCGATTAGTTTCTCTCACCCTTTCCTTCTAGAACACAGGATGAGTACAACTTGACTACGATCATTTACGAATGTGTACAGATAGTCAAGGAATGGATACTTATCACGCTTAGGCTAATTAGGTGCCTCAGTACGACCACTTTGAGCACGTGCGTTACGTGTGGTGATCCCAGTAACGATTAGCGTTTGGTAGCCACAATTGCATTGTTCAAGGTGTGTACGGTAAGTGGGAACAGATGCTGACGCTAGGTAATTTAGACTTAGTTCATTAGTTAGAGTTAGTTAGTTTCTCAACCCTTTACCCTTAGAGTAGAAGATAGAAAAAACATAAAAACCATAAAAAATCATATACCTCAGACTTGCTTAACCATACACCGTGACAATTACAAGTAAGTCTGGGAAGACAACGAATGGTTAACCCCAAGTGTTCCATGAGGTGTGTAGGCATTTAGTCTGTGGAGTTCGATCGGATCATGCGTGCGATGCTCGTATTCATATGGTTGAGTGTAGGGATACCTGCCACTCATCAGTGGCGCCGTTGCCAGGGACTAAGTGTTTGTGTGTCATATAGAACATAAGGATATCATTCACATCATTGTGAGCCTTAACGAACCTTCAGGTTAATCAAAAGAGAAATTGTATAACGGTGAAATAGCACACCGATAAAACATGTCTTCCTCTCACAAATCTAATTCACCACCTAAGGACAATACAAGAAACAGTCAGCAACATAAAACACATAACCAACATCAGCCAAGTCCTAAACAATATAAGATAGTCTATCCTCATCCTGATGAGTATATTCTAGATTTTACTTTCATCCTCCATCAGGACGAACAACTACGGTGGAGAGATCTACAAGGTAACATCATGTTACCCCTAGATCAATCTGTCCCTAACATGCTCTTCCATGCCTTGGCACAGATTAGCATGACTGAGCTATACTCTGAATACGTTGCTAAAGATTTTGATATGATGGATTATTATCCCACAGATGCCCAATGTATGGGGGACTTAAGGCAGGAGAGTTAACATACTTTTCTGAAGGGCAAATCCTCGCACGTTCTTAGCAAGATAGGAGATGAGGAACCCCTTATCACGGGTTCTTTAGCAAATGATGTTCCCCCTCCTAACGATGGTGAGGAGGTAGGGTATGAGAACCTACGCTCAACAATCCATAACACTGGTTCTAATCCCCATGAATGTCAACTATTCACAGAGGGAACAACCACTCATGCTAAGGACGGGCACTCAGATCGTCACCATGATCGAGGCCGAAGTAGCCTAAGAGAAGGCAAGAAACATTGCCATGGTGATGGTTCCCCTTCTTCTTCCCCTTCTTCACATCACTCACACTCTCCCTCCACATCTGGGTGTAGCCATCATGAACATAACGATGAGGATGGAGGTAAACAAAATGAGAGACCTCGACAGGAAGGTCAAGAGGAAGGACAAGGGCACAGATGTAGGGAGAGTAGGGAACGATAACATAGACATCACAGACGTTATGAAAGAGATGATCATGATGAACCCCTACTCATAACCCAAAGCATGATTGACATAACGGAGGCTGTTAGGATTCCAACAAAACATTTAAAAGATAGTCAAATCAAATGCTTAGATATGAACAATATCCCATGTTTTGAAGGGGGATACAACTCAGATCCGCAACATCATTTACAGGCATTCCATGATGCCTATGCCTTGCAAAATATAGAAAATGAATGGCAAAAGCTTAAGTTGTTCCTAAGGACACTCATTAAGGAAGCAGAAAGTTGGTACCGGTCCTTAGAACTGGAAACCATCAGGAGGTGGAGTACGATGTTAGAACTTTTCAATGACAAGTATCAGATGTACTCCAAAGTGTCCAATTTGCGGAAGCAGATCCAAGGCTGGAAATAAGGTAATCATGAACCCTTTGATGCTACCATGGCCTGCTATTACACATTGTTACATCGTTGCCTAGGCCATGGGTACGCTCAGAGGGATCAACTTCGCCACATTGTGGATGGGCTAAGGAATGAAACTAGAAGAACCCTTGGGACTTATGCCCAAGGGAGACTCTCACAACTTAGAGCTTATGAGGTACAACGCTTGTTGGAACAAGTGGCACACGAGGAAGCTAAACTATGAAATAGGGAAAGTGCGAAAGAATACAACCGCAACCCCTCCCTTCGGAAGAAGGGAGGGAAGTTTTTCCATGAGGATGATGAGTCACCACTCGAAGAGTTGGTGAATTGAAAAATCTTGCAGATACAAAAATTAACAATAGAAGTATCGGCCAAGGTAGACTAGTTGTGGTATTCCTTAGACTCAAGACTTGAAAGTATCTTAAAAATTGTAGAAGAGTCTAGGGATGAGCGAAGTAGTGACAAAGGTAAGAAAAAGCGAAGAAATGCTAGCCTTGCACATAACAAGGGTAAGGGGAAAATTCCTATTTCTGATGAGGCTATGGACTCTGATATAGATGATGATGGTGGATGTGAGATCTGCTAATATGACCATCCCAAGGGATGTTGTCCAATTATTTCACATCTATAAGAGTTTGCGGTGTATGTGCTAAATCCAAGACTCAACCAATGGCAAACACCCCGAAGGTTACCTTATCCACAAGGTAACCCAAGGCAGTTCCACCAACCACTAACGTATTATCCAACTGGAACTCCACCATAGCCCATTAGACAACATCAGCAGTGGCAATACCCACAATCATGGGGGATTCCACCGCCAACACAATAGTACCCTTACCGGTAGCCCGATCCTTATGGTTATTATGTGTAGCAACCGGTTTCTCCAAGTGACTCCATGGGTCACACTACTCCCCAACGTCACTACCAAGCTTGGGAGTACTTGAGGAGAACTCCTCCTCTAGGAGACATCTCACACTCATCCCATCCTCCAACTCCATCTGCACCTCTTCCACCTGTAGTTCCCATACAACCTGTTCCAACGATGCAAGGGGAACTTCCCACTCAACCGCAGCAACGTAACGCTGCGAGAGCTATAAATATTCAACTGGGTGATGGTTCTAACAACTGTATAAAGAAAAGGCCTTTCTTCAGAACCAGAAGCCCAGACAAACTCTGGCAACAATAAGCAGTTGAGTACATGTACATGACTCAACCATCTGATGCTTCGGAGCACCCTTCAGTCCAACAACAGAGCACACATACGGTTATGTTAACATGTACCATAACCGATTGGATCAAGGTAGGCCACCTTCCTAGGAAACTCTCTGATCCTGGAAGTCCCTTAATCTACCTTCAAGTTGCCAGAAATGAACCACATAGAGCTCTTCTTGACTCAGGTTTCAAAGTCAATTTAATATCATGAGAAATGTATCAAGCCTAGAACTTGGCCCAACTTAAGAAGAGCAACATCCAACTAGAGCTGGTAGATCAGTCCATCTCCATTCCCTTGGGATTGGTGGAGGACATCATTACCACTGTGTGTGGTTGGTCCTACCCAACTGATTTCCTGGTGATTGAAGTTACCAACAACGAAGGGGACTTCCCAATTATAATGGGAAGGGCATGGCTAAGCACAGTAGACACATGCCTTAGGATCCGCGATCTTTCCTTGGAAATCTCTAAGATAAAAATTTATGGAAAGATCAAGAATAGGAAAGTTCCATGCATCACATACAGTGATTCATCGGGTGATGACATGGAGGAATGCACAACACCTCCTCCATGCAACAGGTGTGTCCTTGAAACTTTAAAACAAAGATGCCTGTATGTAGCAACCACACAACTAGTAGTAGATACCCCATGGTTGACAGCTACTAGAAGGGGTAGCCAAATATGCATGGAACGAACTAAGAAAACTCATATTAACAATGAAGGCATAGTAGACACATTGAAGTATGAGTGTCGCCAACTTCCACCCCTTAAGCTAAGAACATCAATGGGGAGAAGTTGGGCACTTCTATGAAATTCAAATAGATGCTCATTATTTCAGATCTCTCCCTTACAACTCAGTCATGGGGG
>MNCI01014408.1:41761-59642 GCA_015680685.1 Gnetum montanum
TTTTCTAAGTTGTATATATAACTAGGAGAGCCTCAAAGTAAGGAATCTATAGTTACATTCTCTTCTTGATATTTCTTTTCTTCTTTTGTAAGCCCTACAGGGCTAATGTGCTTCTTGTGAGAATGCATCTTTTGAGCTTGTTGGGACCTTGTGAGGTTGGATGTGGTTTTGTGTGAAAACACCCCTTGTAGAGATTAAACTTTGTAAAGGTTATGGTGTCCTTGAAACCACTATTTTGAAGAAAAAAATTCAAAGGTATGTAAGGATTCTACCTTTCAAATGTGGAAATACCCAAGTTGGGGAACCATGTACATTTATGTGTAGTTTTGACTTGAAATTGGTGGAACTTGTTCAATCTCCCATCTATGTTCTTAAATCCATGGTACTCTTGGGTTGAGCGTAACAACTTAGGAATGAACTATGGAGGGAGCTTATTTCTTCAAGCTACCAATATTATATGGGTTCAACTTCACATACTACAAAGCTAGAATGCAAGGGTTCATTGGATTCATCTTGGAGAGATGCACTCAATTCATATACAACAAAGGTAAGGAAAGAGGTAAGTAATATAACATTTCTAATCATGATAACTCCTCTATGAAATGTTGGCTATTTGGTGGAAAAGACCACATAGCCTCCAAAAAACCTTGTACTTGCAGGTTACAAGAAGAAGAGTCTTGTGAAGAAATTAGAACAATGAACATCTATACAAGCTAGGGTAATAAAGGAGAAGCTAGCTATACATCCAAAGATTCTCATCATTT
Source organism: Gnetum montanum (assembly GCA_015680685.1). Lineage (NCBI taxonomy): Eukaryota > Viridiplantae > Streptophyta > Gnetopsida > Gnetales > Gnetaceae > Gnetum > Gnetum montanum. The sequence goes on from MNCI01014408.1 coordinate 42,526, forward strand.
GTGCTTAGTCTTGGCAAATTAATAATCCATCAATGACTCAATATCTAATCCTGAAGTTGAAGAAGATCAGATTATTTTGGAAGAAAGATATGAGCTACTTTGTAGTGAGGTAATTTCCTTTTAAAACTTATGCTTTAAAATGAAAGAAGCTTTACATAACAAGAAAATAAAAATAGCAGCACTAAATTTTAATTGTTCATACCTTAAGAAAGAAAACTTAGGCCTAACAGCTAAGGTTCAAAAGCTAAAAAGTGTTGTTTTGCAAACTAACAAGGAACTATCATATGTAAATCTCAACTATGAAATACACATTCAGAATAAGGAGATAGATCAAGATCAAAGCCATCCCGACATTAAAGCATCATCAGGTTTTATGAACTTAAAAAAATCCTCTTCCAGGTTTGACTATTTAGCTCAATTTAATAAAATGGTTTGTTTCTATTGTGGAAAAACTAGAAATATTCAATCCTTCTATTATTTATGGTTAAAACACTATAATTGGTCTTTTCTAAAAGAGTTAGAAAAGTTGTCTTGCAAGAAAAAGTTTGGAGGCAAAAATAGAAGAGTTCTGAAAAGGAAATGATTACACAAGTTGCAGTCTATGCTATAAAAAGGAGCACTTGGGACATCAACAATGGATGTTTAAGACATATGATAGGAGACAAATCTCAATTTGTATATTTTTTAGAACAAAACTATGAAATTGTTACCTTTGAAGATGACATGGAAGCTCAAATTAAAGGTATTGGTACCATTGGAGGTAAGAATCAGCCCACTATTAAACAAGTGTTTTTTGTTGAAGGTCTTAAACACAATATTCTTAGTATTAGTCAACTTTGTTATTCAAAATTTGAAGTTACTTTCTCCAAAGATACTTGTAAAGTATGAGATTCGTTGTCCAGAATAGTTACTATAGAAGGGAATAGAAAAGCAAAAGTTTATACTACTATTTTTTGGAAATAACCCTAACCTTGAATCCAAGTGCTTGATTAGGTGATGTTCACATGTGGTATAGGAAGCTAGGTCACATCAATAAAGACATTCTTCAAGCCCTTGTGAAAAAAGTTATGGTTAGAGGGTTGTTCAAACTCAAGGATTTTTTCTTGAATACTTGTGAAGCTTATCAGAAAGAAAAGAAAAAAAGGATAACATTTGGTAAGAAAAATTGCATCTCCACCTCTTGTCCTCTAGAATTACTTAACATGGACTTAGTTTGTCCCTTTCAAACTCTTAGTTTGCAAAGAAATGGTATTATTTAACTATTGTTGATAATTTTTCTCATTTCACTTAGGTTGCTTTCTTATATCACAAGGATGAATCTTTTGATAATTTCATGAGAATTTGTAATCAAATACAAAAAGAAAAGTAATATGGTATCAAAGTCATCAGAAGTGACAATGGGGGAGAATTTAAAAGTGAAAATTTGAACAATACTATCAGATAAATGACAATCTACATCAATTTTCTTCCCCTAGAACTCCACAGCAAAATGATGTTACAAAATGAAAACATAGAATTTTGAATGAAATGGGGAGAAACATCCTTAATGAAAAAAACTTTTCCTATCACTTTTAGACTGAAGTAATCAACACAGCATGTTACATCTCCAACAAAGTTTTTGTACGAAGATTCACTATTAAAACTTCTTATGAATTATGAACTAGTAAAAGCCATTAGGTGGTTAATTTCATGTTTTTGGTTTAAAATGCTATATTCTAAATGATAAAGACGCTCTAAGAAAATTTGATCCCAAAACTAATGAGGAAATCTCTCTAGGATATTCACCTGTTAGTAGGGCTTACAAAGTGTTCAACAAAAGAACCAACACTATGGAGAAAACTATGAATGTTAAAATAGATTATAGTGATGGTTCAAATCAATGTGTTGATGGTGAAGAACTTCCTATCCAAAAGATATCTAGGACTTCCCCCATACAAACTAATAAAGATTTTGAAATAGGAAGTGAGCATGAGGATACTTCTTCAACATAGCCCAGAATGCCTATACTCCATAAATCACACTCTCTTAATGATGTTATTAGAAAAGTGAAAGATGGAATTTGAACTAGGAGCCAAACAAACAAAATATGTGCTTATGTTGCCTATCTTTCACAACTTGAGCCTAAAATTTTTAGAGAGACTGAAATAGAGGAAGGTTGAATTTTAACTATGCAAGAAGAGTTAAATCAATTCATTAGAAATGAAGTGTGGAAATTAACTCCTAAACCCAACCATAAGCAAATTATTGGAACAAAATGAGTGTTTAGGAACAAGGCAGATGAAAATGGGAACATCATCAAGAACAAATCTAGATTAGTTACCAAAGGATACAATCAGTAAGAAGGAATTGATTTTGATGAAACTTTTGCTCCTATGGCCAGATTTAAGTCAATCAAACTTCTTTTAGCCAATGCAAGTATCAAAGACATCAAGTTGTATCAAATGGGTGTAAAGAGTGCCTTTTTGAATGGAACTATTCAAGATGAAGCATACTATGCTTTCAAATTGAAAAACACTCTATGAGCTTGAACAAGCTCCTAAAGCTTGGTATGATAGACTCTCATAATATCACATGTATAATCATTTCAAAATAGGTAGGGTTGATGTTTCTTTGTTTCTTAAATGAGAATGTAAATATTTACTCATTGTGAAAATTTATGTTGATGATATTATATTTGGAGCTACTAATCAAATTTTATGTAAGAAGTTTTTAGATCTTATGCCAACAAAATTTGAAATGATCATGATGGAAGAACTCAAAAACTTCCCTAGATTTCAAATCAACCAAACTAAAGGTAGGACCTTCATCTATCAAACTAAATACATTAAAGATCTATTAAAAATATTTAACTTGGCTGATGTGAAAGAAAAGAAAACACATATTACTACACACTTCAAACTTAACAAAGATGTACAAGGGAAATCTATTGATCTCAAGCTCTACAAAGGCATGATTGGTAGCTTACTATACTTAACTGCCAGTAGATGTAATATAGCTTCAAGTGTTGAAATATGTGCAAGGTATCAAGCTAATCCATAAGAATATCATATAAAAGTTATCAAATGAATCTTTCATTATATAAAAGGTACTACTAATTAGGAAATTTGGTATTCAAATGACTCCACACTTTAGGTTACTGGGTATTGTGATGTAAATTAGGGAGGTTGTACAGATGATCGCCAAAGAATAAGTGGAAATTGCTTCTTTCTAAGAAGAAGTTGTCTCTTGGAAAACTAAGAAGAAAGCCTCTACAACACTTTCTATGGATCAAGAACTTAGAAGAAAGGTTGAATAAGTTCCCTAATTTAAAGTTGCTCCAGCCACAAAAACACATCATTTTTTTGTGATTTTCCAACTTGGGTACATCCACACTTAGAGGGTAGAATCTATGTACACCTCTAGTCTTTCTTTCTTCAAAATGTCGTTTAAAGGGAACCACACCCTGTACAAGGTTTTATCTCTACTCTGGAGTGTTTCATTGTAGTGAACCAACTCAACCCCACAAGGTCTTAACAAGATCATGTGATTTGGAGGATCCCATAACCTTCATAAACATGAGCTCCACATCAAAGTGTTTTGACACTGCAAAATCACTTAATCCCATAGGATCCTAAGAAGCACACCAAGGATGTCTTCTCACAAGAAAATCATCAACCCCACAAGGCTACAAGAAAGAAGAAAAGAGTGTAGCTAAATTTACAAGTCCTTGTACTTGAAGCTTAGTACAATTACAATAAGTAAATGATGTTACAATGAACAACAAAAACAAGATTCACTTTTAGTAGACAATGATTAATCTTTTTTTTCTGAGAAACTTTAAGCATATATTAATTATAAAACCATATTATGTACATTAGATTCACATCTCCAAATACATGAAAAGCAAGCACCTACCCTAACCCCAAAAATGGGGGCTATAGTCCCCTTTTTCCACTCATCACACTTACCAAAAATCTCCTAGAGAATTCAAATATAGACAAAACTAGAAAATAAAAAATTTTACCACCTTCCAAGCCATAGCCCAACAAAAAGTAACTTCATCCAGAAACGCAACCTAAATATGTATTGGCAGTGTAGAGCAACAATAGCAGCATTATTCTTGGTTGTGAACTATATCCAAAAATTCCCTATTACGTTTGGTGGTAACAAAGGTTGCCACTTGCTAAAAATCCTTGAAATTCACCTCCTTCCTTGCCCACTCCACTGCATTTTCCTCCCCATCAGGATGCAACTTTTTTACTTGGACACTAGATGTGCCTCTAGAGTGCATCGCAAGGTGCACCGCACTTGATGTCTACAATGATGTAGGGGAATCTCCCCTCCTACAACCAAGAACATGCATGATCTTCATGGGCCTAGTCTAATCACTCCTGGATCTCTACCTCCTCTTGCTCCTCCTCCTCTCTGTGCTCCCACTCCTCCCTTGCCCACTCTTCTTGAAGCCTAGCCTCCACCTAGAGTTCTTCTCGAATCTGCTGCTGAAGATCATCTTCCAAAGCCTACCTAGTCGTCTCTTCCTTCAAGTTGCACTAAATCCTTTCCACATTTGTTGCCTCCTCATAGTAGTAAGTTAGATGTTCCAACTCCCACTGGAACTCCTCCTCCCATCACCTCAACCTCTCTCATCAAATCACGTGCTCCTCCACCTGCCCGCATTCCACCACCCCCAGTCCCATCACCAGCCTCAATGTCCTTGAGGTCTTCCCTTCTCCACCTCTTAGCCTTGGCCTAATCAAAGATCTAGCCTCCCCTTGGAATCCCTCCAATCCTTCCTAGGGATGCGATGGCTCCCCCACCATATCCACCCCAAAAACCTTCTAGTCTAAACTCCCCCCAAAATTAGCCCCCTCCAACCCACTATTATTACTAAAAATGTTGACCATCACTGGTGGAACACAATTCCATCATTGTCAAACCCTAAGTGGCACTGAGGGCCTCCCTTCATAACAACCATCCCCACACCACCTGCCAAAGTGCAAGAATAAGACCCAAATGGGTTTCCCACCTCCTCCAAAGTAAAAACCCTAGAAAGTAATGGCACAAGTTCACCATATACCCCCTCCAAAGGAAATGTAGAAATCTAAAATGTACCCCAAGTAGCTTCCATGCATTGCCCGAGTGAATCAAAAATTGGCCCACAAGCATTATAGAATTCTACCACATAGGTTCTAAAGCTAACTTGGGCACTTGCTTGCTGCCGATCTTGGGCACCCATGCATTCTATAGTCCTCTCCTTTGTAACACCATATCCTCCCCTTCAATTAGTACTTGTAGGTATTGGGTGATGATAACCTTCATGAGCTCAACTCTCACCCCCTAAAATAAAGTAATTTCCCCAAGCCAATTATTCTAGAATGGTCCATCATTCAAGTCAAGGTCTCCATGATGCTCCTCCAACACCAAGGCCCAACCTGCTCTAGCCACCAAATGTCAAATAACTGGATTAGCCCGATACTCTTAATAGGATGATTCATAAGTTGGGGTCACCCCCATTACAATGTGTACCTCCTTTAATGCATGAAAGCCTTCAGTTGCCACCTACACTAGTAACAATAGAGTAATGCCTCTAAAATTTGGTAATTCCTAGTCCTCCACAGCTACCACAAGATAGTTTCAGAAAGTGAGTCTTTGTCCAATGTAATTGGTAGTGAATTCATGTAGCCTACCACACCTACACTAAATAAGTACATTGCCAAGTGAAATGCTCCACCATCTCCTCTCCCGAGATGCAAAGGGGACATGTGGTGTGCACCCATAACCCCCACCCCTATAGCATGTGTCACACAAGGATACCACCATGCTCCACTAAACATAGGAAAATTTTAATTTTTTCAGGGATGTCCCCCCCCCCCCCCCCAATAATTACCACCTCCCCCTAACAACGAGGTACCTATGTTTAATTAACTATGCTAGCTATGCATTTAGTAACTCCAAAGGCAATATACTTTGCATGTGTGACACTAAAGAGTACAAAACATTTAAATGTTAGCACGATGCCTCTGACTACTGGTATTTATGATGCATATTCTAAACCCATTGGGCTAGGTATAGGCCCTAATCACATAGCCTCCTTAGTAACCCCTAAAGATCCATGGCAAGTACATCCATAAAACATAGCAATACCAAACCCCCCACCTGCTTCAATCTGGTCATGGTATCCTAAGTAATCAAATGCATCTAGCCATCCCCTTTACCCCACAACCTTGCAAAATTCTAAACAATACAGTCAATTTTCTCTATAACTTCAGTCAAAGAAGAGCTGGCAAATGTCGTGAATCAAGCCATAGCTTGAAGAACCGATAAAGCTAAAAGTAAATGCCTTCCACTAGAAAGAAACTGAGTAGTCTAATGACTAACTCTTTCCAGCATTCTTCTAATAAGGCTTTCCTAGACACATCTTCTATGCCAATCATACAATGGTAATCCAAGGTAGGTATCTTCCTTGGACCTTGATAAAACCTCTAGAAATTACACAATTCTCCCCCACATCACTTTCTCAACATTGAGAAGATGCATCATGGATTTTCCTGTATTGACCTCCAAGCCAATCTTTTTAATCATTCTAAGAAGAGCCTAATTAATAGTAAGAACTTGAGCAACCATGACCCTAGAAAATAGGAAAGTATCGTTGGCATAGTGCTCCACCAGATAATTCACACCCTAAACCTTCAGTTCTCTAACCCCTTTTGACATGTTATACATGCTCATGGCATCCATAACTAGAATTAATAGATAAGGTGATAGGGGGTCCCCCTGTCTTAATCTCCTACATGGAGAGGTGAACCCCCAAAGTTCCCACCCACCCCCCCCTCCCCCCAAGATCTAAAGAAAAAATTCTTGATTGTTATATATGTAAACACAACTTCACAAAATGTGGATGAAAACCTTTACACAAACATATTTCCTAAAACACACTATAGAAGACCATGTCATAAGCATTGTTGATGTCCAATTTCAAACACATACTAGGAAACTGAGTCAATCTAAGTAAGTGCATCACCTCTTGCACCAAAATAATTTGACCCTGCAGATATCTACCTTTGACAAAACCTACCTATTCTTTGCCAACTAGCTACTGCATTAGAGGTGCCAAGTGTGCCAAAGTAGCTACTGCATTTTCATAAATAGCCAAAGTAGAGTGCTACATACTTGAATAGAATTGAAGTGTCTTGGGCTCAAAGGATTAGATGACTTTGGGATTATCACCAATTGAGAGTAGTTAATCCCCCATCTTACCTACCCAAAAAACAACATCTCATTAAACGCATCTAAGATATTCTCCCCCATCACAACAAAAAAATTCTAGAATAACTTCATCAACCATCCAGTAGGACTCAACATCCTTCCTCCTTTCATAGAGGCTAGCACCCCCTCCAACTCGGCATGAGTAAATGACACTAGTAACCTTTGATTATTGTCCTCACCAAGCACTTTCGTAATATTGATGGAGATCATTTTCATCTCATGTTGCTGCTAGATCTCAAACTAGTACTTTAGCAAAGCCTAGGCAACTAGCCATTTCCCCTTCATAGTCTTCCCTCCTTTAGTAATACAAGGTATCTTCTTGGCCAAATGAGCTAAATGAGTCACAACAAAAAATAAACACATATTCTTATCCCCCTCCTGAAGCCATCTAACCTATCCCCTCTATGTCCAATAGGCCTCCTCTTCCTTGTCCAATGCATGAAGCTCCCTCAGCACCTCTGCTTCATCATCTTCCTATGTCTGATTCAACTCTTGCTTCTTCTAAATCTACTCCAAATGCTATAGGAGCTATCCCAAACTGTACCAAAAAGAGTACTTATCTACCAACCTAATCCCTCAAATGTGGTGCTTTAATAATGAAAATCCCTATTTGAGAGAATCTAGATAATAGGCCTCCAAAATATCCTCCATTAATGGTCTCAACCACAATTTCATTAGCCACAACTATTCAAATCTAAATGATCTAGGTTCCCTATCTTCATGGGACCCAACACACACACACAAGAGGTCAATGATCCAAAGAAACTCTCTATTTTCTAATGATGACCATCCCCTTATCCATGAGTAAACTCAAGCCCACTTGTACTTGATAAATCTTGACGATGAGCCTATCATAACATTTTCTTTAATTACACCATGTGAATTGACATCTCCTAATCTCCACATTGACCACTCCATGAGCTTTCAAAAAATCCTAGAACTATTGATCCTTAAGAGGGTCTAAAGTATCCCCATCAAACTTTTTCTACATATGCCGTCATTGGTTGAAATCCCCAACCAAAATTCACTACCTCTAGTCTACAATTAGGGGAGTAATTTTTTCCAGATCCTATAAGCATTCCTTCCATTGCTAAGCCTCATAGAAATTTGTAATCCATAAACCTTTCTGGAGAAGATGAATACTGATACTCCACCAAGAATCATCAACCATCCCAAAAGCTCACTTAGATAAGGTTGCAAAATGTCCAACCCTTCTTTGACATGGCATACAATGGTAGTACCAACCTAGCCATTGCAATTAATGAAACTCTTGCTACTAAACTTTGGTCTCTTGCAAACACACTACTTTATAGTGCTTGCACAATTCCCAAGATTTTTTCATTGTCTTATAACCTCAAAGTTTTCGAAAACTCCTTAAAACTCATGCAATGACTATCAAATGGCTAGTATAGACATCTACTTCAAATTTTACATGTCTACCTGAGATAGCCCTAATGCAAGAAAGATGTCTACCTAAAAAAGGAGACATCTCCCTGTAGACATCTACTGTTTGAGATAGATGTTTGCTATTTTCTGAATACGTCTACTTTACTTTTGCACTTTGGAGTCTAAGACATTCCCTTGTCAATTTGACATCTTGGAAATATTTAAAACACCTTAGTTTAGCTTGTAAACTCCATTTTCATCCATTTTCTCATCTTATCCATGTAGTCTTCATTTTGACATCTCAACATTGATCGTGTTCCTTGAAATCTCAATCTTCATGTAAAGTTCCTATTCATGGCCTTGCAAAATTATCATTGCATACATAAAATGTACATTCTCTTTTTTCTTTAAGGTTTTGACATACCAAAGGTCAACAATCTTCCCCTTTTTGGTGATGTTCAAAACTTAAGAAAATTGATTAGTTTTGTTCATAGCACAATGATAAATAATAAAAGCATTTAAGACTTATAAATTCAAATGGTAGCTAAGGGTAACATTGGAATAGGAATAAAAGGCTAAAGGAAATGGGTTAAAAAATAGATAGCATAAAGAGGTCTACATAAACTGTCCAAATGCCAAACCTATCTCATAATATACCATGCTATTAGAAAACACAGCTATCCATATACATAAACATGATCAACAACAATAAACATGTCATACACTGTCCACCATCAAATAAAAAGGAAAAAATATCATAGCATGATATCCATACAAGTCCATATCCATATACAACTATAAACAATTTTCCATTCATATACAATCCACAAAACTCTACTCCTTGTTGGACATCACCCCAAAAGAAGGAATCACCAAAGGAATCTAATCACTGATTTTAGTAGCATCATTGGACTCATCATTAGAAGTAGTTGTTACATGAGAAGGCCTATATGTCTCCTCCTCATCATATTCACTACTAGTTCTGGTATTGAAGATGTGCTGCTCATCATCATCATTTGATGATGGAACATATACATGAGCTCTGCAGGGACGTAGCTTCACCCAAAACTATGAGAAAGTAGATGGAGCCTGCTGAGAAGATCAAAAAGTATCCTTTCTCTTATATGTAATCAAGTCCAATGGTCTTCACTGAGAAGAAGTTTCAAAAATGCTCTCCATGGCCTGCTGCTCAAATCTTTGTGGACCATCATCATAAGGGTAAGAATTGGGTCCAAGCTACATAGGATCAAGAATCTCCCCTTAGACTCATGCAGGCAATGCATCAAGCTCCTCAAAATTAAATGCATTTCCCGAGTCATATGCCTAGGATGGCTTAATAGCTACCATGTGTCTAGTTGAAGCTAGATAGTCCTCACTATCAAATATGGGAGGAGTGATAATCTCCTCAAACTATTGCCCATTCAAAGGAAGAGGTACTCCAACTACATTTGTTCTCTTAAGAATGTAAGAGAGGTTCCTTCTAATCATCCCAATAATATAAGAAAAATGCTTCAGTAGCTTCTTGAGAGTGGATTTCATCTAGCTACTAACTTATTTGAACCTTCTCAACTAAGGAGATACTTAAGATGGTGGTGTAGATCCCTTCTTCCTTGACTTCTAAGGCCAGATGCTAAGTTTTGCAGCATCAACATGGGTGGAGCTCCTCTTCTCTAAATACTCACCAAGGCTCCTCTTGCCTTTAAGCAAAGGCATATTAGGAATGGAAACACCTCTCTAATGGATCAACAAACTGATGAGATGAGGATGCCCATAGACTCTCCCCCTGGTGAAAAGACCTAACATGTCTCTATATAGGATATGGCCCAAGTCTAGTGGTTGACCAGTGAGTAGATAATAAAAAACATAGGTATGGGCTAGCAACAAATAGCTATAAATTACCCCTTTTATAATAATATTATACAAAATAATGAGAGAAAGGATTGAAGCATCTAAAGCCATCTAACTCCTAATAACTTTCCCACTATGCAAAGACATAGATTACCCAAACAAATCATCACAAAATTCATTTTGGAAAATAGGTATTACACCATTTGTGAAAATATTATTCTTGGAATTAATTGTAACCTTGTTTACATCAAAACTAGAAATTCCAAGGATAGCATTGACAACTTATGGATTGACTTCAATCAACAGTCCCCAGAGTGGAAGTAAAAGCACTAACACTAGCATTTGAAATTACAATATTGCTGTAAAATTTCCTAATGAGAATTTTAGGGACACAAAAGTTCATAGAAATAAAGGTCATCAAATTCAATACTTGAAAAATGGTATAAGTTCCTTCTGAAGCCATTGCTGTAAATAAAGGGATCTCTCAGAAACAATGGTAACAGAACAAGTTATCTCAAATCTATGCTAAGTGTCAATGGAGTGAAACTAAGAAGTATAATAATTTACAATGTTGGGATATAATCCCTTTGACTTCTTGTTCTTTCTAGAAGGATCCCTGGATGTCGTAATCTGGTTGTGAGGCATTAATTTGAGAGAAGATGCATATATCACTGTTGTTGAAGAAGCCCTAGTTGTCTACACTTGGATGTGAAAAAAAGTGAGAGAAAAATGAAGTATTGACTTTATGTAATCATGGCTATTGAGGATTTTTTACAAAAAGATAAACATCTATCTTGACTAGTAGACATCTATGTTGCATCTATTCAAAACTCATATTGATGTCTAACTCATGATGTAGACATCTATGAGTAGAAGTCTATCCTTTGATGTAGATGTCTACAGGTAGATGTCTCAATAAGGAAAATCTCAGGGGACAAGTACCATGAATTATAGTTTTAAAAGAAATTCTAAATGAGATGAAAACTTACCTTGCTTACTGATGGAGATAAAGATGTCTAAGGAGCTTGTGAATGAGGTTCTTCTTTTGAAGTTTCTCCTTTCATGAATTTTTTTTCTATTTCTAATGTTTGGATCCTTTTCAAAAATTTATTAACGAAGGTTCTTTTACTTTCTTCCTTTGATTTAATTCTCCACACATTTTTGTTCTCCTTGCCCTTTTGATTTGTCCTTCATTTCTTCTTGTCCTACAAGACTTCCTTTCTAGGAGCATTTTGGTAAGACCAAGAAGTCTTATGATATGACCAGGTGTTCATGTCATAATATTTTAAATTACAATCCCATTCCTTATGCCCAAATCTATTACAATAGTAACATCTACTCCTTTTACTTTGGTTAAACTAATCAAACCTTGGAGATACTTTTTGTTTGGACATAGTACCAATTGATACTTCAATCTTTGGATTAGTTTCTTGTTTGGATGAATTTTGTGTGGATTCTTCTTCTTTTTGGCAGCATTCTAGTACACATTTATCATGTGGACCTATTCCTTTTCCCAGCACAATGCAAAGGGATTCTTTCCCTTTGACTAATCTTTAATTCACCAATTTGGTATTTGCAAGTTCCTTTTCCATTTGCTCACAAGACAAGGTTATCTTTTTGTTCTTAGCCCTTAGGTTTGAGTTTTCTTGTAAGAGGTCTAAATATTTTGTATTAAGTAGAGATAAATATTCATCTTTTTCTTTCATAGCCTTCTTTAGCTTTATACAAAGATTTTGGAAAGACAACAGTTCATTGCAAAAATTATCATACCTTTTCTCATCAGTTTTAATTACTTGGTCCTCATCTTCGATTGTGTAATCATCATCTGTGAGAGCCATGCATATGAGATGTGAATACTTTTTAGTATTATCTACCTCTTCCTCACTTTGTTCTTCATCATCCCAGTTATTGTAAAAGTGTATCTTTTTCAATTTAGCTTCATTTTTATCTCTTTTTTGCAACCTGCAAATGCTAGAATATTCGAAGGTCACATGGATTCTTCCACCACATATCCAACATTCTATGGAAAATGCACCAAAATTTAAATTTTTAGAATTTTTACCTTTCTCTTTACCTTTGGATTGATCGAGTTTCAGTTGGTTAAGGCTTCTCCCTTTCCTTGTAAGGAGTCTTTGAACTCTTTTTGATAGAAGAGCTATTTGGTCTTCACTATTCATTTTCTTTTGATAGGGTTTTCCTTTATTAGTCCTTCACTTGTGAGATTCTTCTCATAAGCAATTAAAGCACTTTTAACCTCCTCAAATTTAAGGATCGAAAAGTCTCTAATTTCTTCCATAGCAGTGACCTTGGGTCTGAACTTGGGCTATAATGTTCTAATCAATTTTATAATTACATCACTTTTAGACAAGTCCTTCCCCATTCCTCTAATTATGTGTTACAAAGGTATTGAACCTTGATAAACCCCTAATAGAACCTAATCCACAACATCTAAGTAGATTTAGCTTAGAAAGTAAGAACAACATAATGTAATAGAGAAAATCTCCTTTATATTAAGATAATTCTCAAAATACATATAAAATATAGCAAATATGAGGAGCCAAGCTCAACTCATAACTCTTCCAAGGATCTTAGAGGCCACACTTGTCCCCTCTCAATCCTTAAATGCTCACAATTGAGACCAAGCTAAAGATAAGACATGTATAAGAGATTCTCCTAATCTCTCTCAAGTACTCTTCCTTTCCTCTCACTCAACTTCCTTGCAAAAGCTCTATTCTTATACAAGCTCTCATCCCTTAACTCTCACAAGCTCTCTCTTTTGCTCATGGTCAAGCTTATGCTCTCCATAGAGACATCTACTATTTTTGGTAAACGTCTCCTTTGGACTTGGGACATCTACACTTAAGGGGAGATGCCTATCTTTCTGGGGATACGTCTCTTTCAAAGGTGCCAAAAATAAAAATATTTCTTTTGATATTAGGAGCCTCCAGATGCCTCCCAACAAGTCCCCATAGACCTTGGAACCTCCTAAACTCATCAAAGTGATCCAAAAACACCTCCAAACATGCCAAAATATCAAGGAATCATCCTCAACAAAACCAACATAAAAAAACACATAGAATGTAGGGTAGAATAAGGGGATCAAAAGAGGTGTTCCTACATCATTTCTATGACAAGATCATTTATCCTAGAGAATTAATCCTTAATCTTTTCTCCTACCTTCATTCTAAGCTTGTCATATTCACTTTGCAAAACTAAGTGTTTTGATTTTTTAACTATAGACGTGTCCTCATAAGTAGCCTCTAAGGTTTCCCATATTTTTTTAGCAATCTTACACCCAGTTATTATATTAAATTATAATTTATTCAATGCATAATATAAAAAAATTTTGAAATTAGAGTCATACTTGGACTTATCTTTTTCTTCAGCAATCCATTTGTTTTGTGCTTTGAGAACTTTTGAGGTGCTGTTAACACGTGGTGTGTAGCTTTCAAGGATTAACTCCCATACTTCAAATTCCATAGATTCGAAGAAGCCTTTCATCCTTGCTTTTCAATATGCAAAGTCAAACCTATTGAACATCAATGACTTCATGGAAGACATTTTTTCCATAGTTCACTCTTGAAATTTAAAGAACGAACTTGAGAGTACTGAGCTCTGATAGCACTTTTGGATCAAGAACTTAGAAGGGGGATTGAATAAGTTTCCTAATTTAAAATTCCTCTAGCCATAAAAATACACCAATTTTATGTGATTCCCCAACTTGAGTAAGTCCACACTCAAAGGGTAGAATTTGTGCACACCTCCATAGGGCACCACACCCTATACAAGCTTTGAGCTCTGGTTCAGAGTGTTTTGTTGCTGTGAAACCACTCAACCCCACAAGGTTCCAACAAGCTCAAAATTCAGTTTCAAGAATCCCACAACCTTTACAAAATTGAGCTGTGCACTAGAGTATTTTAACATCACAAAACCACTCAATCCCATAGGATCCCAACAAGCTCAACAAGGGTGTCTTCTAGCAAGAAGCACATCAACTGCGTAGGGCTATAAGAAAGAAGAGAAACAAATAAGAAAAGAGTGTAACTTAATTTACAAATTCTTGTACTTGAAGCTTAGTACAATCACAATAAGCAAATAATGTTACAATAAAGAGTAAAAACAAGTTCATTTTTAGTAGCCAATGATTAATCTTTCTATTAATAATGCTTGCATAATTTCCAAGATTTTTACATTATCTTATAGCCTTGGAGTTTCTAAAAACTCTTAAAAATTCATACAACAGCTATCAAATGGCTAGTATAGATGTCTACTTTGAAGTTTAGACATCTACTTGAGATAGCCCCAATGCAGAAGAGATGTCTACCTGGAAAAGGAAATGTCTACCTGTAAAAGTCTACTATTTGAGATAGATGTCTACTATTTTTTAAAGATGTCTAATTCAATTTTTCACTTTGGAGTCTAAGGCATTCCCTTGTCAGTTTGACATCTTGGCAGTCTTTGAAACACCTTAGTTTGGTTTGTAGACTCTGTCTTCATCCATGATCTCATCTTGTCCATGTAGTTTTCATTTTAACATCTCAACATATACAATCTACATTCTCCATTTTCTTTAAGGTTTTGACATACCAAAAGGTCAACACTTTCTATGGTAGAAGTAAAGTATATTTCAGCTAGAAACTGTTGTGCACAAATTTTGTTGATGAAAGATACACTTAAGGATCTAGGGATCTAATTAGATCACACATCTATTTTCTGTGATACCGATATTGCCATCAATGTAACTAAAAATCCTATTCAACATTCTCATACAAAGCATATTGAAATTTGACATCACTTAATCAAAGAACATACTCAACAAAGGAATAATAAATTATAGTATATTAGGATAGATGGTCAACATGTCGATGCCTTCATCAAGCCACTTGATGAACGAAGACTTATTGCTCTCTATAAAAATATGGGGCTAGGACCCTATCCTATCAGGTAAGAAGCTTGTCTTTTTAGAATACTAGAAAAAATTAAAAATAAACAATAAATAATAAAAAATACTCATATTTAGGGGGATTTTTACAAGCCAATTTCTTTTTCATGATTCCAAAAAGGGGGAGTTTGTTATTGTCAATTGTGTTTAATATTGTGTTGTGTTTCCATTTGCCTATCATATGTTGTTATTATGCTTAACTCATTTTTAAAAGTTTTTAGACATCTTCAAAAAGGGAAATATTTTTGATCTTTTGATATGTCAAAACCTTAGAAAATGGAGAATTGAAATGTATGCTTGTGAGTTTTTGTAGAAATAACAAAGATGTATGATGAGACCAAGCTTAGAACTTTAGTGAACAATTGAAGTGCTAAAAGATCAACAATGTATGTAAGAATTTGGAAGAATTCCAAAGAATGAAAGATATCTAGAAGTCCAAAGAAGATAACTGTGTTTTCCAAGATATCTCATTCTGTAGTAGGACGTCCCAATAGCAAAAGCCTAGTTTTAGGCTAGACCTCCCAAAAAAAAAAATAGGTGTTCCAACTATTACTAAGACATCCTAATCAAGATGTCTCATGTGGGACATATCAATTTTCAATGAAACTTCCCACCTACAAGATCAAGATTCTCAACAAGATGTCTTAGGCTTGTATGAGACATTCTAACTAGCCATTTTCTAACCATTGTACAAACTCGAATGTTCATTTGACAACGAAAATAACTATAAAATAGAAAATATCTTTATGAAAAGGACAAGTGCTATTCATGTAAAAAAATCTTCATTGTATATATCTTGCATATTTTTTTTTCTAAATTATACATTTTTTGTAAGCTGTGTATTGTACTATGAGAGCCTCAAAGCAAGGAATCTGTAATTATAGTTACATTCTCTCCTTGAACTTTCTTTTCTTCCTTTGTAAGCCTTGCGGGGCTAATGTTCTTCTTGCAAGAAGACATCTTTTGAGCTTCTTGGAACCTTGCAAGATTGGGTGTGGTTTAGTGTGAAAAGACTTCTTGTAAAGCTCAAACTTTGTAAAGGTTTTGGTATCCTTGAAATCACCTTTTTGAAGAATAAAGTTCAATGATGTGCAAGGACTCTACATTCTAAGTGTGGAAGTATTTTATTGAAATGAATTTATCTATTTAACACCTCTTCATGTTTCTCAGTAGCCATTATTCTATCCTTTCATAGGTCTATTCTTATGGAAAACTAAATGTATGGAATGGTGGTAAACTTTGAAATTGATACCATAAATACTTTAAAAGCTTTCCCAACTTTATCAATAATAACTTTTGTAGTGGTCTTCTAATATTTATGTGGCAACACTACCATAGTGGCATCATCCTTAAATTCTAATGTAATAAGAAATGATGCCATATTACTTAAGATTTTACAATATACTTTGATAATTTCAATGTAATAAGGATCTACCTCAACAGATTCTAGAAGGATCCATTTCATAACCTTTCCAAGTAAAATTAGCTTAGACAACAAGAACATAATGAAATGAAGAAACTCTCTTTTTATTAACCCACTTTTAACATAGAGAATTACATCAATAATAAGGAGCTAAGCTCAAGTAAAATCTCCCAAGGATCTTATAGGCCATATATTTCCCCTTTCAATTCCTCAATTTCTCTCAAAATTTCAAGACAAGATGAAACACACAAGAGATTTTCTTAATCTCTCTCA
>MNCI01014409.1:0-10546 GCA_015680685.1 Gnetum montanum
ATTACATATTAAGTTTATAACTTTGAAATAAAATAAAAAATAATACACAAAATCTATAAGATAAAGTAGTTTTAGAATTTCTTTTATTATGGCTACCTAAGATATAATTAAGAATATATGACTTGTGGTTTGTAGGTCATATTCATGTCTTAATCCAATGTTTATGATAATGATTATTTATTTTCCATACTAAAGTCTAGCCAACTAGTTGTTGGCCTCTTAGCGAAAATAATATTTACATAGATATGAAAATACTTATATGTACATATTACACTTTATCATGTATAGCATATTTAATATCTAAAAACTACCCTTTCGTATATTTTAATATGCAAAGAGAATGGAGGACGAATCTTGAAAGAGCCATTTTGCTACCTAGGAAAGGAATTGAATTATTTTTTTAAAGATGTCCATTGTCATCAAACATGTCACATAAAAAGTTAAATTAGATGAAAACTAAATTACTCCTACATCCTCTATTCCTCTACTTCTTTCCCATTTTCCTTGCACCATCTGGATCCAATTTGTTTTTTCAATGCTTTGTAGAATTTCATGTGTTGTTTCTCCACCATCATGGAATCAACCATAATGAAATAAAAGTGTTTTTATTTTTTTTTGCTGTTACATCATGTCTCATAATTCATTGGTCTGGGAAAAAAGATACTTCAAATTCTTTGTAATCTTCATACTAGAAGGATTTCTCTTTAACAATTTTGACCTTTTGGGCGAAAATATAGTTAATGTCTCTAGATGGTAGAATAGATCTGATCATAGTATCTTATTTCTTCAATTTTTCATGTTAACATTTCTTTTGAAGATATTTCTAGAAATTGAGTGTTTAAATGTGCATTGTAGCCTTATAGGTGTTTGTGGTAGCATAGGGAATAAATCAATATAAAAAGTTTTGGCATGCTGAATGGTTCATATTTACAACTAGAAATAGATCATAGCCAAAGAAAATCAATTTTTTTCCTTTTGAAATGATGTTTAAATTCTTTATAATAGGAACATGATTGGCATACATGCTGCAACAACTTCATGCTATTGAAGGTTCTTGAATGCAATGAGAAAACTGATGAGTTAGTTTTTGTGCTGCTCACTAGATGGTAGGCTACATGGTTTACAATTTCATTTTTTTAATATCTAATTATTTGTTATATAAAAACAATTGAATAATTTTTTATGCTACTTACATAAATATGGTGGTCCATTTTATTTTAGGATGCCATTGTTGATGCATAAATTTTAAACACATCAACACCTAGAAAAACTCATTTAGGGAGACTATCTCCTAGGCTACCTCTCGTATGGGCATGGAAACCCAATAATAGTCTCAGCTAGAGAGAGCTATGTGACATTAAATCATTCAATAGGGATCCTACCCCTTCTTTTCGCAATGTTTTCATTCATTGTTATTTTCTATCACTACCCACAACGTTGTTACTACTAGGAAAAAAACCTTGTTGCCTTTATAAAAAAACCCCCATTGCATAGGAATGTGTTGCCATCATTTCCACTACTACTATTTGTCACTATCATTGATGTGCACTATCATCTATCACACCAACCACTTGCTACCATCCATAGGCTCTTGTTGCCCATCAGCTACTACTAGCTTACACTAGTACCTCTGTCATCTATGCCTTTGACACACACTACCGTTTGCTACTCCTGTGCTTAGTTACCATCATTTGCTATTGTTCACATGTCATCGTTACATGCTATAGTAATTGCCTTATGCTATCTACATTCACTATTTCCATAGTTGTTCATGCCTACTCATCACCAGTAGCGAATTGCCATGCTCTTGCTAATGCATGCATATGTTGTAGTCATTGGAAGTTGTCATGGATGCTATTGCTACAAATGCCATTTTCCCACTAATTACCAAAAGAGAGAAACCTTGTTCTGATTGCCTAATGACTTCCTTCCATGTGCATGTTGTCTACATGCCCTTATTAGCATGCTTGTTGGAAAGAGAGGGGGAAGCCAAGAGATGATCATCATTCCCATGCGCTATCACTATCTATCATTTGACATCATGTGTTGTTGCCTTTTGATTGTCGTCCACCACTAGTGAGCAGGAGACCTCTGATGATGTCTTCCCCTCTTGCTTGTTGATCGCTTTCCCTCTTATAAGTCACCCACAACCACTATTATGAATACCCATGTTTGCCACTCACCCACGTCCACCACTATCAATTACATCCACATTTACCACTACTTGCACATAGGTTACTCATGTTGCCCCTATTGCCCACCACCATCATGACTCCCATGAAACACCTATTGTTGCGTGATTTGGCTCCTTATTTGATGGGCCATTGATATTTTTAGTAATGTCTATTATTATGTTTGAATCCAAATTTACAACTTCAACTCTTGTTTTTAATTCTTCATCAAACATATCTTTATGTTGTTTATTCAAGTAAGGATAATATAAACCCTCCATATCTTTCATTGATATGCTCCTGAAAGTGAAAGTTAACTTCAAGGTCTAAGAATAAGATATATTAGAACTCTGAGCTATCAAAACCCTATGATAATTAATGAACTTCACCTTGCAACTTCCTAGAGATGCTGAATGTTATTTCAGATGGATATGATATCTTGAAAATTTCTACAATGTTGAGAGGAGCATCTCTCTTACATGGAATATAAATCTAAATTTAGAAATATTTAGCATATGGGTTTTGTGTGTGCAACTTATGCCAACAACACCTCATTGTAGTGGGGCCTTGACATGACTTAAGTCTACGTACATAGAATCCTAAGGTTTATAAATTTTAAAAAATCAAGGCTAGTGTCAAATCTAAATGTTTGATTTAGAAAGGTTAAGTTATGGGTTTGATTTTATTGGATAATATATCACAAAAATTCTAATTAAGTCCTATAAAAGTTTTTTTCATGTTGGTGATATGTACCATCATCTAGTTCTTATAAGAATCCCTTAAATGTTGCTTGTATTTTCTTTTGTATGTATAATAATGCTTTAAGTAGAAGTTAAGTAAAATATAATTAGAGATCATCATTTTAGAAGAAAGGAAAGATCAAAACACAAAAACAAACTATAAGTATGGGTCATCACTATGAGGAGAGGGGATTTTGTTGATAGATGATAATAATTTAAAGGTTGCATGGTACCTCTCATTGAAAGCATCCTATTCAAATCATGAAATCATACCTTGGTGATTAGACCAATAAGTCATGGCTCCATGCCTAACATGGGTAATGTTGCATATGTTACTACCACAAACGTCGTTTACCCACTGATCACTACAAGAGAGAGGTCCTACTCTAATCACCAACTGACTACCTGCCATGTGCACACTTTCCATGTGCCATTATTGATGCATCTACTAATGGGAGAGGGGAAGGATAAGAGATAATCATCATCCCTGCATGCCACTATTGTTTACCATTTGACACCATGCACTGCCACCTTTTGATTATCATCTATTGCTAGTGAGCGAGAGACCTCAAGTGATGTCTTCCCCTCTTGCTTGATGACCACTTCTCCTCTTATAAGCATCTTGCCACCACTGTTATGAATGCCCACATCCATCACTTGCTCATTTCCACCATTGTTGGTTACATTCGCCTTGGGCACCACTTGCACGTCAGTTACCCATGTTGCCAATGTTGCCCACCATCGCTACGACTTCCATGAAATGCCTACTGCCATGCTAGCTAGCTCCTTATTTGATGGGCCATTAATATTTTTAGTAATGTTTATTATTATGTTTGAATCTAAATTTATAGCTTCAACTCCTATTTTTAATTTTTCATCCAACATATCTTCGAGTTGTTTATCCAAGGATAATATGCATCCTCCATATCTTTTGTTGATGTGCTGTTGAAAGTGAAACCCAACTTCAAGGATTGAGAAGAAGATATATTAGAACTCTGAGTTATCAAAGCCCTCTAAGAATTAGTGAACTTCACGTTGCAACTTTCTAGAGATGCTAAATGTTATTTTAGATGGATATGATATCCTAACAATTTCCATAATGCCAAGAGGAGCATCTCTCTTATATAGAATATAAATCTAAATTTAGAAATATTTAGCATAGGGGTTTTGTGTGGGTATTTTATTCCAAAAATGCCCCATTGTAGTCTAGCCTTTGCGTGACTTAAGTTTGGGTACATAGAATCCTGAGGTTATATAAATTTTAAAAAATTAGGGCTAGTGTCAAATCCAAATGTTTCATTTAGAAAGGTTCAGTTATGGGTTTTATTTCATTGGATAATATGTCACATAAATTCTAATTAAGTTCTATAAAAGTTTTTTTCATGTTAGTGATATTTACCATCATCTAGTTCTTATAACAACCCCTTAAATGTTGCTTGTATTTTATTTTGTACATATAATAATGCTATAAGTAGAAGTTAAGCAAAATATAATTAGGGGTCATCATTTTAGATGAAAGGGGATGATCAAAACCTAAAAACAAACTATAAGTAGGGGTCATCGTTGTGAGGAGAGGGGGTTCTATTGATAAATGATAATAATTTAAAGGTTGCATGGTACCTCTCATTGAAAGCACCCCTATTCAAATCATGAAACCATACCCTAGTTTGTAGACCAATAAGTCATGGTCGTATGCTTAGCATGGGTGATGTTGGCATCAACAACCATCAGGTGTAAAATACTTGATCTTGCATTCCTTTCCAACTACTAATTCTATTTTAGATATTTCTAATACTGATTCAATTTCTAGTATGCTGAGACTATATTTACTTATTTGTCAAGTGCTATTGCATTGAGACACAATGCTATTTGTTATTGTCCTATCAATTTTCAGTGATCTTGAAGACTATATTATATGGTTAATTTATATTTACATTCATTGTTGACATTGATATCTATTTCAGTGCTCTTGAATGCTCATAAAGGTGCATGATGTAAACATGTATGATACTAATATAGATATTTTATTATGTCTATGCAGACTGAAAGGATCTATAAGATGAATTTCTTAGTAGTAATAAATCTTGAGTGTAATAAATGTGTTTAATATTGAGGCAATTTGAACACTTCTTCTATGTAATTCTCTATAACTAACACACAACTTGAATATCTCATACAAGACACACCAGACTTAGATTTTCCATTTTCTTTTTTAAAAAATATTTTCTACAACATTCTACTAGTGCATATTGCTTATCTTCTACCACATGCAATAAGACATATTCTATATTTTCCTTTGCATTGAAAGATGAGTGATCTTTGCTAATTAGTGTTCTTATAGATATTAGAATTGTTGCATGTATCATCATGTTTGCCACCTCTAATTTGGTTAGTAAAATTGAAGAGATATGTGTGTGTGTGTGCGCCTCATTTTGTGATTTTCTAAAACTTTCTTTGTAACAAGTTTCTAAGGTTTTTTCAAATTATCACTATTAAATGTAAACCATTTATGTGTTATGGCAAACAAATGGTTTCAATATAACTTTTTATGTGTTATTGAAAGTTTTAATAAAATTGAATATATATATATTGCCTTATTTTGTGATTTTCTAAAACTTTCTTTGTAACAAGTTTCCAAGGTTGTTTTGAATTATCACTATTAAATGTAAACCATTTACACATTATGGCAAACAAATGGTTTTAATATAATCATTTACGCATGATTGAAAGTTTTAATGTAACTATGTACTCATTATGAAAAGTTTCAATATAACTGTTTATGAAGGTTTCGATATAATCATTTACGCATTATTGAAAGTTTCAATGTAACTATTTATGTGTTATGAAAAGTTTTAATATAACCCTTTATGTGTTATGGAAAAAAAATGGTTTCAAATTTGAAACCAACTAAATTTATTGTAATGGTTTTCGTAATAATAGTCTCATATTTTCCATTTAAATTAGAGGTTAATCCTTGGTAATTGATTTTCTAACCTATAAAATGTTCTTGATGAGAAAACAAACAAGCACTAGAAGATATCAAACTCATGACAGTGTTACAGCTTTTGGGTCCCTATGACAAACACTTAGAGTATGCATACATCATTGTTGTTGTTGAGCATTAGTATGATAGAAGAATCCAAAACACTCTTTAAAACATGTTCATGTAATCCAAATGAAAGCATCAATGGCTGCAGGTTGGTTTTATGTTTATTTCCGTATTTTGGTGATTTTTTGCAATTTGGCTAAATGCATGTTTTGATCAATGTTTTACAACAAAATTTTCTTACATTTGGTATTTGAGCCGATTACGTCTTTGTCTTGATGCTTAGAACTTGTTCAAATGAGGTTTCTACTAACAAAGTTTTTGACGATGAGTTGAATTGGTAGAATTTATCTTTCAATGATTATTTGTGAAAAATAATGTTAGAAATCATTAAGGGATTAAATTTCTAATAATTTGGTGATTTGAAACATCAAAAATGATGCTAGATTTTGCATTTAAGAAAGCTTTAAAACAACACCATTTTTACAGTAGCTAAACAACATGCTATTTTGAAGTTATGAAATGCATAGTTCTTTGCAAAAATGACACATTGTTTTCTGAAATCATGCTAAATAATTTTTTTTTGAAATTTTGTGAAATTCAAAATTTTGTTATTTAGATTAGATAAAATTTTGAAATTTAATTTATGCTAAAGTTTATTCAATTCTTGCAAATTCAGTTGTTTTGGCATTTCTAAAATATTTTTGAAATTAAAATTACCAAAATTTTTATGAATTTTAAAATTTTGGTAATTCATTTAGAAATGCGTAAAGTTGCTTATTGATTAATACTTCTAAAATAAAATTATGTCTATGTTAATACCATATTTCTTAAGGAATGTTAAAATTCGGTAATTTATTTTAGAAATAATTTATTTTATGCATACTTTATTTTGTATATATCTATAAAGAGACATTGATATATGCGTTAGGAAAATATTTTTTGTGCATAAAAATAAATGGCTAGTTATCTATATAATTTTGTATAATTAGAGAGTAGCCACAACATCTTTAATTATGCAAAATTATATATTAGGAGTCTTTGGATCACATATGGTAAATAAACATTAAATTAGGATTAATCATATGTAATATAATAGATTTTTTCCCACAGGAATTTTTATTATATTTGATAGGATTAATTAGTATGATGTATTAAATTATTTTTCTTAATCTACCCACAAGGATTAAGAAAAGGGATGTAATTTAATAGTTTCATCATAAGGATATATGGATATNTAATGTGTCATTTTTGCAAAGAACTATGCATTTCATAACTTCAAAATAGCATGTTGTTNAATTCATATTTTATGCATGATTTATATTGGTAAACATGCCATATGGAATTTTAACCTCAAATTTAGTGGCATAAGCATGTTTTAATTTATGCAGTAATACAACTTGTGAACTACTCAGATTTTAAATGCATCATTCCTAAATTAAAGGGTGATAATTATAAGACGAGGAAGGAGAGAATTCTCCTTCATTTAGGATAGATGAACATTGAATATGCTATTCGTAAGGATGAACTACCTGCCATTATGAAAACAAACCAATCAGGTGAAGTTGGTTGTTATGAAAAATGGTAGTGATCTAATTGCCTCTATGTCATGCTCATAAAGACCAAGATCTTGATTGGTATGCATGATTCACTGGAATAATATAACAATGTGCGATGTTCTTTGAAGGCAATTGATGAATGATTTAAATCATTAGAAAAATCTTTCGCTAGCACCTTAACACTAAAATTTTCATCCATGAAGCTCACCAAAATTTGTGGTGTGCGTGAGCACATCATGCAAATGAGGGAGATAGCAACGTAGCTGAAAACACTTAAGGTTGAGATGTTAGAGTCTTCCCTTGTGCACTACATCTTGAACATGCTCCCATAGCAATATGGAGCCTTTAAGATTTCTTAAAATACACATAGGGAAAAATGGTCAATCAATGAACTAATGACCATGTGTGTACAAGAAGAGGGTAGACTTGTTATGGAAGCAGAAGAGAGTATTCATTTGGCTACACAAGAAAAGAATAAGGGGCAAGCCAAGAATAAGGGAAAGGAAACATTTCCTGCACAAGCTGATATTAAGAAGGAATCTAGATGCTTTTTTTGCAAGAAGAAAGGGCATGTAAAGAAGGATTGTCCTCAATATCAAAATTGGCTTCAAAAGAAAGGTACCCAATTCTCACTTGTTTGTTTTACATCTAATATGATTGATGTTGGCCATAAAAAATGGCATATTAACTCCAGTTCTATAGTCCATGTTACTAATTCCTTGCAAGGGTGAAAAACCTAAGGAAGCCAATGGAAAGTGAGTTGTGTAGCAATTCAAGGAATAAGATGTGCTTACATGTGGAGGCAATTGAAACATGAAAATTAGTTTTAAGTAGTGGTTTTTTTTTTTAGAGTTGGAAAAGGCATTTTATATTCTAATCTTTTTGAGGAATTTAATTTCTATTTCAAGGCTTGTATCAATGGGATTTTCCTTTAATTTTTAATACAATATATTTATTTTATATTATAGATCTGAACTTATTGGAAATGGTACATTGAAAGATGGTCTTTTCAAACCTAGTGTACAAAATGAAACTCCTTATACTTCTATGCATGTTCATGATAGTGTTGGCATTAAGAGATGTGTTATGAATAAAGAATCCTCTATGTTATGGCATTGTAGATTAGTACATATCTATATTAAGAGAATAAAGAGATTAGTTAATAATGGAGTACTTAATACTCTAGATTTTACTAACTTTGACACTTCAGTGAACTACATAAAGGGAAATTAGACCAATATGTCAAAGAAAGATGCCAAGAGGATTTTAGAC
Organism: Gnetum montanum; assembly: GCA_015680685.1. Classification (NCBI taxonomy): domain Eukaryota; kingdom Viridiplantae; phylum Streptophyta; class Gnetopsida; order Gnetales; family Gnetaceae; genus Gnetum; species Gnetum montanum. Next base: position 8,789 of record MNCI01014409.1, read on the forward strand.
ATATTAGAGATCATACATACAAATTTTTAGGGTCCAAATATGGATGTGTATGGTCAAAAATATTTCATTAATTTTATTGATGATTACTTATGATATATGTATCTCTACCTACTTCATAACAAGAATGAAGATTTAGATGTCTCTAAGGAGTTTAAGGTTGAAGTAGAGAAATAGTGCAGTGAGTAAGTAAAGATACTAAGGTCTGGTAGAGGCAGTGAATACTATGGTAGATACACTAATGATGGAAAAGCTTCTATTCCATGTGCTAAGTTTCTTCAACAGCATGGGATTTTTGCCCAATACACTATGCCTAGTTCTCCAAACCATAATGGTGTGGTAGAGAAAAAAATTGAACATTATTGGACATGGTGCAAAGTATGCTCAGTAGCACCAAGCTTTCTAAGTCCTTGTGGGCTAAAGCTCTAAAGACCGTTGTGTATATATTGAATTGAGTTACAACTAGGGCTATCTCATAGACAACATTTGAATCATGGAAAGGTTGGAAACTGAGATTGCAACATATAGCCATTTGGGGATGCCTGTCTGAAGTAAGAGTCTATAATCCAAAAGAAAAGAAGCTAAACCCAAGGATCATAAGTGGGTATTTTGTTGGATAGGTTGAATGATCTAACGAATATAGATTTTATTGCCCATCATATGTTACTAGGTTTATGAAATTAATAAATGCTAAATTTCTTAAAAAATATTTGATTAGTGGTAGAAATCAATACTAGAACACTATTCTCAAGAAAGATCATGTAGACATTCAACCTCTACCTCAAGTGATAAACTGATTATTATACACAACACACCTAGAGCACAAACACATGATGAACAACAATCAATCATTGAAGTTCCATAGATTGCTAATCAAGAAGAAATAGATCTAGCTAAGCAATAGATACTAGAACTTATTTAATAGGTTGTTGAACAACATGCTCCTTACAAGAATGATGAACCATAATTAAGGCGATTTACTAGAGTAAGGTGATTAGTGATTCCTAGTGACTATATAGTGTATCTATAGGAGTCTGACTACAACATAGGAGCTAAAAATGATCCCAAAACATTTTTAGAAGACATGAGTTGTAAGAAACATGACTTTTGATATGATGTCATGAAAGATGAGATGAACTCTATGTCATCTAATGGAGTTTGGAATCTTGTTAAGTTCCCTAATGATCTAAAAGCCATTAGATGCAAATGGATCTTCAAGAAAAAGAAACACTCATTAGGCAACAATGGAAGATATAAGGCAAGACTTGTTGGTAAAGGGTTTACTTAGAGAGAGGGAATAAATTACATGGAGACCTTTTCTCTTGTATCTAAGAAGGACTTCCTTTGTGTAATTATGGCAATGGTTGCTCATTTTGATTTTGAATTACATTAGATGGACATGTAAATGACATTCCTTAATGGTGATATAGAGGATAAGGTTTATGTGAAATAACCTAAAGGATTTTTCTCTAGTGGTGGTGAGAAATTGATATGCAAGCACAAGAAATCAATATATGGATTGAAATAGGCTTCATGTTAATGGTATTTAAAATTCCATGATGTCATCACTTCATTTGATTTTGAAGAGAACATCATGGATCAATGTATATACTAGAAGATTAGTAGGAGAAAAATCTATTTCCATGACTAATATGTGGATGATATTATTCTTGCAACCAATGATAATGGATTTCTATATGAGGTGAAATAATTTCTCTGTAAGAACTTCAACATGAAGGATATGGATAAGGCATCTTATGT
>MNCI01014419.1:5223-23342 GCA_015680685.1 Gnetum montanum
TTGCATAAATAATATAAGGTCCTTTCCACAGTGTTTGAAATTTAGTACATTGTGGCACATTTGTGGGATTCCAGTAGAGAACCTTATCTCCCAGTTGATACTTAACTTTCCTAATCCTTAGGTCATGACGTTGCTTATTAAATGCCTTGTGCAATTCGTTAGATAATAGGGCAACTAGTTGCTTTTCATCTAGCAAATTAAGGGTTACTAACTGTTGTTTCTATGCTAGGTCAAGGTCAAGGTTGAGGTCACATGTTGTGGATAGTGTATGGAGCTCAGTTTGAATGGGAAGCATTGGTAATTTACTATACACTAAGTCATAGGGAGACTAGCCTGTAGGGAGACTAGAGCCAACAAGTTATGATTTAGATTCTTGGACGATCGTTGCCTTCTTTTCCAAGTATTTACCTTACATCTCACTTTACATTTTAGAAATTTATGTTACATTTAGTTGCACACATATACTCAAGAAAACAAAGAAAAACAATAAAAAACATGAAAAATAACAAAAATATTTACATAGAACATCAAGGTAATGAAGGAATGCAACCATTTTATACCACAATTAAATTTAGGCCATTACATCAGTCTTTATACATTCCATCAAACATCCAAAAATTAAAAAACATCAAACAGTTTAAGCTTGACTAATGCAAAGCTCATGAATGGGGTTGATCCCCAAGATCCTCTTCCTTAGCCGCTCCTCCTCCACTAAGTCTAGCCCCATCATTAACATGTCCCTAAAAATTGAAAAAATGGAAAACAAAACAAAACAAGTAAGGGTAATATAGCAAATCATAAATACAAAAAATAGAAAAATAGTAACACTAACAATGAAAAATGATAAAATCATACAAAAATAAATGCCACAATAAAACCCTCACAAGTGAGGAAGGCCCCAAGTTGGTCTCCAAATGCCGTAGAATCTTCTTTTCAAGCACATTTGCCCAATCCTCCTCCAAGCCAAGGTTAATACCAGTGAGTGCTTTACCTTTGTCCACCGGGGTCCAAGTAGGACGCTCAAGAGAGAACACGCCTATCGCAGTCTCCCCAAAGGTGGTGGTAATCGTTCTCTCTGGAGATCCCTCCACCTCAGTGCACTTGACAAACCTATCATAAGAGGGTCGCTAACCTAACCCATCGATGAACATCTCAACCCAGTGATGTTCAACTGATTCTTCCTTCAACCATTTCTTGTACTGATGCTTGTGGTCCGTTTGGTCTTAGTTCCACTTTTGCACTTTGGCAGCAAAGGATCTCCAATCTTGACATTTCTTGTTCAACAAATCTATTTGTGCTCCATGTTTTGCTAAGTTCCACATTGCCTACACTTTACTGTTTACAATCGTCCAATAACGTGCATAGGTGATTTTGGATGAGCACCATGTGCTATCACCGGACAACCTAGCAGCAGCAAAGTCATAACGAGACTGGAGATTCCTTTTCTCCTCTCTCTCTTTTGCCAGTTTCTTCTTGAATGTGTGAACCTCATCCCATAGATACTCAGTTCAATGCCTTAAAGTCCAAACTGTCTTGGCATTCTGAATGACGCAACCAGAAACTGCATCATAGATCTTTCTTAGGACTTTCTCAATATCTCATGGTAACTTAGGGAGAGCATCAATGTGGGTGGCTTTAGAAGGATCCCACTAAAGTTTGGTGCCTTCAAGTACACACATAAATTAGGCATGATTGAAAATAAACACAAAGAAACACGATAAAACTAGATGCTTAGCATAACATGTAATGTACACACACCTAGTTTAGGATGAGCTTCTTGCAAGAGGGTGACCACCTCATCAAGAATGCTTGTAACAAAATTCATTTTCCTAGGCATCTCAAGCCATGGTCTCAATGGGTCAATTAATGTGGGATGAGCAGGGGAGGTTTCTTCAATTGGAACCTGTGATCCTGATGCAACTTCTTGGAATTTAAGTGCCTCAGGAATTTCAGCATCTACTCCAAAATGTTCAAAATAGTCAAGAACAATACATGAAAATCAAAAGACATGGATTCTAGATTGAGCTAAAGAGGAACATACCACAAAGACCTTCACTATCTGGCCTTGGTGGATCACCAACCTGCAAAGATCCATCAAAGAAAACATCAAGGACATTCCTTTCATCACTTGAATGCCTAAGTGCATCCAAGGCCTTCGTAAGCTTTGTTCCCACATTGCTTATCCTCTCCTCCTCTTATGTGGCAAAAATTTCTCCTTCCTCGATTACTGCTTCCTTTTCTTTTCCTTCCTCCTCAGGTATAGGAGCTAGGATCTCTCTCTCCTTCTCTGGACTCTCCTCTGAAATAACAAAAAGACCTTAAAGTTAGTATAAGTATAGCTAATAGATATATCTAATGGAATATAAACCAAAAAAGCAAAAAAAAAAAAAGAAGAAGACAAACCACATACCCTCAACTGTCAGTATAAACCAAATTTTCTTTGCCCTTGGGGGTCTCATGTCTAGGGCAAATTCCTTTGCATATTCCTTCCTTTTCACATTTGCCTTGGACTTTCCAATATTCTCACCAATTAAGCGTTCAGCCCTCTTAACAGATGTGCATAGCCTAGGTGGTTCTAATCCCAAGTTGTCATGGAAATGATGAGAGCGGCTGGATATACCTTCACTAGTAACTGATACATACTTCCCAATGTCTTTCGGTAGGTCCTGGGATCTAGTGGTGCTATATAAGTGATGAATCCAAGGGCAGGATAATTGCAAACGATCCCTAAAAATATGATGGTTATCCTCATGAACTACCAGGAATTCAATGAACCTGTGCAAGTTTTCTGCAAAGAAAGCAAAGGTGAAGTGGGATTTTGCATGGACGCTTGAACATAACCTGACAATTTCCCCACGAAGGCCAGATCCTAGAAATTGTGCCCAATTATATTGCATGCATGTCTCCAAAACTACATGCATGACATGTGCAAACTCAATCCCAAGGATTCTCGCTTGAGAAAGAGATTTGGGAAACGCCCACGCTCGAAAGAGAGGATATAGGAAGTTTACTTTCGTCGATCAGGTATCCTCTCGCATGGCAAATCCCTTGGGGCCATTTGACAAACCCAACCAATATTCAAGTTCCCTTATGACCTATCCATCCTTAGTTTCCTTGTCCATGACTACCATGGCGCCATCTTTGGGAACACGAGAAAAATCAGAAAGAAACTCACTAGTTAGGTGGAATGGTACCTTCACTCCCCAAACCCATGTGGTAAAACGAGAAGCATCACCACTGAAAGAGTCAACAATCATAACCATCTCATCAGTCGGAATTCTAGGAGTCAAGGCTATAAACAAGTCCATCAAACCAGCCCAAGTGAGGCGACTGATTTTTAAATTAGAAGCTCACTTCTGTAACCACTTTTGTGATTGCTCTACCTCCCCGTACTTTGTAAAAAGTGTAGCCTCAGTATGCCCTATAGTAATAGTAACTTCTTCAAGGGGGATGACTGCTGTAAAAGACAAACATAGAGTGAAAAAGTTAGAAAAGGGGTGTGACACACAATGATGCAACAAAAAAGAAAAATGGAGTTTAAGAAGCGGTCACCTACCATCTATGACTAGTGAAGGCAAGGTGGGCACAAGATCAATCCTTTGAGGAAAGATTGGCCCATTAGGAGACCAATCCTTATGTAACCAACCATGGGCCTGGAAATGCTCAAAGGCTCTTGAAAATTTCTTGTGGGAGTCAACAAGGGCCATCTTGATCTGGTCTAACACTGTGGCACGAAGAATGGGGCCTGCCCTAAAAGCCTCTAGCGCTATGCACACTAAAGTAGGCCCATCATCATCATCACACATCCCATGTTCATCAAAATGGGGCCTACATAGGGAAAAACATGCACATTTAGATGATGACATGAAATTAAAAAAAATTACAAGTTAAAGCAAGTCACAAAGAAACATACCTTTCCACTTTGTATGTCATCCTGGGTGGGTTCTAAAATAAGGTATGCACATGGAGAGCTAGGAAAAGTGTGTTGCTACTGTTGTAATGACTATAGGTAGGTAGATCCCACACACGGGTTAAAGGGCAAGTGGATCTAGGACCCTCAGAAGGGCCTCCCTCCACTCTAAACAGTTCCTCATCAATATCAATGATGAATGCTAGCATGTCCTATGTCGCCCTGGGCAAAACAGTTTCAATAATATCATGAGCCATCTGTTCACTTAGATGAGACCATATGACAACACTGAAATTTTTTAGTATAAATGACAAGAATGAAATAGCACTGGGATGAAACCATATTACATGGGGCCCAATTTGCATGTCATAGGGAGGTGTGTCTGGCCCAAGGAGGCCAAACCAAGCTAGTACCCCAACAAGCTCAATAATGAGGAGAGAAGATTTAGGTCCCTTGCACATAACCGAAATATTGGGTAAGTGAAAAATCCAAAAACTAGCAATAGATCAACATCACATAAAACAAAAAAAATCACATAAAAAAATATCCCACACCATGGGATGAGGGCACCAATATTTATTTGGTGTACTTAATGCTCGTCGGGGTACATTGAAATCTAGTTTGTTATGTTTGAATTTCATTTCATAATAAATCCACACAAAAATATAGAATGTAAATGTTCATTAAAGCAAGGATCAAGAAAATAAATGAGTGGCATAAACATAACACAAGTAATAAGCCTCCCCCAACGACACTCACGCGGTGGCCAAAAGGGCTCACGTTGGATGGAGGGCTCACATTGCACAACTCACACGGGATATCCTTCACTCACACTCATGCTAGAACTGCTCTTGCATTAGCTCACATTGGGCTTTCCAGCTGACCTTCCCTCCCAATGCATGCTGACATCCCAAACTCACATTCATGCTGACGTCTATCCAAGCCATTCACACTGAGGGCATGTCTGGCCACTCATGCTAGAAACTGGGCACTTGTGCTACCCACAGGGAAATTTGTGCTCACAATTGGCATAGAAAGAGAANGGCCCTGGCCCAACTTACCCTTGATCATCTCTTGACTTCCCTCGGTTACAACCAATCCCTTGAATCTTGAAACACACTCCCTCATGTACTTTTGAAAATGGAGTGATGAAATCCAGCTAAGGGCCGATGATTAATGTTTAGTACTTGGTTGTTCATAGTGTTTTGCACTTCTTTGTCGACACCTCTCAGGTGAATCCCTCTAGACGTCAACAAAGAGGGACCAATGAAACACCACTAATTTCAGCTTAGCACTTCAAAATGAAAATGACTCAAGCCCTTTTGAGCATTTAGAAGGTAAATTTTGGCTAAAGCATTGAGCTCACACCTAGCCTACCCAAGGTAGTTTGCTCACCCTCAACATGAACAACTCCAAGCAACGTCAAATCAAGTCAAAAGTAGAGGTCAATTGTTTGAAGTTCAAAATTCCAGTGTTTAGCACCTAGAATCAAAAATTGCAAGTTTTTAGGTCACACTGTAGGTCACGCTAACCATTACCATAGCGTGACCTACCCAAATGGGATCCAAATTAGACACATTCAAGCTCAAATTTCCAGATCTAGATCACACACACACAGGAAGCAGTTGTACTTAGAAACAAGCTTTAAAAAAATTCAAAATTGCATTATACCCACATCACACTCAGGCCATGCCTAGCATGACTCACGCTTAGGTCATGCTGAGGTCACGCCCAGCGTGGCTCATTCTCAAGTCATGTTGATGTCACACCCAGCATGACTGCAGTGTGACTACCAGTTATGTTTGCACAAAAAACACTTCAAACGCATGTCGAAGACACACTAAAGCCCAAAAAATTCACATTGGAGGCCCTAGTCAAATAGAGATGCCTCGAACAACCTCAAATCAACATCCCAACATCCTGCAGCACTCGATCCATGGTCAAGCAAGCTGGGTCAAATTCCTCTTGTTGTACATTTCATTGTAAATCTTCATTTTTGGGCATGTTAGGCCCTCATGGTTTAAATTAAATGTACTTTCATTGGTTTGAGTAACCCACGAGTTGTAAAATGCAATGTACCTGGTCAAGAATGTAGCCTGCCGACATACATTCAACTCTCACCAACATGCATCCAACTCGAGCACAACTATCCACCAGATACATGTCGCTTGATCCATTTTCCTGTTAAATCCCAGCCATTGATTCCATTCTGAAATTTTGCACTTGAGCTTGGCCCAGCCCTATAAATAGCCTGTGAATTCACATGAATCAGGGTTGGCAAGAGGAGAGATCGGCAATTCTGAGAACAACAAATCTTTGGGCACTCAGCACACTTGACTCCAAGCATCCAAGCACTTCATTGCATCACATCACATCACATCACATCATCCCCTAGGGCTAGGCATTTGACTTGCCACCCACATGTGCAGCTACGCTTTGACCAGTGCATACCTTTTTTATTAAGCAATACAATTTAGTTCATTTTACCAACCAACCGGTATTTTCATTTATTCTGTCTGATATTCAGTTTACGTTCTATTTACACTTTGCTTACTACATTTTAGTTTATGTTCTATTTATGTTCTGCTTTTTTTTTATGATCCTATTTACATTTTACATGCACCGTTAACATTTTAAGACATAAGTTACAATAACCCCAGCATAAGCCATAGTTTACGCTCGGGGAAGTCCTTGGTTGATTTGCATGCAGATCATCCAAGGCACTCTACCTTCGTTCCCTTTTCTAGTTTTCCCTCAAAGTGAAGGTAGGGTCAACTATGCCTAACCGATGATCTTTCAGTGTCTGTTTCCTTCCAGCCTTACACCGATGATTTAAGTTAGTACAGATGGTGAATAGGAAAACTTTGCTGCTGCAAAATTTAACAATAGAAGTATCGACAAAGGTAGAACAAATGTGAAACTCCCTGGATAGTAGGTTTGAAACTATTCTTAAAATTTTAGAGGAGTCGAGGGAGCAAGGTAGTGACCATGACAAAAAGAAAAAGAGAGAAGTGAACAATGCACGTAACAAGGGTAAGGGCAAAATGGCCATCACTGAAGAGGTTGTGGATTTAGACACAGACAATGATTGTGGATGTGAGATATGCCAATATGACCATCCTAAGGGATGTTGCCTAGTAATATCACATCTACCGGAGTCTGGGGTGTATGTACTCAACCCATGACTTAATAAACGACAAGCACCCCGACGGTTACCTTATCCCCAAGGTAACCCAAGGCAGTTCCACCAGCCTTCAACATATTATCCAAGTGAAACTCCACCACAACTAGTTGAGCAACATCAATAGTGGCAATACCCACAGTCATGGGGGATGCCACCACCAAGGAAACAATACCCCTACCGGCAACAGGACCCATATGGCTACTGCGTGCAGCATCCAATCTCTCCATGTGGCTCTGGTGGTTACATTACATCACAACATCACTACCAAGCTTGGGAGTATTATAGAAATCCTTCTCCTAGGGGAGATAACCCACAAGCATACCATTCTTCAAATCCATCTGCAACTCTCACACTAATAGCTCCATTAGCACTTGCTCCTGTTTTTATTTGCTATCATGTTTATTTAGTGAATGCTTGCTACGTTGTGCTATGCTAGGCAACGTAGCACAATGTAGCATCTATTTTAAATTAGTATGCTTTTGGCTAATGTAACTATGATTTATTAGTAGAGGAAGAAGAGGAAGAGGAAGAAGGAGAAGAGGTGAAAACCCCCCAAAATGGGGGTGGCTAATAAAGATGTGGGGGTGCCAGCCACAGAGGAAAGGGCCACGGTCAAGAAAAAAGAGGCTCTTGTTGCAAAGGAAGGGGCTCCTGTTAATGAGAAAAACACTCCTGCTAACTAGGAGGACATTTCTATCGATGAGGAGGACTCCCTTGCTGATGAGGAAAATGCTAGTGCCATAGAAAGAAGGGCCCCAACAAATAGAGAAGAGGCCCATATCAATCAGGAAGGGACCTCTACCGATGATCTCTTTGCTAAATGTGGTTCAACACCAGAGGAGCAGATGAACGCAGAGGGCGCTACCATAATGTTAAATCAACTAGAAGAGGAGGAGCTACAACTTGATTTTGGTGAGTTTGACAGCATATTTGATATTTTGTCAATGGGTGAACCCCCCACCCCCCGCTATCACCCCTAAGGGTTTGCTGGGTAGGAGCTTAACACTGTCATTTGCGTTGCTCATCAGCTTTATTGTAGTCCTCTCAGTCATAACTAACACATTTTTTGTGTAGCAGACACCATTGTTGACACCCTCAGGCCTTCTTTGATCCACTTGTAACCATGGGCCAAGACCCTTGATAAGTTTACCTTCATGTAGGGAGTGGTTAATGACATGATCGACCATCTAAACTAGATCGATCTAGAAGTGGGTAAGTGAAGTAGCTATGCTAGGCTTTTTTAGTTTGTTAAACTCTACTATGTTAACCTGCTAAACTTTGCTACGCTAACCTGTGACTCATGCCTTTTATGTATGGTTGAGAGCCTCTCGCCTCAAGTGGGACCCAAAGTAAGCAGTTAAGGTTGATGTCGTGCCTGCATTCCCATCGGAAGTAACTGAGATACCTCATCGCATATAGGACAAGGTTAGTGAATGTGCGTTATACTCGACGTGCTCCTTGTGGGAGTGCAAGTGTATGAATGAAGACCTGTGCTAATAGGTCCAAATGCTCAAGAAAGAGAAGGCAAGTCTAACGGCCAAGACGGGGGACCTCTACTCTAGAAATGAGTTCCTTTTAGCTCGAGATACCAATGATGGCAGTTGGTGCACGAACGTCATCGATTATGCAAGATATTGGACGACTGTGTAGTGCAACAATGAGGCCACATGGGAAATAATAGAGCAGTGAATGTAGATGGACTTGTTAGCCTAGAAGAACCAAGATTGGAAAGATTATAGTGCAAGAGTTTACAAGTGGAGGCAGTCCTAGAAAAACCACAAGCATATGTATAAACTGGAATGTGCTACCTACCGTAAATAGTATTTGGATGCTTCTGTTAAGCTATAGACTCATGAAGTATTCCTTGATGCTATTGGTGCTTCTGAGGCTTATAACAAGTTCATGCAACAAGTGACGGTCACTAAGTCTCCTAAATGGGAAATGAGTTTCTTGGCAGGTGGGATCACCACTACCTCCTTTTTTCCAAGGCCACCCAGATGGACGGCTGCTAAAAAGGAGAAAGTTGCAATAGACACTGATTTGGGTGATAGGTATTGGGTGGCTATTACTAAAGAGGAGGTCTCGCAATGCCTCGGGATTAGCTTGGATCACATACCCGCTAAGATAGGCACGGGGCTGTCTCGGGTTAGTCACTTTTCATGATGTAGCAATTTATTTTATTCTAGTTTCTATCGTGACTCTAGTTGACTATTTTTTATTTGTTTTCATTTTTTTGTGACATAGAATCTGGATGAAGATGAAAGGCCCTTTGAGGGTAGGAATGATGATGCAGCAGAAGATGATATAAGAGAAGATGATGCATGAGAGCAAGGGATCATATTTGTATTTTTGCAAGACTATTGCAAACATTATTTAGTTGAGACTTTGGATGGAAAATGAATTATGACGAGATTCTTTTTATTCTAGCTTATGTATTGTCTATGTTATCTATTTTTATCTTTTTTTTCATCTTAGTTTTAGGCCATTTCGGGCCGTTACTAGTTTTAGGCCATTTTGGGCCATCGTGTAAGTGTGGGGTAAAGAATTTTAGGCCTTAGTGGGCCATGGCAGAATGTAAATGGAAAAATGTTTTGCTAGTTTTAGGCCTTAGCACCATAGTGGTGTAATGTAAATGAAGGATTTTGCTAGTTTGAGGCCTTAGCGGGCCGTGTGTAGTTTTGGCCATTTCGGGCCATTGCTAGTTTTAGGTCATTTTGGGCCATCGTATGATATAAATGGAGGATATGTGAATGGTTAAAAGAATAGGTTAGACATGTTACATTGATGAGTGGATGTTAAGCAAACCAGGAATAAATGCATGATGGGATTAATTGGATAAGAAGCAGTGGAGTTGCTATGCTATATGCAACTGCTTTCTGACCCATCGTGGATTTGGTGAGATGTAAGGCCAAGAGGCTTTACTGTGGCATTCTTCTACATCATCGTCTTCTACTTGAAAAGGCAACTCGACCCACATAGTTTCATTTTCTAACCTGGCATGTTGGGTTGGCTCGTTCATCAAATATTTAGTGCTAATGGAGATAGGTGCCTCATTCTCAGAGGTTATGACCTTTGAACCTTGCTCCATATCTACGTTGTTTATTGCTTGTGTTGCCACCTCATCACCATGGATAACCACCTCCTTGCCTACGTAGGGTAGATGGATTTCTTGGTGTATGGAAGAAGAGACGGCCCTAAGTTGGGCTAACCATGACCTCCCCAGGATCAGCTTAAACCTAGGCATCTCTTCCACCATGATAAATGTTGCATTTGTGGAAAATTGGTCCCCTACCACAAAGTTGATGTGGACAGTGCCTTTCACCATGATCTGTGCCTCGTTAAATGACTTCAAACATGATGTTTTCATGGGTTTGATTTGGTCTACCAAACCCAGTTTATCCACAATCAGGAATGGGATGACGTTCATAGTAGTCTCATCATCAATCTGTACCCTTCGAATATTATGTTGGCTAACCCAAATTATGATGAATAGAGGTGCTATAGTCACTTGACCCTTTTCAGGATCTTCCCTAATGGAGTCGTCATAGAATGTCAATTGGGACAGTTGTAGTTTTGCAAGCGCAAAAGGAAGCATAATCGAATGAATTTCTTTCTCTTCTGCTGGCATGTTCTTGTCAACTGGTACTACTATTAACATGTGAGCTAGAGATTCACGGTGTGTGGTGTAAGTCATTATCATGTTGTACAGGCTCAACATTGTGTTCTTTTATTTTAGAGCTTGCTTGACTTGAGTGAGAGTGCTTAAAAGGTCTTGTCCACCTTCCTATTATTTATTGCCCTTCTCCTCCTTTATTCATCCTAGGAGATGAATTTCCTAAGGAGGAATAGCTTTGGATTTGGGGTTAGACCCTTTCAGGTGAGGGAGCGATGACCACGCGCACAGTAGCATTAACTTTTGGTGACAAGGTGGGCGTAGATGTAGAGTACGAGGAAGTAGGCTTGGAAGGACTTGGGGTGGTACCTTTCGTTGTCACCTCACTTGTCAAATGCTCTTCTCATTTCCTTGGACAAGAAGGCTACGGTGTCATCTTATGCGGGGTAGGGGTGGTTGAGTGCTTTGGCCCCCTGATGATGAATGGTGCTCTCGGTGTTAATGCGAAGGGTGGTGCAGTCTTGTTTACAGAAGGTTCAGGCATGGATGTCTGAAGGGGGACCCTTAGGATGAATAGGTGCTGCAGCGTTTTTTAGCTACTGCTAGTGTGGGAGCACTACATTGAGGCACACAAACCACAAATGGTTGCTGAGGTGGTTTGGGTTTACCGTTTATGCCAATGGTGTTGATAATGTTACCAACGTTATTGGTGTTAAGTGGATCTATGTAAACGTGCATAGATTAATTCTTGGGATTCACAAGGTTTCTTTCATCTAGAACCAACTTCCCTTGATTAATCATTCATTGAATATCATTCTTTAATGCTAAAAAGTAATCTGTATCATGACCACAAAGTTGATGGTAGTCATAGAACTGCTCCAACCTGAAGTTCTTAGGAATTGGGGGCTTGTTGGACAAAGCCAAGGAGGGGTTCCTAAGGAGCTCACAATACCATTGATGTCTTTTTCTTGTCTCCTCTGACATCCACTTATGTTGAATTTACCTCACCCCTACTAATTACTTCAAAAGTTCTTAAGGCTTAATGGGTAGTGGGGTGTACTTAGAGCGATCTTTACGCTTAAAGTTAGGCTTAGGTGGAGTGGGTGCTTTGGGTGTCGACATGAAGGGTTGAGCAGTGTTTCTTGGTGTAGGTGCAGGGTTAGTTGGTGTAGCAGCTATCTTTTTGTTGTTCTTGTTGTTGGGCTTGGCTTCGTTTGCCACCACAACCACTGTGGCTATTGCAGCCTTGCCCTTTTCCTTGTCCTTCTTTGTATATGTGTTCTTATATGCAACATAGGCCAAATCTTTACTTGCCTTGGCGGCGTCTTGTATGCTCTTGGTCTCGGAAAAATCTTGACTAAGCATTCATGAAGTGAGGTAGTATAGTTTGGACTTGATAAAGTTGTTCATTGCATCCTTAAAGATGGCCAGCAAATGGGCCTCTATGATATGCTCATGGATCTCATTCAGGGTAGCACTCCAGCACTGTATGAAATTCTGGACTGATTCCAGTGGATCTTGCTTTATGCTCATCAACTAATCCAACATTATCTCTGGTCTCAAGTTATACTTGAAATGAGTTATGAACTGAGTCAGCAACTCCTCTAGGGTTGAGATAGAAGAGCATGGGAGTGCATGGTACCAATCCAAAGCTTTACCTGTCAAAGACATAGCAAAGATGCGGATGATGGTGTGCGGCCATTGTTGCAATAGAAGGGACTCAGATCTAAATGTTACAAGATGCATGTTGGGATCACCCTCCCCATTGTATTTTGTAAATTATGGGAGTGGCATCATAGGGGATAATGTTAACATGGGGACTACTGAGTTGATGGGATCATCATGGTAGAAATCCATGACTTGTATCGTGTCAAAACCGACAACCTTGAGGTGCTTAATTTCTTTAGTAAGGGTTTGGATAAGTTGGCATGCTTGGTCTAGACCTAGGGATAATGTAGACGGTTGTGGAACTATAGGGACAACCATCATTGGTGATTTGGTTGGAGCAACGACCTGGCTCATAGGTAGTGTCATTGGGGCAGCCCCTACGAAGGGTGCTTCTTGTGTTGTCCATCACCGAGTGGGTGGTGTTGTTGGAGTAGTGGTTGCTAGTGGTGCCATTGGATATGTTGCTTGCATGATTGGTGGGGTAGACCATAGTCCCACACTTGGTTGTACTATTTGCAGGGCCTGGTATGCTTGATGATGAGCATGGTGGGACAGTTGCAAAGGTTGTGAAGTAGGGGGGGAAGTGAACGGGGTCCACCACGTGGTTGGGGGTGGGCCCATCGCTGATCATGGAATAGGTGTAGATATTGGAATGGATGCAGAGATTGTATGCAACTGCGATGTAGGTACTATATGGATGTAAGGTAGGGTAGCTGTGATCGATGCGTGGTACGATGTAGGGATGGATTGGTGAATAGCTTGTGGGGGGATAGTGCCTCGAAATGAGATGGAGGAATAGGTGTGTTGATATGTCGAGGGCATGACATGGCTACCTGTTGCTGATGAAACTCTAGGCTGCGATGGTGTGAATGTAATCATGAAGGGAGCATTTGTAAAGAGCAGGTTCAACTAGAAAGACAGGGTGGGAGGGATAGTCGCAGGGTTAGTTTGACCCCCACCCTCGGACTAGGAATCCATGTCTTCTTGTCCATCTTGAAACACCTCATCGTAATGGGATAACATGTCTCGCTCTCTAGGCTTACTGACCCATAGTAGCTGATCAAAGATCCACTGATACATCTGCATCAGGGAAATGGCTACATCGGGAGTAGGGGTAAATTCCCTCCCATTGCGGTAAAGGAACTCGAAGTTATGTTTGTCTTTGAGTTCTTGGGCATCCAAGGGCAGATTCGCCTGGATCTTGGCACAAAGGAAATTGTACATTCCAACATGTTGTACCAAGCTCTCGAGTGATTGATTTTGGATCCTAAGAGATCAACATGGCCCTAGCACTAGGCTAGGTGGTTGCTCGACACCTGTGGTGTCCTGAACTGAAAAGGGAACCTCAATGGTTGAGGTAGCAACAATGCTGGTTGAGGAAATCATTTTCATGAAGCTGAAAATGGTTTATGAGCAAGAAATAATAGAGATCGAGAGGTAATCAGAGGCTTTCTGTCCTGCAGGATTCCAAAGGAACCATCAATGTGACCAGCTTGTACCACACGTTGCACAAACAACCGCAAAGGTGCAATGTTTACGCTAATAAGTGATGGGGTATAGAGAGCGTGCAAGACTACCTATGAGACACAAAAAAGGGCACCAAAAAGGCCCTCCTTCTAGTGCTAGAAACTATGACGACCAAAAACATCGGTGGCTGAAAACACTAAGAGGTTGCCGGGTGAATAGTTTAACCCTAAATCCGTGCGAGGGTCGTGTTGGATAAAATGGAAATGGAACACCCTAAATGATCTGGTCAATCATATAGGAACTTAATCGGTGTAACTTAACCTTATGTGAACATTGTTTTGATTGTGAAATATATGAAGTAAAATTGATAATCAATAAATGCAGGAACAAAAATAATGCTAAATAGCGATAATAATAAAAGGATAACAGAATAAACTTGGGTAAGAAAATGCACCATCACAAGGTCACAAGTTCGATTATTTGCTTTGTTTGAGGGATGTATAACAAATTATACAATGTTGGAGGCACACAGAGAGTTCAAGAGTAACCAAGTTACTCAAAATGTGCCAACAATGCTCTTGAATGTGAACTTGCAAGCTAACAAGAAAGCTAACCAATGCAAAATGCCAACAAGAAAATTGTGTCAAATGCTAACAAGCCAAATACTCTTTGTGAATGCCAAACAGGAGCCAATTGCAAGACAGCTAATGCAAAAAGCCAACCTAGCCAACAAAACAACCAACCACCAACTAGAAAGTGCTAATGCCCAAAATGCCAACCCTTTGAGCATTGTTTGCTGGGGTATTTATAGGGCTAGGAGTAGGAGGAAAGTGCAGTTTAGGAGTAAAGTGTCCTAGACCCCACAAGATGCTGACATGCCCATACTGCGTAGATGTGCAAAACTGGTCGTGAACTTGCTATGCTGTAACCATGTTGTCAAAACTAGAGATGCTAGAATCAGGTGTGCCAACAATGTAAGTGAGAAATGAAGCACATTGAAGTAGCGTAGCCACTTGCTATGTTGTGCTACGCTATGTAGCGTAGCACATCGACGTAGCATACCTGCTTGCTACGCTGTGCTACGCTATGTAACGTAGCCACAGGTTTAAATGAAAAACTTGCTTGGAGTCATTAGATTTTGCTGAAAGTCTTGGTGCACACCGAGCTAACCTTTGGAGCATTTTTATTGATGCATGCCTTTGCTACGCTACACTACATAGCATAGCATTGTGTAGCAGCCAATGTAATTTGCATTTGTTAAAATTGTGATGTTTCACACGAAAATTTTGCTTGTGGTTCATGAGCTAATTGAGACAGAGTAGTTTTAGAAACCACAATGCTATTAGATGTAGTTCTTTTGTTGAAATGGTTTGGCAGAGGGATCTTTGCATGTTTCACCCTTGCTACGTTGTGTTACACTATGTAGCGTAGCAACATGTGTTGGCCGAATTTTGACTTTGCCTTCCACGAACATCTTGCTGAAACTTGTATTTGGATGCTTGGTTGATTTTTTGAAGGCTTGCTATGTTGCACAACATAGCATAGCATAGTAGACTTCTCCACTAGAAAGCTTGATGAACTATTTTGCCCATCCTAAGCACCGTCGACAACTCCTAGCATAGTTTCTGGTTAGACTAACAGCGAGGTGAATTGTCCCAGGTGGGTAGGCCAGAGAGTTCATTGGGCTTGTCAGCTCTAGAGGTAGAAAATTTGTTGGACTACATAGTCTAATCTCACTGCATTCATTTCCTACCAAATGGTCATGAGGCTGCACTTGTGGAAATCCCTGCCTCAGTTCCAAGACCCTGGTGAAGCAAGAGTGCCTCAAAATTTTATGGTGTTTCACCCTTGTCCACTTAAAAGGTACATCCTTTTTCATTAATTTCACCAATGGTTTGGCAACCTTTGAAAGTTTTCAATAAATCTCCTATAGTAGCCAATATGTCCAAGGAATGAGCAAATATCTTTGAAAATTTTTGGTTGATAGGTAATTCCTTGGATAATTTTAATTTTCTTGAGGTCTACCTCTATTACTGTGTGTGAGATTTTGTGCTATAGTACTATGCCCTCTTTGACCATCAAATGGCTTTTCTACCAATTGAGCCTCAAATTGGTTTCTACATATATTTTTAACACTTTCTCTAATTGATCCAAGGCTTGATCAAAGTTTACTCCATAAGTGGAGAAGTCATCCATAAAGACCTCCATACCATTCCCTATCTGCTATTGGAATATGCTTAGAACTAGTTGTTCAAATGTTGTAGGGGCATTGCACAAGCCAAACAACATTCATTTGTATGCGAATGTTTCCCAAGGACTAGTGAATGTAGTCTTGGCTTAGTCTTCTGGGGCTATTTGTATTTGGTTATATCTGCTATATCCATCCAGAAAATTATAATAGTGATGCCTTGCGATGGTTTCTAAGACTTAGTCAACAAATGGTAATGGAAAGTGATCTTTGAATGTTGCCATATTTAGTAGCTTGAAATCTATGCACACCCTCCATTAACCTTCATTTTTAGGTACAATAACTAAGGGGCTAACCCATTCGCTATTAGCAATGGGATATATGAACCCAGTCTTGAGAAGCTATTCGATTTCTTCCTTAACTACTTACTTTATTAGAGTTCAATATCCTCTATGGTTGTCTTTGAGGCTTCATGGAGGGGTCAGCGTAAATTCTATGTTGGCATATCCTACGATCTATTCTAGTTAATTTAGGATATGACCAAGAGAAGGCTTTCGACCATTTNTATACTGATGGGCAATGGTTTCAGCTCGAGGGGCTCTTGCTTAAATTTCTCATGGATTTCCAACTTCCCCTAGTTGATATTTTCAAGGTTAAGACTTGGAAGTTGGTAGTGGACTTACTCTAATGTGTCTATGCTATCGATATAAGCACAAGTCAAACCCTCAGTTGGTTCCATGCATATGAGTGAACTGCTTTCTTGATTAGATGTCAGTCACTGGGTGTCTTCCTATTGTGTGGTTGCTGCATACAGGCATCTTTGTATGTTGATTACTTATGCACACTAATTGTATGCAAGCAATGTTAAACTTTGCACAAACCATGACCTATGCACGCAATTACACCCTGTGTCATTGTATGGGATGCATAGAACTTTCTTCTTCTTGATCTTTCTAAATGTATTTTCCTTTAATATTTCTAGAAAAAGATCATGGAATCCTAGGTTTGCATCGATGGTGCTTAGCCATGCTCTTCCCATTATGATTGGGAAGTCCCCCTTACCGTTGTCTACTTGAATCACTAGGAAGTCAGCTGGGTACAACCACCCACAAAAAGTGCTAACAATGTCTTCCACTAGTCGCAATGGGATAGTGATGAACTAGTTGTCCAACTCTAGATGGATGTTGATCTTTTTCAATGGAGACAGGTTCCAGGCCTTGTACATTGCTTGAGAAATCAGGTTGACACTGGAACCTAAATCCAAAAGAGCCTTGCATAGTGCATTTCTAGTGATTTATAAGCATATCAGAGGACTCCCAGGATTAGATAATTTCCTGGGAAGGTGACCAGATTTTATCCAATCGATGATGACATGTGTTAGCATGATCATATGTGTTGAGTACGTGATTGGGTTGAAGGGGATTCCAAAGTTTTGATTGATACCAAGGCATCTAAGGAATCAGCCTCTTGTGATTGCAAGGGCTTGGTTGGATTGTTGGTTCTAAAGAAAGGTCTTTTCTTCATGTGGTTGTTGGAACCAATAGTAGGTTGAGAGTTAACAACCCTTGTGGCTTTACGTTGCTATGGCTGGGTAGGGATTTCACCTTGCATAGCTGAAGCAGGTGGTAGTGGTTGGTGGAAGAGATGCAGTAGGATGAGAAGGATGATATACTTGTGAGATATCACCTCTAGAAGAGGGAGTCCCATAATACTCGTGGGCTTGGTAGTGAGGTTGAGGAGTGACATGACTAGTAGAGTCACATGGGAAGATTGGCCGTTGCATGTAATATCCATATGGGTCAGGTTACTTGTAAGGATATTGTTGCCTTGGTGGTGGCATTCCTCATGATTTTGGGTATTTCCACTATTGATATTGCTCAATCGATTGTGATGGAGTTCCATTGGGATAATATGTTAAGGATTGGTGGAACTACCTTAAGTTACCTTGAGGATAAGGTAACCTTTGGGGTGTTTGCCTTTTGTTTAATCGTGGGTTCAGTGCATACACCCTAGACTCCTATAGATGTAAGATTATAGGGTAACATCCCTTAGGATGGTCATCTTGACATATCTCACATCCACTATCATT
>MNCI01014438.1:16149-29814 GCA_015680685.1 Gnetum montanum
GTCGCACTTAGGCTAGATTAGATTTTCTTACCCTTGTCCTCCTAGCTTAGCTTAGTTAAACATTATTTTCCACTGCCATCAGGAGTAGCGTTAGAATTAGAACACATCATACACCTCATCTAGACTAAACCATACATGACATATGCAAAACTAGTCTAGGTGGGAAGACAGCAAACTGCGACCTAAGGCTAACTATCTAGGTGCCACAACTAGTCCATCTGCGGAGTTCGACCGGATCGCGCGTGCGACCCTCGTTTCGTATGGTTGAGTGTCGGGGTACCTTGCCACTCATCAGATAGCCATTTCACAAACTTTGAGGTGTTTTTAAAAACTCCAAGGCTATAAGAAGACTTCATTTTCTTGGGTATTGTGCAAGTGTTATGCATGAACTATAACTATCAAGGAAATCATAGGCATTATACTTGTGTACTTCATTTGTAAAATCATTTATTTTATTGGTTGATATATTGTGCTTTAATGTACAAGGACTTGTAATTAGTTACATTCTTTTCTTGTAATTTTTTTTCTCTTGTTGACCTACTAGGGTTAGTGTGCTTCTTGCAAAAAGGCATCATCATTAAGTTTGTAGGGATCCTATAGGATTGAGTGTTTTTGTAACATCAAAACACTCTGGATCGAAGCTCAATTTGTGAAGGTTGTGGGATCCTTTAAACCACTCTGTAAGCTTGTTGGGACCTTGCAAGGTTGAGTGGTTTTGTAGCAACAAAACACTCTAAAGCAAATTGTATAGCTTGTATAGGGTATGGTACCCTTCAAATCACTTTTTAGAGGAAAAAAATTCCAAAGGTGCATAAGCATTCTACCCTCCAAGTGTGGACATACCCAAGTTGCAGAACCATGTAAAAATTGAGTGTGGTTTTTGTGGTTTGTTAATTTTTGGTTTAGGGAACTTATTCATCCCTCACTTCTAAGTTCTATGATCCTCAAGTTGGATGTTTTCATGCATCTGTTGAGTAGTCCGGTATTCTCATTCTTAAGCCACTAGATGTCTTTTAGTTTAGTGGCTATTTTGTAGACTTGGTTTTACACACACACTTGTTTCTCATGTTTTTTATGGGTTGGTATAGGGATTTTGTTAATACTTTAAACTTTTGACCCACAATCACATCCTTTATCATTATTAATAATGCATGGAATTTTCTGTCTCTCCACAATGATGGGTTCATCTTTTATGGTTTTTTTTGAAGTGATGATGGTTGTTGGATTTTGTGTAGGATTAGAAGACATTAATTTTGTGAGGAAGGATGTTGCACCAGATTTTCCTTGTGCTAGTTTTGATGAGCTAGTAGGTATACTAGTTTTATTCACTTGTGTGGAAAACTATCCTAAAGAAAGGATGTTTCATAGACTTTTCCTAAGGACTACTAGTGTTATTATCCTTCCATATGTTCATAGCATAAGCTACATTATTTTTTTGAGGTTGTGGTGCCAATTCTTCTTGTATTGTTGGTGATGACATATGTTGGAGGGAAGTATGAGAGTATTGAGGATGTGGTTAATGATAATCGTATAATAGATGTTTTGAGTTGATGATATTTGAAAGAGTAGTAGGAGTGATTTAAGGTATGGGAAGTAGAACCATTTTGAGAAAAAGGTTGTTGAACATTGTATCTATAAGAGTTTGCCTGGTGATAGGGGTATTGCTGGTTTGTTGATGGCATCCCCCATGACTATGGGTTTTGCCATTGTGGTTGATAGTAGTCTTGAGGTTGATACGAAGTTCCATTGGAATAGTATCATTGGTTGTAGGATTGTTTATAATTACCTTGTGAATAAGGTAATATCATAGGCATTTTCTTTTCTACAAACTTAGGATTCAAAGTAAAAGCCCCAAACTTTTATAGATGTAGAATAACTAGGCAGTAGCCCTTTGGATGTTTATATTGACAAATGCCAAATCCATCATCCTCCTATGTATCTAAGTCTATAACTTCTTATACTATAGCTATTTTCCCTTTTTGTTGATAAGTGTCCTTACTTGTTTCCTTGTTCTTTTTCCTCTTCTTATTTTGATCACTTGATTCTCTTTGGTTTACCTTCTCCTCTATGATTTTCAAGTTGTTTGTAAATTTTTCATTCATCAACTCCCACATCTTATTTACCCTTGCTTCAATCTCAATAATAGAATTTTGTATTGGCAAGGTTTTGTATGACATCAACTCATCAAGAGCTACCTCCCTTTCCTAATAATATATATGGATTTCTTTTTTTAGAAAGGATTGCATCCCAGTTCTATTTCTCTATCCTATCCCTTTTATACAACTATTCTTCTTCTTTTGTCACCTATTCTATTTGCCTTTTTATTTAATGGACTCTTAGTTATGATAATCTTTCTTGGGCATAGATTTCAAGGGTCTCCATTGTTTTGTTATGAAGCCCATCTATGATGTGACAAAGCTGCTCGTTTTGAGAGAATCCATGGCCTAGGCATCTATGTAGTAGAGTATAGTATCTACCCAAGGCTACATCTAGGGATCCATAGTTTTTTTTCTTTCACCCTTAGATTTGTTTTATTATATTAGATAGTCTTAAATAGGTTTGGTATTTTTCATTGAAGAGCCCAAGAATTATAGACCATTGGTGGATTGAATATGGTTCCAATGATTTGTACCAACTTTCAACTTCTTCTATTAGTATCCTAGGAAAGAGCTTACAATTTTTCTAGTTACTTTCAATGTTTTGTAAAGTAGAGGCATCATGGAATACTTCTAAATGATGTTGTGGAATAGAATTATAGCCTCCCTAAAATTTAGGAATGTTATTCATATCAAGTCATTTGATGAAACTTTCCCTTTTATGCCTATGGGGTATTTTAATTGCCTTCCTAATCTGTATCATGCTTCTAGTAGCCAACAAGAGTTCATCATCATCAGATATGTCTAATTATGATGATCTTGTCTATGCTCCATTTTATAATGTGTATGTTGTCTTTAATTTTCATTTCTATCTTCATCTTGACCCTTTAGTATATCTCTATCACTATACCTATGCTCATCTTCATCAGAACTAGACGTTGAAGATGAAGAGAAAAATGGTGAACTAGGAGAACCACTATGGCAAATATATCCCTTGATATATCTCTTCTAGGTTTGGAGGAGGTCCTATGGTGTAGCAACACCTCTTCTGATCCCCTTGTTTTGCCCTACTTGTTATGTATCTTTTTGTGTTCATTTTGTTGAGGATGATTCTTGGATGTTTTGGCATGTTTCAAGGTGTTTTGGCTCATTTTGATAATTTTAGGGGGTTCTAGGATCTATGGGGACTTGGTTGAAAGCATCTGGAGGTTCCAGGCATCAAAACAAGCATTTTTATTTTTGGCACCTACAGGATAGACGTCTACCTAGAAAGATATATGTCTCATCTTAAACATATAACTTGAAGTATATATGTCTATGGACTAGAATATACATCTACCAAAAATTGTAGACATCTGACCTGAAAGTAGGGCTTTCATAGTAGATGTCTAAGCAAAACTAGATACATCTAAGTTGGCAAGGGAAAAAGCTCTAATGCTTGATCCAAGTTGGAAAATAGCCAAAGCAAGATGGAAACAGCTAAAGAAGGATGGAGATAGCTAGGGAAAAGGTGAGAAGACTTGGGAAAAATCTAAATAACCTTAAGTTGAGTTAAGAAAATATTTCTAGGGTTTTTATCTTTTGGTTGCTTATAAATATTGATGTAATTCATCATGGTTAGTGCAAGAAAGAGCATAACCCAAACCATGAGTAGGAAAGAAGGCTCATGAGAGTCAAGGAAGGAGAGCTTGTGCAAGGAAGTTGAGTGAGAGGCAACGGAGAGCACTTGAGAGAGCTTAGGAGAATCTCTTATAAGTGTCTTATCTTGAGCTTGGGCTCCATTTAGAGTAATTGAGGATCAAGAAAGGATAGGTATGCCTTGTAAGATCCTTGGGAGAGTTGTGGGTTGAGCTTGGCTCCTCATCTTTGATGTATTTTCTATGTATTTTGAGAATTATCTTAATATAAGAATATTTTTTTGTATTTCATTATTTTGTTCTTATTTTCTAAGCTAGATCTGCTTAGAAGTTGTGGATTGGGTCCTACTGGGATCGATTGAGGTGCCACCCCTAAGATAGATTGGTATTGCAGCTAAGTTTTAGAGGAATCCACATATCCACAAGATTTGGAAGAAAGATATGGCTCCTAAGAAGAAGACTAATCCATACCTTGAACAAGAGATTCAAGAACTCAAAGCCTCTTTCAAGGCTTTTGTGGCTGGAATGTAAGAAGTTATTCCCAAAGTAAGGATCGGCAAGCACCAAGATTTTGAAGAAACTTCAAGAACAAGTGAAGAGGAGATTAAAGACAAGAATCCTTTTGCACCACTACAAGGATTAAGAGGAAGACATGATAAAATAACTTCAAGGAGAGACGGGACTAGAACTTAAAGGTATGAGCCAAGGTTTCCTTTTAATAATGAGGAAAATAATGATGAAAGGTTTGTAAAGATGATAAGAAGTACTTTAAGAGTTTCTCATGTGGATATTCCCATCTTTAAAGGTGTTGAAGGTACAAATTTCTTTCTTTCTTGGCTTAGACCTATGAATAAGTATTTTCTTGTTGAGCAAATTTCTAGCAAGACAATGACTGATGTTGTTGAGAGCAAAATTGAAGGATTGGTAGCTAAATGGTGGGATAAGGAATGTCTCAAATACCTTGAAGAACATGGAATACCTATTGAGAGTTGGCAACTCATAGAGTTCATGCTAAAGTAAAAATTTGAGAGGACATCCTTCCATCATGAAGCCATCAAGAAGCTAAAATTTCTTAGATAAGAAGATCAAGAGGTAAGGAATTTTTATGTTGAATTTTGTAAATCCTTGGAAATGGCTATTGTTAATTAGATTGAGTATGAGCAAGCTTCTAACTTCATTAGTGGATTAAGGATTCCATATCAGCAAGAATTAGCATTCTATGAGCTTAATACTCTTGATGAAGCCTTTGATCTTTCTCTCAAAGCTAAAATGAAAATCACAAAATTTTGCCTAAAGAGGGACAAAGATCATAAGAAAAAGGATGAGAAATTCACAGCTCACAAGTCAAATAAATCATCCAAGGAGGATGGTGAAGATGAGCCAAAGAAGAAGGAAAGAGAGTCTACTTCTCCTAGAAGGGGAAGAAGAAGGGAACGGTCTCTAAGAGGACAAGATCATGGTAAAGATATATATTATAATTGTGATGAATCAAGTCATAAACAATGGGAATGCACAAAGCCAAAGAAGAATGCCTATAAGGGTAAGGAAATTCTAACTATGCAAGATGATGAACCTAAATCTTCAAAGAAGGTATGTGAACATGAGTCTTTACATATTATTGATCAAAGTGAATTGAATAGTTGTACTTTTTTTGGACATGTTAGTACCAATGAGGATGTTATGAGGAAGAGTTTGTTTATAACTCATTGTAATGTTAATGGTTATGCCCTGAGTATGCTCATTGATGATGGAGCACAAGAAAATGTGATTTCTGCCAAGGCGGTGAAGTCATTGAAGTTAATCACAATTCCTCACCCTAATCCATACAAAGTGCATTGGTTGATAAAAAAATATTATAAGCAAGTTAAGGAATAGTGCCTTATTGATTATTCCATTTCAAGTTTTCATGATTAAATTCTTTGTGATGTATTGCCTTTTGCTTATTCAAATATCATATTTGGTAGACCTTGGAATTATGATAATAAGATTGTTTTTGATGGTGAAAATAATAGTTGGACTTTGAGGTAAGAAAATCATAAGTTTAGGTTGTTGTCCACTATTGTTGACAATAAGGTTGATAATTTAAATTCTTCATTAATTCTTCCTAGTTGCAAGGAGATTGTAAGCGTGAATTCTATTTGTTATGATGAAATTTTCTTTGATGCTAAAGATGATGCATTTTATATAGATGTTATGATTGATTACTTGGAGTCTCACATGAATGAGAACAAGGGTGATTATGCTACTATTAAATGTTGGATGTTGATGATAGTAGTATATTGGTTAATGCTTTTGGGCACTTCTATAGGTGCTAGAATAAAATTTGTATTGGCAAAAAGATGCTGGAAGAATAAGGAAGATTAGTCAGTAGCAAGTGGAGATATGCCATTTCTATTTGGACATAAGGCAAGGAGACCTACTCCATGGATTTATGTTAACAAATATTATTTCATATTTTTTTATTGCTTTTATGTAGGTTTATGTCATTATGAAGATGCAAGGAAAGCATTCTTAGGAGGTACTCAAATAAAGAAAGCATGGTGGGACATGAAGGCAAGCCTCCATGGGCAAGGGAAGCTCAAAACCAAAACCTTAGATGGTACTCATTCTCATGTTTGTAATGCATGGAGTCATGATTATTGTGATGGCCTTGAGTCATGGGGGCATGGTGCCTTCCATCTTGTGAAAGTTCATGAAGCATGACATTTTTAAGGGTGGGAGAGTTGATGTAGGAAGACCTCTTCCGATGCCCTTGTTCTACCCTACTTGCTATGTGTCTTTTTGTGTTGATTTTTTTGAAGATGATTCTTGGATGTTTTGGCATGTTTCAGGGTGTTTTGGCTTATTTTGATGAGTTTAAGGGGTTCCAAGATCTATGGGAACTTAGTTGGAGGCATCCAAAGGTTCGATGCATCAAAATGAGCATTTTTATTTTTGGCACCTATAGGATAGATGTCTACCTAGAAAGATAGACATCTTACCTTAGATGTTTAACTTGAAGTATAGATGTCTATGGACCAAAGTAGATGTCTACCAAAAATACTAGAAGTGTGAGAGAGGTAGCAAGGTTGGTGGTGCCCTGCTACCTCCCCCATGGTTTAGGGGTTGTGGGGGCACAAGGGGTCCTCCGCTCCTTGTGTCTTCAGAACCATACTAGCATGGTAGTTCAATGCATTAGTAAAAGGAGGCTATGACCTACCTCATTACCCCACTCAATAGGGCCTTTCCTGGGAGGGTTGTGTAGTTCAACTCTACATTGGGGTGTTTTTACCGGGTATGTCATGGGACATGCTATGGGATGTTGCATGTGCTCCTTGGAGTGCGACACTAACTACTAGCATGCGGTGATGAATTTGGAGGGTTTAGCTAGTAGTCCCCATGGTGTCCACGTGAGTGGAGCAAGGGAGTGCTATCTAGCTTGTTAGCATATTGTGAATATTGAATATGAAACACCGCTCAAGAGACATGCTAACACTAACACATTATTTGTTGGCATGTGTTTTAGGATTGTTGATTGCTGAGGCATATTCCTCTTGAGTTTTGTCCCAATTTAGAATCTACTTGGGAAACTCTAGGGATGCCGAACAACGTATCTGAGGAAAATGTTGCTACAGATGGTATCAGAGCCTCACAATTTGATTTACCAGTAAAACTTTCTCGCTAAAGGGGTGGGAGGGTTTGTGGTTTGTGAGGTTTCAATTTTCAACTTCTGCTAGCCACTCTCGCTTTGAGGGTGGCCTTGTGCTAAAGCTCTCTTGGGCAACATGGAGCCTAGTGGACTGAGTGACATAGCTGATGTTCAAGTAAACCTAGAAATTGAGGCCGAGATAGAACTTGGTTAAGATGAGACTAAGTTTCAAACCTTATGAGACCATGTCAAGGCAATTGATGAGGCCTTAGCCTACCCTAGTCTAGAAAATGCAGACGCGCTCCATCACATTCTTAAAGATGTTGATTTACCACAAGAAAAGATGGATCTTCACTCTAAGGGGTGAAAGTGGTTGAGGCTAAGGTTTCAATCATGGAAGATCATCTGGATCGCATGATCAACATCTACAAGGATCTATTTGGATCCTTGGAAGAGGCATAAACAAAAGCATCTTTGGTTGAGGACCTAATTGGTCAGGTGAAAGTTCTGGAGGATGCCCTGGTGGGGGTAAATTAGGAGTTATCTAATTTGAAAATTGAAAACGTCATCCTAAAATCCTCCTTGGAAGGACACTTGCTAGAAGAGCTAGTGATAATGGCTCGTATCAAAGCTAGAGAACTGAGTTCTTATGATGGCGAGAGAAATGATGCAAAATTGATGTCTTCCTTCATGATGTGGAGATGTACATGAATACTGGGGTTGTCCCTGCAACCCAAAAGGTCTCTATAGCATCTCAGTTTCTCATAGGAAGTGCTAAGCTATGGTGGCTTAGCCTCCTTCGTGCTCAAGAAAAGGGCACTACTACAGAAAAGATAGAAACTTGGAAAAAATTTAAGGTAGAACTGATCAAATAGTTCCATCCTGGGAACTCTGAATGGGTAGCTAGAACTAAGCTAGAGATCCTAAAACATTCAGGGAAGCTTGATGATTATATCAATAGCTTTTAAGAACTCATGTTGCTGATTTCTAATATGGGAGATCGAGATCGCTTTTTCAAGTTTGTAAATGGGTTATAGCCATGGGCACAAATGGAACTGCACAGGAAAGGCATTGACACACTTTCAGAGGCTATTGTAGCTATTGGCACTTTTCTAGACTTCAAGGCAACGAGGCCAGATAAGGGTAAGCCTGGGAAGGGAAAGAATGTCATGCCCTCCCACTCTCAGAAAACATATACAAGTTCCATCAAAGAAGGAAACACATTCAAATCAATCCAACAAGGCAATCGCCCAATGGGTGATCCTCTAGGAAACCAAGGCTCCCAACAAAAATGTAAAGATATAGGGAGCAGGTGGCAACCTAGGGCTAAGAAGAAACAACTTATAGGGGTCCCTTTAAGGGGTCAATCCAATGCTTCTTGTGTTGAGGAAACCACCTAGCAAGGAATTTTCCCTTGAGTTTAGGAAGGACATAAAATCAACAAGGGCAAGCTCTGGGGAAACAACTGATGGCACTCAAATATCACCCTGATGCATGCCTTCAGATCATAGATGGAGGCATGTCAGGAGAATAGTGAAGACTAGTGGTTATGATGGATTTTTCTGACATGTTTACATAGAGTTTAGGAGCTGGGAACTCCCAAAATTCAAATCTTGATAATTTACATAGAGTTCAATTGGCCCCAATCACGATGAGCTCAAGTCAGATAAGTGCCCTCATTGATAATGAGGCCAGCCACAATTACATGATTCCAACCATGATAAAAGACTTGTAGCTAAAGATGGAACCAGTTCAAGCCTTCTATAAACTTGCCAAGCTCAGACCCCTCTGGTGCATCAGGGTGTGTCATAATGTTCCAGTTCAAGTGGGCTCATGGCAAGGAGTTCTAGATTTTTCAATTCTACATATGGACTCCTTTCAGGTTATTTTGGGACAAGATTTTTTACGTAAGGCCAAAGTTTTTATGGCTTCACACTTAGACCTAATCTTCATTTTTCATGAAAGCTCACCATGCCTAGTTCAAACTCATGGAGCACAGATGGAAAAGGATGAGGGCTCTAGCCCCCAGATTATGTCACCAATGGTAATGAAACGCTTGGCCAGGGATCCTACCAAGAAATTTCTACTAGCTATGCAAACAGGTGATCCTTCTAAAGCTTGTGGATCCCAAACAATTATTGACCCGTGCATAGCATAGGTGTTGGACAATTTTAAGGATGTGATGCCACCTGAATTGCCAGGAAGTTTGCCACCTCAGAGGGCCATGGATCATAAAATTGAATTATAGCTAGGTACTGATCCATCTATTCAAGGGCCATGTTGGTTGATAGGGCTAGAACTGGGGGAATTAAAGAAGCAACTTGAGAGCTTAATGTCCAAGGGGTACATTTGTCCTTCAAAATCCCCTTATGGGGCACCAATGTTGTTTGGCACCAAGAAGGATGGAACACTACGTCTCTGTTGCGATTACAAGTTGCTGAACAAACACACTATCAAGAACAAGTACTCAATACCACCCATTTTAGACTTGTTTGATCAATTGGTAGGGGCTTGGTATTTCACCCAGCTAGACCTCTGACAAGGGTACTACCAGGTTCACATCATAGAAGGGGACGAAGAAAAACCTACATGCGTAACTCGATATGGGTCATACGAGTGAACAGTAATGCCCTTTGGGCTTTGAAATGCATTGGCTACATTTTGTACCTTGATGAATGAGATATTTCAACCCTTCCTAGACAAATTTGTGGTCATCTATCTTGATGATATCTTTATATATAGCCAAACAATGGAGGAAAATGCCCTCCACCTGCAGTTGGTCCTTGAGAAGCTGCAAGAAAATTAGTTGTACATTAAGAAAGAGAAATGTGAATTCTACTACTTAGAGCTAAAATTTCTGGGACATCTCATAGGGTATGGGCAGGTAAAGCCAAATCTGAAGAAGGTAGAGGTTGTGTGCCAATGGCCTACTCCCACTAATATGCATGAGGTTAGACAGTTTATGGGGTTAGCTAGCTTCTATCGAAAATTCATCAAAAAATTCTCAGGTATTGCTACTCCCTTGACCAATTTGCAAAAGAAAGAAGTTCCATGGTAGTGGGATTCAAATTGTTAGCAAGCCTTTGAGAGGATCAAAGAAGCTTTGACCTCCCATCCAATGTTGGCATTGCCCAATTTCTTGAAACCCTTTGAGGTTCATACTGATGCTAGTGAGAATGCAATTGGTGGTGTGTTGCTACAAGAAGGTCATCCTATCATGTATGAGTCCCAGAAGCTGAATCAAGTAGAGTAGAGGTGGCCAGTTCATGAAAAAGAAACATTCTCTATTGTCCATTGCTTAAGAGCATGGAGATACTACTTGCTAGGAAGTCATGTCCTTGTAAAGATGGATAATCTGGCCACTAGCTACCTGCTAAATCAAGCCCAAACAGGCCCAATGGTTGGCCATGTTATTTGAATTTGATTTGCAATTGACTTACCATCCTAGAAAGGAGAACATGGTGGTAGATGCATTAAGTCGCAGTCCTCAGCTTGCCTCCTAGCTCTTTTCTATCACTGGGCCACAAACTTCACATGTTCAATGTGATGAAGTGTAGTTGGCTAGAATTCAAGATGGCTTAAAAAGGGATCCTCATATCATTGATCTAATGAAGCTGATAGAAACTGGGTGAGAACCATAGTTCAAAATGAGGGATGGACTACTTTGGTTTTATGATAATCGGATATGCATTCCGAATTGGGATGGCCTACGTAAGGAGATAATCCAAGAATGCCATGACACACAGTGGGCTGGGCACCTTGGACAACAAAGGACCTTGGCACTCATTGAGAGAACCTTCTTCTGGCCAAAAATGTATCAATATGTGATTTCTTATATCCAGAAGTGTCTGGTGTGCCAGTAGGACAAGGGGTTTATGGAGCGTCCAGGTGATCTTCTACTACCCTTGGAAATCCCTCCATTTTTGTGGGCTACAATGTCTATGGACTTCATCATAGGATTACCAAATGTTCAGGGGTTAAGCAGTATCATTGTAGTGGTGGGCAAATTTTTCAAATTTTCCATATTCATTCCCTGTCCATCACAGTCCTCAGCTGAGGACACGATAGCATACTATTTTGATAGGATGGTTTGATATTTTGGGTTACCCATGAGCATTGTTTCAGATTAAGATCCACGATTCACAAGTGCCTTCTAGCAAGCCTTATTTGGCATGATGGGTACCACCCTCAAATTATCAACAAGCTTTCATCTGCAAACCGATGGTCAAACAGAATGGATGAACCAGGTACTTGAAGAGTACCTCCGACACTATGTTCGTAGTAACCAAAAGAACTAGTTGTTTCTATTAGGGATTGTCCAGCTAAGTTATAACATCTAGAAGTCATCAGCTATTGGGTTTTCTCCTACAGAACTGGTAATGGGAAGGCAGCCCATTACCTCTCATATGGTCTCCCCCTTGTTGTAGGGTCAGCATCCCTCAGCAAATGAATTCTTGAACGTGTGGACTGAAAATGTTGAAATAGCAAAATATCATCTGGAGAGGGTAGTGTAGCAAATGAAAAAGTATGTTGATCAAAAATGCCAGCACCATGAATTCAAGGTGGGAGATTAGGTTCTTTTGAAACTGGACCCATGTCAGTTCAAACCGAAATAGGGAACTACCTCCAAGTTGATGAGGCAATATGATGGTCCCTTCCGGATCATTGATAAAATTAACCCTATGACATATAAGTTGCAAATACCGATTAATATGGACCGAGTCCATCCGATTTTTCATGTCAGCATGCTGAAGCCACTACTAGATGGGTTCCCATATCTAGAAAGAAGCCTCTCAATCTGAGAGTGACCTTGTATACAATCTATATAAGGAAAAAAGGTAGACTACATCTGAAACTTTTGGACCGTTGGCCATGGTGCAGATTTGAAAGTGGAATTCCTTGTCCACTAGAGACATCATCCCGACTCAGACAATAGCTGGGAACCACTGCAGCATTTGAGATCCTAGGAAAACTTGACTTTGTTCGGGAACAAGCAATCAACCTCCCACCTTGGCTACTTTGGTGATGGATGGAGAAACCTCCCATGAAAAAAAAAATCAAAGGAGGCATGGCATGTGATGCCTTATAAGATTCGAGAGTGAATTCCTATGAGAGTCAGCCTCAGATAAGGGAGGAAGGTGCCTAGAGCCATTCAAAGTGCTCTATAGGTAATGGGGCTTAAGGTTCAAATAGACATGGAGCTATGTTGAACTTGAAACCCACCTTTGGATCAAACGAGTCAGGTGAAACATCCCAAAATTCGAAGGCACGCTTGCTTCACCAAGTCTTTGCAATTTCGTGCAACGTTACGGCAGTTCTTCAGGAGATGGATGCTCTGATGTTCAAATTGTCTAGTTTGGCAAGTTTACCACAAGTGTTAACAGGCTAAACGGATTCTCCAGCCTGCCCACCTAAGTAGTCCATCTAGCCGACAGCACACTTAGGAGCGGTGCATGGAATTTTTGGCGGTGCTCAAAACATGCAAAATGTTTCAGCAAGTTTTCTAAGTCAAGTAGTTTTGCTACACTATGTAGCATAGCAAACTTCAGAAGACATTTCCAAAAGCACAGTGCTACGCTATGTTATGCAGCGTAGCATAGTGTAGCAAAAGCTAGACCGTCAGTCCCCTCACCCGACTTCAAGTCCTTCAACAATGTCTTCTTCCGTCAGAAAGCAGTGAACTTGGCAAAAGCAAGTCATGTTTGCTACTTCACTATGCTAAGCTACATGGTGCAGCGAGGCATAGCAATTCTGCGAAAGTGAGCAACAGTAACTCGAAGGGCGGGATCAGCAAGTTCACAAGCTTCGTAGTGCAAAAGGCAAAGTTTGCAGATTGATGACATTTTTTGTGACTAAGGATAGCTGCTACGCTATGACACACTACGTAGCGTAGCATAGTGTAGAAAAAATGCAATAAATAGTCAATGCGCTTCAAAGGTTTCTGTTGGCGACCATTTGGGACGCGACCGCCAACGAGTGTCCTCGAACAGGATTTAGATGCCTGCTGGTCTCTAGCAACACCAAGGCCCAGATACCTCCAAATAAATTCAGTAGTTAATATGAGTATGTGTGTGTGCTGTTGCGGCGTGCAGTTGTGAGAAATGTAACGATTAGGTTGTGTGTAAACTACAAATGACTTACTTTAAAGAGATTCAGCCAACTTTACCAAGTACTGTGAGTTGTTGAAAGTTTCCTATTTTTTCCAACTGCCTAGTCTACACGGTCCTTATAATACCTACTTATAACAAATAAAATTTTGCAAAAACATTTGAGCACAACTCTGCAATCTACTCCTAATTTTCCC
>MNCI01014438.1:30307-43205 GCA_015680685.1 Gnetum montanum
AGCCCAAGTGCTAACTAGTAGCCTTCTCAAAATGTGATGTCAAGTCTTCTCCAAAAGTCTTCCAAGTGATCCCCTCCTTTTTTTCCTAAACAACCCCCTTTTTCCCTTTTATAGGGTTCAAAGGTAGGTAGGGAAGTTACTTATTCAAAAATATCTCACCTAACTTCTCTCCCAAGTAACTTGGCCAACCAATTAGAAGATTACTTGCCCAACAAGTTAGGAAATTACTTGCCCAACAAGTTAGGAGGAAGTTATGTAGTTAGGGAGTTAGGAAGTTATACATAGAATTAGGAGAAATTTATGCTAACATTAATACTTATATTAAATGTAACGTGATATTACAAATAAACATTTTAAATACTTTAACATCAATATTGTAAATATTTTTATGGGTAGCAACTTATATATAATAATGTTTTAAAATAATATTTTATGACTTGGGATAATTAAAGGTAAGTTTTCTTTAAACCAAGGCTTCATACTATGGGTACTTCACACTATGGGTATATATATATATGTATATATATGTTGGTTAATTTGTTAAATATTTTAACCATCTAATGCTTTGAGTGGGAGTAATCAAATAATTTTACATACATCTTGGTGAAAGCGGCAGAGTTAATGAATGGATTAGAATAATTCTTCTTTGTCTTCCTTGGTAAATCGCATGGATAATCGGCAACAGTTCCAAAATAGCAAGTGTAATCGGCTGGTTCGTTTTCTCCTTTCTCTGCACAAAGCTTGTAAGAACCAACACATGTTCTACCCAAGATCCAAAGTGCTGTATCAACCAAAACCGTATGTTTGAACTGCCACCACACAATAAGGCCCTGCAAAATCGTAACCAACTACCACCGCAGGAGAAGGTTCTGCAACTACATCTGGCTCCGTTGTCACATGGTGTGATGTTCAATTACTGAAGGAGAAGGGTTTTTCTTGAAGAACGATGTGCTGAACATACTATTTTAAACAGAGGGTTTCGGTTGCCAGAGATTAGCGTTTTGCCCCCAAATTGGCTTAGGGCTTCCTGCGTTTTTTGTTTAAAATTTTTTCTTGAATCATCACCGCCATTGTCATTGATTGTAGAACCAGGGGCTAATGTTTTATGGATCTGCATCTGCTGAAACTGCAGGAACCTTCAGAACCGTTGCAGCACGCACCACTGAAATCGCAACAACCTGCACAACTTAAAATAAAATCGGGGCCCCAACAAAACGTGACTCCTTTCTTCATATATTGAGTGTAGAGGGTTCTAATTTTTATTTTTATTTACATATCCTGCATTTATGGCAAAGATGTTTCATGCGCCAGGATGAATGTCATGCGGCAGTTTATGTAGGGTTTCGGTGCACCTTGGGATTGCCTCCAAGGTTTTGCACTTGTTCTGAATCAGCATTTCAAGCAACGTCAATGGTGGCGGTGTAGAGCAACGGCTGCGGTGGTGTTCGTTGGCTTGGCCGTGATTTTGCGGTGGCCGTGTATTTCCCAGGAACACCGCGGTCTTCCCTTCACTGATTGCTGCATAATCTTTCAAAGCAACCGAGGCGTTGCTGATTTTTGTTTAATTTCTGTTTTGCAAGGAGTTTCAAATGTTATCTTAAGGATACAACCGAATTTAACAACCGGGATCTGCAACTTAGTGCCTTCCACGTAAATAACATACTTCCTTCCTTGCTGATTTTACTATCCTCTGATCTTTAACAAAGGAATAATCTAGCACATTCATCTTGTACCCAAAAGGCTTCAACATCAAATTCTTTACCAGTGAATCAATCTTCTAAAAACACCCATCAACCCTCAACACTAAAGCTATAATTTACTTGTAAATTTACAACCATAGATTCCTCCAATTTTGAATAAAACATTTCAACTGTTCCATGGAATGGCCAAATGTGCCAACAATTTCCAATACATGCAGTAGGACACAATGAAAATTTTTTGCTTCAAACCAGCAGCTATGCTGCGTAGCATAGCACAACGTAAGAAGATGCTACGACACGCCAAAAATACTACGTTACAAAGCATAGCAAAACGTGGTAAGTAGTTACACTACCTCAATGCACTCCACCTAATCGCACCGTTGCTCTGACAACACAATTATAGCATGGCAAGCTTGTAGTTACGACATGGTAGACTTGCCCAACGATCATGCAAGCATGTGTAGCATAGATAGGTTAGCATAAGCCCAAGGCACGTGGCGTCCAAACCACATCTTTCACACACCCTCGGTCCTATAAATACCCCAATGAGCAATGCTTGAAGGGCCCCCGATTCCAGTTTCTTGGAAATTTTGTCGGCTAATAATTTTGTTGGCTGACAAGAAAAAAGTTAGCACTATGACCTTGAGCATTGTAAGCTTTCTGTTTAACATTGAAAACAGTTAGCACTCTCAGTGGGAATTTTGTTCTACTCTTTTCTACCACCTTGGTAGCACTTCGCATTGTTAATGACTGAGTTCACATTCAAGCACATAGCCGTCTTGTCTATATGTCTTAGTTACTCTCGGGATCTCTGCACTTCTAAGCGCTGTGCAATCGATTGTATCCATCTTGACAGAATGAAGTCGTAACTTTGAAGCAGTGCATTTTCCTAACCGAATTTTACTTTATCTTTTGCTTATATTGCATTTTACACTATTTTTTGTCTCTTTTACATTTAAGCATTACTTTGTGCTATCAGTCTCGTTTTCTAATCACACGTTGCAAAAGGTTATATTAACACTAACTAAGTCCCTGTCTAATCGACCAGACCGTTCAGGGTGCCACGTTTCCATCCCATCCAACACGGCCCTCCCATCGAAATGGGGTTAAGACTATCAACGGCCAACAACCCCTCAGTGTTTTCCAGCTGCTGACATTTTTGGTCGCTACAGTTTTTCTGACTCTAGAAGGAGGGCTTTTGGTGCCTTTTCTGTGTGTCATGGTAGTCCTGTAAGAGTTCTACACCCTGATATGCATTAGCGTAAACTTGAGACCCGTTAGTGATTGTTTACGCGTTGTGCGGTGTAGATCGGTTGCCTTGACGGTTCCTCGAGAACCCTACAAGACATAAAGCCTTTAATTGCCAATTGACTTGCCTATTTTTAAGGTAGTCTTGCATGCATTCTGTACCCTATCACGCACTAGCATAAACGTGACACCCTTTTGCGGTTGTTTACACATCGTGTGGTACAGATCGGTTTCCTCGACAGTTCCTTGGGAGCCCGGCAAGACATAAAGCCCTTTTTGATTGCTTGCCAACTTCTTTGCTCTTCTCATTCGCAAAACTGTTTAGCTTTCTAATTTCTTTGCTTTTTCAATTTGCAAAACTGCCTAGCTTAGTAACAATTACTTCCACAACTACCACTGCTAATACCTTCAACGTTGAGGTTCCCATCACAGTTCAAGGCACCATTAGTGGCGAACAACCGCTGAACCCAATGCTAGGAACACGTTGGTCCCTCAAGATCCAAAATTGGGGTCCTGAGGGCTTGGCCCAGTAGCATGAATGCTATAACTTCCTCTGTGCAAAGGTTCAGGCAAACCTACCTTTGGATGTACACGAATTCGAGGGCAAACATAGCTTTGAGTTCACTTACTGCGACGGGAAGGAGTTTGTTCCCATTTCCGGCACTTCCATCCCTTTGAAACAGGCAAACCAAAGGCTCCTAGACCAGCTAATCAAGTTGGCTAGGCTTAGGGAGCAATAGGACATACTATCTAACTAGGATGATGCCTTCCAGGACGGACAAGAGGAACTTGATTCCCAATTCGACGAGGGAGGTCAAACCAACCTCGTTCCTATCCCTCCTACCCAATCCTTCTGGGCCAATCCGTTGTCTGTCACCACTCCCTTTGTGATCACGCCTACGCTCCCATAGCCTACAATCACAATCACAGTTGGTAGCCATGTCACCTTCCCGGCGTATCAACGCCCTTATTCCCCTGTTTCATTTGCAGCAACTATGCCTCTGCAAACTATTCATTAGCCCATTCCTATAGCGCATCACACACCAATCACGACTACCCTACCACATGTTCATGTTGTACCTACTTCACAATCATACGCAACTTCTGTGTCCATTCCTATGTTCACGTCTGTTCCACCCACCGCAGCAGGCCTGGGCCCATCCACATGGTGGACCCCATTCACTTCTTCACCTATTCCACAACCATCACAGATGTCTCATTATGTTTACCCTTAGACCTACCAAACCCCGCAAAAGGTACAACCCAACACGGGGCTATGGTCTGTTCCACCGGCAATACAAACGGTCTATCCAGTAGCTCAAACCGCAGTTGTTGCTCCAATAGCACCACCTGCCGGGTGGTGGATAGCGCAAGCAGCACCATTCGCTGGGGCTACCCCTACAGTACCATCGATGGGTCATGCCGCCACCCCTGCCATTCCACAAATGAAAGCTGCCTCAGCAGTTCCTCAACGGTCCACACCATCGCAGGGTTTGGACCAAGCATTCCAGCTTATCCAAACCCTCACCGAGGAAATAAAATGCCTCAAAGATGTTAGGTTTGACATGGTACAAGTCATGGACTTTTACTAGGACGACCCCATCAACCCTCCAATCCCTACTCTGACATTACTCCCAAGGATGTCCCTCGCCCACTTCAAGAAGTACCATGGGGAGGGAGATCCCAATGCACATCTCGTTACCTTTAGGTCTGAATGCCTCCTGTTGCAACAATGGCCGCACACAATTATTCATGTCTTTGTTATGTCCCTAGCCAGGAAAGCCCTGGATTGGTACCGCATGCTGCCATGCTCATCCATTTCAACTCTAGAGGAGCTCCTGACCCAGTTCGTGATGCACTTCAAGTATAACTTAAAGGTGAAAACCACAGTAGATCAATTGATGAGCATGAAGCAGGACCCTCTAGAACTAGTCCAGAAGTTCATCCAGTGTTGGAGCACAACCCTTAACGAAATCCGTGATCCCATCACGAAGGCCCACTTGCTGGCCATCTTTAAGGATGCAGTGAATGACTTTATCAAGTCTAAATTGTACTACCTTACCCCTTGCACTCTTAGTCAAGCCTTCGCTTAGACTAAGAGTATACAGGACGCGGCTGAGGCAAGCAAAGATTCAACCTACATCACTTACAAAAATACCTTCACAAAGAAGGAAAAGGGTAAGGCCCCAACAACCACAGTGGTCGCTGTGGCGACTGAGGCCAAGCCCAAACCTAATAACAATGGTAACAAGAACAACAGAAAACCAGTCGTACCCGCAGTTAACCCCATGCCCAAGTAGGGCAATGCACCACAACCTCCAGTACCCGCACCTGAGACATCTGCACAACCAAAACCGAACTTTGAGCGTAAAGATCGCTCAAAGTACACTCGACTGCCTCTCAAGCCTTCGGAACTCCTGAAGCAACTATTGGCAGTGGGGCATATCCAACACAAGTAAATGTTAGAAGAAAGAATCAGGAGACATCAACGCTACTATGAGCTCCTTAGGAACCCCTCTTTAGCCCTGCCCAATGAGCCTCCAGTTCCTAAGGGTTTCAGGCTAGACAGGTTTTGTGACTATCACCAACAGTGTTGTCACAACACAGATTATTGTCTAGTGTTGCAGGATGACATCCAGAGGTTGATCGAATAGGGAAAACTAGTATTGGATGAAAGCAACCCAGTACACCCTGAGAACCAATCTATGCATGTCTACATAGACCACCATAACACCAACAATGTCGGTTACGTCATCAACGCCATCTATATTGACAGTGATCCTAGGCCACCCCAGCAGCCATTCATGGTACGTGTGCCTCAGCATAGTGCACCAGCATCACCAGTGGCTGGCCGAAGCTCGCAACAGTCTTTTGTCCTAAGAATTCCTCCACGAGCATCCACCCTGATGCCATCTATTAGCAAAGCCATGCGACTCCGTCCGCTAACACCGTTAGCTCCATCTATCGTCAGGGGGTCGATCCATTTGACAGCCCCCACCCAGCGCAAAATAGCTAAACAACCTTCTCATCCTAAAAAATGGGAAGTGCATTTCGAGACATCAAGAGGAAGCACCGCCCAAGGTATTCCCAAGCCTACGTCTCCACCCCTTGCGTCTACAACCTCGTCACCAAAGAGGGACGTCTTTATAATTGTACAGTCCATGCCGCCCTGCCAAAAAGGGTCTGAACCCAAATCCGAAATCGCCCCTCGGGAAATTCGTCTTCTGGGATGAATAGAAGAAGTGGAAAGCGTTAAACAAGGGGGCGGCCAAGACCTCTTGGATGCCTT
Organism: Gnetum montanum; assembly: GCA_015680685.1. Classification (NCBI taxonomy): domain Eukaryota; kingdom Viridiplantae; phylum Streptophyta; class Gnetopsida; order Gnetales; family Gnetaceae; genus Gnetum; species Gnetum montanum. The sequence continues at coordinate 36,545 of MNCI01014438.1, forward strand.
CACTTAGGTCAAGCAAGCTCTAAAACAAAAAAACACTACACTAAGCTTGTACGATCTAATCATGACGTGTATCCCACACCATGAGGCTCTAATCCACATGTTGATAGCGATTCTAGTCAATGAAGACATGCCAACAGAAGAGGAAGCGATCCACTCAATCATGCTCCCCTCCGTACCTACAGAACCAGAACCGTCTCAACTAACTTTTAGCAACGACTCCATTAGGGAAGATCCCAAGAGGGGTCAGGTGACTACAGCACCTCTATTCATCACAATTCGCGTCAGCCAACACCGGATTCGAAGGATACACGTTGATGATGGGGCTGCCACGAACATCATCCCCTTCCCTATCGTGGACAAGTTGGGCTTGGTCAACCAGATCAAACCCACAGCGATGTCATACTTGAGGTCGTTCAATGGGGCACAAGTCATGGTGAAAGGCATGGTTCACATAGACTTTATGGTAGGGGATCAATTCCCCACAAACGCAACATTCATCATGGTCAAGAAAATGCCCAGGTTTAACCTGATCTTGGGGAGGTCATCGTTAGCACAACTTAGGGCAGTCTCTTCACCCATTCATTAGGAAATCCACCTACCATACATGAGCATGGAGGTGGTGATCCATGGTGACGAGGTAGCAACGCAAGCAATTAATAACATAGACATGGAGCAAGGCTCAGAGGTTGTAACCTCTGAGAATGAAGCACCTGCTTATGCACACATTAACCATCCAATGGGAGAATTAGCTTAGCAAGCTGGTTACCAAAATGAAAGTGTGTGGGTTGAGTTGCCCTTCTAAGCAGGGGACAATGATGTGAACAAGGGCCCTGGCAAAACACCTCAACCTTACGTTCCGCTCAACCCACGATGGGTCAAGAAGCAACTACGCATAGCATAGCAACCCCACTGCTTCCTGCCCAGTTTCCATCCTTGTACTTTCATCGTCTTTTGCTTTGTTAACGTACCATCCTTTTGGCATGCCTATGCAATGGCCTGAAATAGCCTAAAACTATGCTACACGAAGGCCCGAAATGGCCTAAAACTAGCTATGGCCTGAAATGGCCTAAAACTACCTGAGGCCCGAAATGGCCTAAAACTAGCAATGGCCCGAAATGGCCTAAAACTAGCAATGGCCCGAAATGGCTTAAAACTAGTAATGGCCTGAAACAACCTAAAACTAGCAATGGCCCAAAATGGCCTAAACCTAGCAAGAGCCTGAAATGGCCTAAAACTAGCAATGGCCTGAAATGGCCTAAAACTAGCACATGAAAGCATGAAAATTTTACACCAAAACGTGGTGTGTATACAATACACAAGTTAACACAAAATCAATTTCTTTTCCAAAATTCTCTTCTTTATTTAAAACTTTTGCCTTTTGAACAATGTTCGCAAAAATTCTTACAAAAATTCAAAACTTCAAAAAAAATCCCATGCTGTCATGGGTTGTCCCTATTCACATCATCCTTGCCATTCATTTCTGCATCATTTCCTCTTGCATCGCCTTCCCGTACGTTGTCCTCTGCCAATTCTTCATTCCTTTCATCTACGAGCCCTATGCCCTCATCTGGAGCCTGCATCGTAGGAATGAAGTGGTCAGCTAAAGCAACACACGCAAGCTACAAGAGAGCATAAGCATTAATATAATAGAAAATAACTAACCTAAGAAGGGCCTGGGTCCATCTCGAAGGGTATCCAGTCTAAACCGAGCCCGAGGCGACGCTAGACCTCCTCTACCGTGATGTCCACCCAACGCCTGTCGCTTGGTTTAACGTATACAGCAGCTCTCTCCCTTTCGGCGATTGTCCACCTTGGTGGTCCCAAAGAAAAGGAGACGATTGCGGTCTCTCCTATGGGAAGGTCCACTTTCTAGTCAAGAGATTCTGTAACCTTTACCTGCTCTTTGAACTTGGCATAGGCCTCAGAAGCGTCAATGGCATTTACAAATGCTTTATACGTAAACGCGTCCATAGCAGCGTTCCTGTACAGTTTATGATGGGTGGCATTTTCTAGTTTATACATGTGTTTGTGGTTTTTCTAGGAATGCCCCCATTCGTAGACCTTGGCACTGAAATCTTTCAAATCCTGACACTTCTGGAATAACAACTCCATTTTCATCTGTCGTTCTATTATTTTGCAAGTGGCTTCAACGTTCTGACACACGACTGTCCAAAATCTGGAGTAATCTATTACAGTTGTGCACCAATCCTCATTATTAGTGTCACAGGCTATGAGGAACACGTTCCTTGACTTGAGATCCTCCACCTTGGTGCTCAAGTCAGCCTCCTTTTGCTCAGCTCTTTGGACCCATTTCCATAGGTCCTCGTTGACGCGCTTACACTCCCACAAGGAGCATGCCGAGTGAAAAGCGCATTTGCAAGCCTCGTCGTATGTGCAACGAGACACCTCGGTCACTTTAGGTAGGAATGTAGGCATGGCACCAACTTTCAAAGGCTGTGCCAGGTCCTACTTAAGCCAAGAGGCTTCCATGACATAAAGAGCGTAGCAATCGCGTTAGCGTAGCAAGATTAGCAAACTCAAGATATTCTAGAATAGCAACATAAGAGCACCTAACACTACTACTTACCCATGTCAAGGTCCACCTACTGAAGATGGTAGATCATGTCATCGACAATTCCCTGCATGAACATAAATTTATCAGGGATCTCGGCCCATGGTTCCGCACAAGTCAGAGAGGATCCTGTGGCATCAACAATGGCACCTATTACATAGCTAAACATATTTGCAATGGTCGAAATGGGCTATGACAAGGCAGACACATTACCGAACTAACCAGTTTCTGATTGCGATCTTCCTTCTTGCTGATGCAAGACGATGGCGACAGCCTTGGCAGAAGTCCTTGCCAAGTCTGTACAGGCCTCTTCTTCATGCGTTGGTGCCTTTCCTTTTGAGAGACCAGCATATTTTTTATTCAAATGAGACTCTTCTTCATCTCTAAAAATTCCCTCCTCATTAGTAGGAGGATTCTGCCTGATAATGAGAGCCCCTGCCTTAGCGGCAGGAGCTCCTTTCTTCTTGACCGGGGCCCTTTCTTCCGAGACTGGGGCCTCCATGTCTTTATTTGTCGCCCCCATCTTAGGGGCTGACACTTCTTCATCGCCTTCTTCTTCTTCTTCTTCTTCCTCTGCCAGTCAAGAAACATGTTTGCATTGGTCCAAAACAAGTTAGCTTAAAGTAGGTGCTACGCTATGCTACGCCACCTAGCGTGGCATAGCGTAGTAGACAATAACAAAGTACACATTAAACAAAAATGCTTACCAATGGGGGGTTGCATCCTCTGTAGCTTAAGCCACAGTCTCTGCCCCTCCTCTTCCTCCATAATAACCATAAGGATCAGGCTGCCGATAAGGGTATTGATGTCTTGGCGATGGCATCCCCCATGACTATGGGTATTGCCATTGCTGATGCTATCCGATGGGTTGTGGGGGAGTTCCACTTGGATAAGATGTTAAGGGTTGGTGGAACTGCCTTGGGTTACCTTGGGGATAAGGTAACCTTCAGGGTGTTTGCCGTTGATTAAGACTTGGATTAAGTGCATACACCCCAGACTCCTGTAGATGTGAGATGATTGGACAACATCCCTTAGGATGGTCATAATGGCAGATCTCACATCCACCATCATTGTCTGAATCCGAATCCATAGCCACATCGGAGTTAGTGATTTTTCCCTTACCCTTGTTATGTGCAGGGCCTAAATCTCTCCACTTTGTTTTACCTGAAACACCGTGAAAATTACGAGTCAGTCTCAGGCAAAGATTCGCAATTCAAGCGAGAGCGCGCATCAGCTTTGTTCAAGGACAAGTTTACGCTCTATTACGCACGGCAGCGCAATGTGCGTAATAAGCTCCAAAATAGTCGAAGACAGGGTCTAGAGAAGCACAACAGTTCGACACACTTTCTCGCAGCGTATGGATAATTTGTCTTTACGCTCATTACGCGACGGTGCGTACCATTGCGTATTTCCTCACTAAGGCTAGACATTATTTACGCTTCGTTACACGTGGCTGCATAGTGAGCATAAACTAGACATTATTTACGCTTCATTACGCGCAGCTGCGTAGTGAGCGTAAATTAGACATTGTTTACGCTTCGTTACGCGCAGCTGCATAGTGAGCGTAAGACAATTGTGAGCCTATTATTTTTATACTAGATTACGCTCATACACGCAACACAACACGAATGAGTGTAATATAGCTTGAAAGCAATTGAAACACGCTCTACATGTACCTGCACTTCATACGCACAACATGCAAACGAGCGTATTGTGCGTAGTCACAGTCTGACTTAAAATGGTCGTGTCAACGGAACCCAAAATATCCGGGACCCGTGTCATCAGGGTTGCACCTTTTTTTATGGGACCTCGCAGCCTATAAATAGAGCAGTTGACAAAAAGGAAGAGAGGAGCAGTAGAAAATCAAAAGGGCAAGAGCATTTTTTGAGCAAGGAAGCACTTATCACCTTGAGCAGAGAAACAAAGAGCAACCTTTTGGCAACTGCCGACAGCACCATCCTTCAGCAAGAACAGAGCACAATGCGCTTGAAGCTTAGCAACAAGAGAGATCATTCCTTTGGGGAAGATACGACTTTCTCCATTAGCAATTGCTGCCCTGAGCAGAACCTACTCGAAGCAAAGAAGCAGAACAGGGATTGTGAGATCGTCTCGCCCAGTTTGCAGACTCTACCGGTCAGAAACAGTTGATCGGCAGACCTCAGAGCTTGACCATCCTTGCATCCCAGCTTTGGCCTACGAGGTAGATCGGACTTCTGTCTGGACAGTTTCCTTGTTGTTTTGTGCTCTTTTTTGCATCAAGTTATTGGGGGTCTCTCCCATTGTAATGTGACATACAAATCATACATTCTTTCAAAAATCGAAACATAGATCTTTGAAAATCACGCGTTTCTCTCCTGATTAGCATCTCTTCGGCGTGTTTGACGTTATCATCGTAGCGATCCATCCACGTCGTTTTCCTCCCATTTCACGATCCCCCGAATCAAATCGCAGCACGCAAAGATCCGTAATCTTCATCGTTTTACTGACCTGTAAGTCCCTGTCTAATCGACAAGACCGTTCAGGGTGCCGCGGATTCGCTTTTTCCAGCATAGCCCTCGCGCGGATTCATGGTTAAAACTGTATACACGGAACCTCGGTCGGTATTTCCAGCTGCCGACATTTTCTGTCGTTACAGTTTTCTGGCACTAGAAGGAGGGCCTTCAGGCTCCGATCCGAATATTTCGGGTAGCCCTGGTAGTGATCCATACCCTAAACCATAGATGTAATACCTCTAGAGAAGTCTACGGTCAATCGCGTGGTATAGATCGGTCGCAAGGACGATTTCTTTGAAATCCTACAGGGTAGAAAGCCTTTTTTGTGCTTTTGTTGCCAGCCATTTCTTAGATCCGATTACTAGTTACCGCTAACTTCATTGATCAATGGATTCCTTGTACACAACCACAACTGCCCTGGTCCCTACCGATCTGGGTGCTGCACCTGTGAATCCTATGGCGGTCACAGGACCAACTCCCGGCACAACGGGATCACAGGGACCATTGCGTCGTTCATTGAGGCTCCAAGGAAAAGAGCCTATCTTCACGGTTATAACCCCTGAAGAATACAACTTCATATGCGTTAAGATCCAGGCGAAGCTGGCTCTAAGCCAAGCCGAGCTTGAAGCGAAACGGAACTTTGAGGTGCTCCACTGAGGGGGCTATGATTTTAAGCCAATGGCTTACGACATAATTCCCTTGACTGAACACCAACACGAACTTATTACACAGTTGATCATGGCCAAAGGCCAGGCTTCACAAGTTGCGGTGGAGCCCCAGCATGGGGAGGAGGAAGAGGACGAATTTGCGGCCCAGTCAGAACATTCGTTCCATACCCTGAGCCCCCATACGTACGCAAATCCCCTCTTTCCTTTCAACAAAGAGGCTGCCTCTCTTAACACGGCCCCGACGGCACAGATGCATGTCCCTGTCCTTCCACAGGCTGCTGCGCAACCGTCTGGGCTACAAGTACAAATCCCTCACAATAACGTGGGGGTGGTTTCATCACCACGTGTACTTAACATCCCAGTGATGGTCCCGGCGACCGTTGCGCCCCACTTCATTCCTCAGATACAACCCTACAACATATCCGCAACGCGCCTGGCGTAGACCTTGTCGTTTCTGCCCCCTCTGACCCAACAGATTACCGCAGCCGTCCAACCAACTTACGCCCAACAGCCTGCTGCAGGTCAATGGGCCAACCCGGCAACGCAACAGACCCAGGCTGCGATGTACGGCGCGCAACCCCCGGTCGCACCAGCAACGTATGTTCCACAGGGGGTACCACAGTATTTACATCCTTATCTCGCGCAGCAGGTGGCAGCCAACCCCCCTATGCAAACCAACGGGTGGTGGTCTTCACAGGCTCCCCCACCTGTCGAGATCCCCGCCCCGCCAGCAACCAGTCGACCCCACCCGTCCTTTCCATTTCCTGGCTCCGCCCTCTCGGTCCAACCTCCTGTGCCTTCCGCGCAAACACCTCCATTAACAGGNAGAGGGCGGAGCCAGGAAATGGAAAGGACGGGTGGGGTCGACTGGCTGCTGGCGGGGTGGCAATCCCGACAGGGGGGGGAGCCTGTGAAGACCACCACCCGCT
>MNCI01014438.1:54282-157781 GCA_015680685.1 Gnetum montanum
TCCTTGGGTCATGACATGAAACTGACATCCACATCACAGTCTGCTGGGACCATAAACCAGCCCAAACACCGTCCACCACGACGTAAAACTAGCCTGGCTCGGTCTGCCCGGACTTTAAATTGGGACCATGGTCTGCTGAGACTTAAAACCAGTAACGGCAGTCTACCGGGACTTAAAACTGGGATGTCTAGACTGCTACCATGTAAATCAAGCGAGCGTGATCATCTCCGTACAGCTGCACAACCAACAGGGTGGGATATTGAGACAGTCCCAGTGTCGCCACCTCACTGGCATCCTACTGATTCCTCGGATAAGCTAAGAGGCATCTTACTGATCCCTCGGAGATGCCGCCGTCGCGCCCGCCGCAGTGGTAGTACTTTTGAGAGTTTAGCCTCGCCAGCCGGAGCCCCGACGAAATCCTCGTTGACAATGGCCTCAGGAACCTCCGCCAATCATCGCTATTGGACGCCGGCTTCGCAAATTCATCTTGCTGGCTCCTTGCCTAACCATCTAGGTGCACTGCGTCTGATGCCTTTTGGCGAAGATATGCAGGGCCAATCGTCAGGATTGGCGGCTCCGCCCGCATGCTCCGGCTTCTTCTTTACAGCCCGATCGCTCTATCTCACATCAAACGGTGTTTGTTTCAACAACCTCGCCCCTTGTTTGCGTGAGCAATGGTGTCCTCTGCTTTCTTTTGTGGTTGCAGACTACTTGCCTTGGAGGACGTCGTTCGAAGGTGCGTCCATCTGAGTGGTGAAGTACAACAGCATGTTGAAATGGCTGCTCAGGTTTGCCCGACCATTTAGATCTGCATACCTCTACCTCTCACAAATCCTACCCTTAGCTCTTATTTCCCTTCATCCCCACCACCCGCTTCCCATACGCAAAAGCTATATATGCAAGTATTCATTCTCCACACTCACACCAGCAGAGATATCGTAGAAGTGATGCGCCATGCTCCTTTTGCACGCATTCCTGCTGCAATCTATAACAGAGAAACCTCAGATTGATGCGCTACACTCGTCTAAAAGCATTCCTGTTGACATAAATGAGTGTACATTTCTGTGCGTACGAGCGTATTTCATGCCCCTACCATCATAACTCGTTCTGCATCTTCCCCGAACCTGTTTCCAGCTATATCCCTCTATCTCCCATACCTTTCGTCTTTGCCCTTCCATGTTGACAGGGCAACACTTGAGTAGCCATGGATGGACGCTATTCTTGCTTCTGCCGATTCGGTGTTTCGCATTCCTTGTCGATGTCTTTCGGGCAAGCCCTCTAACCGTCAACAAAGAGGGGCCATTGAAACACCGTGAAAATTACGAGTCGGTCTCAGGCAAAGATTCGCAATTCAAGAGAGAGCGCGCATCAACTTTGTTCAAGGACAAGTTTACGCTCTATTACGCACGGCAGCGCAATGAGCGTAATAAGCTCCAAAATAGTCAAAGACAGGGTCTAGAGAAGCACAACAGTTCGACACGCTTTCTTGCAGCGTATGGATAATTTGTCTTTACGCTAGTTACGTGGCGGTGCGTACCATTGCGTATTTCCTCACTAAGGCTAGACATTATTTACGCTTCATTACGCGCGGCTGCGTAGTGAGCATAAACTAGACATTATTTACGCTTCGTTACGCGCGGCTGCGTAGTGAGCGTAAATTAGACATTGTTTACGCTTTGTTATGCACAGCTGCATAGTGAGTGTAAGACAATTGTGAGCCTATTTTTTTTATACTGGATTACGCTCATACACGTAACACAACGCGAATGAGTGTAATATAGCCTGAAAGCAATTGAAACACGCTCTACATGTACCTACACTTCATACGCACAACACGCAAACGAGCGTATTGTGCGTAGTCACAGTCTGACTTAAAATGGGTGTCAACGGAACCCAAAATATCCGGGACCCGCGTCATCAGGGTTGCGCCTTTTTTTATGGAACCTCGCAGCCTATAAATAGACCAGTTGACAAAAAGGAAGAGAGGAGCAGCAGAAAATCAAAAGGGCAAGAGCATTTTTTGAGCAAGGAAGCACTTATCACCTTGAGCAGAGAAACAAAGAGCAACCTTTTGGCAACTGCTGACAGCACCATCCTTCAGCAAGAATAGAGCACAGTGCGCTTGAAGCTTAGCAACAAGAGAGATCATTCCTTTGGGGAAGATACGACTTTCTCCATTAGCGATTGCTGCCCTGAGCAGAACCTACTCNCTTGCATCCCGGCTTTGGCCTACGAGGTAGATCAGACTTCTGTCTGGACAGTTTCCTTGTTGTTTTGTGCTCATTTTTTGCATCAGGTTATTGGGGGTCTCTCCCATTGTAACGTGACATACAAATCATACATTCTTTCAAAAATCGAAACATAGATCTTTGAAAATCACGCGTTTCTATCCTGATTAGCATCTCTTCGGCATGTTTGACGTTATCATCGTAGCGATCCATCCACGTCATTTTCCTCCCATTTCACGATCCCTCGAATCAAATCGAAACAACGCAAAGATCCGTAATCTTCATCGTTTTACTGACCCATAAGTCCCTGTCTGATCGACAAGACCGTTCAATGCGCCGCGGATTCGCTTCTTCCAGCATAGCCCTTGCGCGGATCCGTGGTTAAAACTGTATACACGGAACCTTGTTCGGTATTTCCAGCTGCCGACATTTTCTATCGTTACATTACCTTTGTCACTACTTTGTTCAACCTTAGACTCTTCTACGATTTTCAAGACAGTTTCAAGTCTAGAGTCTAAGGAACTCCATATATCATCTACCTTAGCCGATAATTCAGTTGTGAGTTTTTGAATCGGCAAGGTTTTTCTGTTCACCAACTCTTCGATTGGTGACTCATCCTCGTCATCACAAAATTTCACTTCCCTCTTTCGAAGAGAGGGATCACGGTTGTACTCTTTCGCACTTTCCCTTTTTTGTAGCTCACCTCTTCTTTTGCTACTTGTTTCAACAAACGATGAACTTCATGAGCTCTAAGTTGTGAGAGTCTCCCTTGGGCATAAGTTCCAAGGGTTCTTCTAGTTTCATACCTTAGCCCATCCACGATGTGGCGAAGTTGATCCCTTTGAGCATACCCATGGCCCGGGCAATGATGTAACAATGTATAGTTGCGGGCCATGGCAGCATCCAAGGGTTCATGATTTTCTTACTTCCATCCTTGGATCNTCAAATTAGACACTCTGGAGTACGTTTAATACTTTTTGTTGAACAGTTCTAGCATCGTACTCCACCTCCTAATGGTCTTCAGTTCTAAGGACCAATACCAGCTCTCTGCTTCCTTGGTGAGTGTCCTGGGAAACAACTTAAGTTTCTACCACTCGTTCTCAATTTTCTGGAAGGCGTAGGCATCGTGGAATGCCTGTAAATGATTTTGCGGATCAACAGTATATCCCCCTTCAAATCGTGGGATATTGTTCATGTCTAATCGTTTGATCCGACCATCTTTTAAATGCCTTGTGGGAATCCTAACTGCCTCCGTTATGTTAAGCATACTTCGGGTTACGAGTAGGGGCTCGTCATGATCATCTCTTTCATGACGTCTATGATGTCTGCATTGTTCCCTACTCTCCCTACGTTCATGCCCTTGTCCTCTCTCTTGACTCTCTCGTCGAGATTTTTCGTCTTTCTTACTTTTATCCTCACTTTTATGTTCATGGTGGCTGTGCCCAGATGTGGAAGGAGAGGGTGAGTGATGTGAAGAAGAGGAAGAAGAAGGAAAACCATCGCCATGACGATGTTTCTTGCCTTCTCTTCGGTTGCTATGGCCCCGATCATGGCGACGATCTAAGTGCCTGTCCTTAGCATGAGTGGTTGTTCCCTCTGTGAACAGCTGATGTTCACAGGCATCAGAACTAGGGATATGTATCGTTGATCGTAGGTTCTAATACCCAACCTCCTCACCATCATTAGGAGGGGGAACATCGTTTGCTAAAGAACCCGTTATAAGGGGTTCCTCGTCTCCTATTTCGCTAAGGATGTGCGGGGCTTTGTCCTTCAGAAAAGTATGTTGACTCTCCTGCCTTAAGTCCCTCATACGTTGGGGCATCTATGGGATAATAATCCCTCATGTCAAATTCTTTAGCAACGTATTCACCAAATAGTTCTTGCATGCCAATCTGTGCCAAGGCACAGAAAAGCATGTTAGGGACTGATCAATCTAGGGGTAACACGATGTTACCTTGCAAATCTCTCCATCGCAGCTGTTCGTCTTGATGGAGGATAAAGGTGAAGTCTGGAATATACTCATCGGGATGAGTATAAACTATCTTGTATTGTTTAGGAATTGGCTGATTTCGGCTATGTGTTTTATGTTGCCAACTATCTCATGTATGGTCCTTAGGTGGTGAGTTGCTCTTATGAGAAGAAGGCATTTTTATCAGTGTGTTAGTTTTACCGTTAATTATTATTATTTTTTCTTATGATTAACCCTAAGGTTCGTTTAGGCTCCCAATGATGTGAATAATATCCTCTTATGTCCTACTTAGCGCACAAACACTTAGTCCCCGGCAACGGCGCCAATGATGAGTGGTGAGGTATCCCTACACTCAACCATACAAAACGAGCGTAGCACGCTATCCGGTCGAACTCTATAGACTAAATGCCTACACGCCCCATGGAACACTTGGGGTTAATCATTCGTTGTCTTCCCAGACTTACTTGTGTTTGTCATAGTGTATGGTTAAGTCCAAGGTATATGATTTTTATATCCTTTATGTGTTTTTCTCCTATGCTATGAGGTGAAGGGTTGAGAAACTAACTAACTCTAACTAATGTCCTAAGTCTAAATTAACTAGTGTCAGCATCTATTCTCACTTACCGTACACACCCTGAACTATGCAACTGTGGCTACCAAACGCTAATCGTTACTGGGATCACCACACGTAATGCACGTGCTCGAAGTGGTCGTACTAAGGCACTTAACTAGCCTAAACGTAATGAGCAGCCGATTCCTTGACTAGCCGTACACATCCGTAGATGCTCATAATCAAGTCGTACTCATTTCGCATTCTAGGAGTTGAGGGTGAGAGAATCTAATCGCGATGAGCAACTGATTCCTTAACTAGCCATACACATCCGTAGATGCTCGTAATCAAGTCGTACTCATGCTACACTACTGTAGGTAATAAATAACAGGTAGGAAATAACATGTAATAAACCTATTCCATGTACTGCAAGGTTTATCCACAAAGCTCGTCTTTATTGCCATACACAACTTGCGTTTAGGTACAAAGCTGCTCGAATAAAGATCCGTTCACTTGGGGACTCCTACTGCGGGCACATTGAAAATATTCTATCTCTGGAGTGATCAATCTGCCAGAGTTTCCCTACTTTAAGCCTAGGATGAGGAATAAGGGGAGTGCCACCTCTTATTTATAGATTTGGCGGCGGACCACGATATCGCGTATGCAATATCGCGTCTCATCATACGCTATGTAGCATAGCAAACTTCAGAAGATGTTTGTAGAAGCACAGTGCTACACTATGATATGCAGCATAGCACAATGTAGCAAAAGCTAGATGGTCAGTCCCCTTGCCCGACTTCCAATCCTTCAGCAATGTCTCCTTCCGTTAGAAAGCGGCAAACTTGGCAAAAGCAGATCATGTTTGCTGCTACGCTATGCTAAGCTACATGGCGCAGCAAGGCATAGCAATTCTGCAAAAGTGACAGAAGGCAACTCGAAGGGCAGGATCAGCAAGTTCGCAAGCTTCGCAGTGCAAAAGGCAAAGTTTGTAGATTGGCAACGTTTTTTGCAACTAAGGACAGCTGCTATGCTATGATATGCTACATAGTGTAGCAAAAATGCAACAAACAGTCAGCGCGCTTCAAAGGTTTCCAATACATGCAGTAGGACACAACGTAAATTTTTTGCTTCAAACCGACGGCTACGCTGCGTAGTGTAGCACAGCGTAACAAGATGCTACACCACGCCAAACATGCTACCCTACAAAGCATAGCAAAGCGTGGCAAGTAGTTATGCTACATCAATGCACTCCACCTAATCGCACTATTGCTCTGACATCGCAATTATAGCATGGCAGGCTTGTAATTACGGCATGACAGACTTGCCCAACGGTCATGCAGGCACGTGTAGCATAGATAGGTCAGCATAAGCCCAGGACACATGGCATCCAAATCGCATCTATCGCGCACCCTCGGTCCTATAAATACCCTAATGAGCAATGCTCAAAGGGCCCCTGGTTCTAGTTTCTTAGCAATCTGGTCAGCTAACAATTTTGTTGGCTGACAAGCAAAAAGTTAGCACTGTGATCTTGAGCATTGTAAGCTTTCTGTTTGACATTGAAAATAGTTAGCACTCTTAGTAGGCATTTTGTTCTAATCTTTTCTACCACCTTGGTAGCACTTCGCATTGTTAACGACTGAGTCCGCATTCAAGCACACAGCCATCTTGCTCTATACGTCTTGGTTACTCTCGAGATCTCTGCACTTCTCAACGCTGTGCAACTGATTGTATCCATCTTGATAGAGCGAAGTCGTAGCTTTGAAGCGGTGCATTTTTCTAACTGCATTTTACTTTGTCTCCTGCTTATATTGCATTTTACACTATTTTCTGTCTCTTTTACATTTAAGCATTACTTCGCGCTATCAGTCTCGTTTTCAAATCACACGTTACAAAAGGTTATATTAACACTAACTAAGTCCCTATCTGATCGACCAGACCATTCAGGGTGCCCCATTTTCATCCCATCCAGCATGGCCCTCCTGTGGAAACAGGGTTAAGACTATTAATGGCCAACGACCCCTCGGTGTTTTCCAGCCGTCGACATTTTCGATCGCTACATCAGGGGACACCTTGGAACTCATGCATTCCTAGGTTGATGTGTTTTGTCATGTCGCAATGATAGATTACTTGATGTCCTCCCATAACCTAGCATTTCAGGCCAAGTATGAAAGGTTGGATAAGCCAAGTCTTGAAGTGTGATGCTCTTAACTTGGGTGTCGGATGCTAGGATGAGTCCGGATCTTAGGAAGATGGTTGAGTTCAACAAAAATGCTTTACAACTTTATGCCCTAGTAGTTGGACCTTCTAGAATCGAAGATCCCTTCAAACTTGACTTAGAATAGCATGGGTGTACTTCCCCAAAATTGATAGAATCCTCCCTTGGTTTCGATGTAGCAGCCTCATGGGTTACCCAGGCCATGCTCCGAGGTCGTCACTCATTTTTAAGTGGGGGAGGATTATGAGAGAGGTAGCAGGGTTGGTGGTGCCCTACTACCTTCCCCATGGTTCAGGGGCCATGGGGGCATAAGGGGTCCTCTACTCCTTGTGTCTTCAAAACCATACTAGCATGGTAGTTCCATGCATTAGTAAGAGGAGGCTACGACCTACCTCATTCCCCCACTTAGTAGGACCTTGCCTGGGAGGGTTGCATAGTTCAACTCTACATTAGGGTCTTTTTACTGGGTGTGTCATGGGACGTGCTATGGGATGTTGCATGTGCTCCTTGGAGCGTGACACCAACTACCAACACACGGTGATGAATTTGGAGAGTTCAGTTGGTAGTCCCCGTGGTGTCCACGTGAGTGGAGCAAGGGAGCGCTATCTAGCTTGTTAGCATATCTTGAATATTGAATATGAAACACCGCTCAGGAGACATGCTAACACTAACACATTGTTTGTTGGCATGTGTTTCAGGATTGTTGATTGCTGAGGTGTATTCCTCTTGAGTTTTGTCTTGATTCAGAATCTGCTTGGGAAACTCTTGGGGTGCTAAACAATGTATCCAAGGACAACGTTGTTACAAGATGTCTCACTTGAAAGCAGGGCTTTCACGATAGACATCCAAGCAAAACCAAAGATGTCTAAGTTGGCGAGGGCAAAAGCTCTAACGCCCATTCCAATTCGGGGAATAGCCAAAGAAAGATGGAAATAGCTAGGGAGAAGATGAGAAAACTTGGGAAACATTTAAAGAACCTTAAGTTGAGTTAAGGAAAGGTTTCTAGGGTTTTTATCTTCCAATTGCTTATAAATATTGATGTGATTTACCATTGTTAGTGCAAGAAATAGCTTAACCCAAACCATGAGGAGGAGAGAAGGCTCATGAGAGTTGAGGGAGGAGAGCTTATGCAAGAAAGTTTAGTGAGAGGCAAGGGAGAGCACTTGAGAGAGGTTAGGAGAATCTCTTATAAGTGTCTTGTCTTGAGCTTGGGCTCCATTGAGAGCAATTGAGGATTAAGAAAGGACAAGCATGACCTTTAAGATTCTTGGAAGAGTTGTGAGTTGAGCTTGGCTTCTCATCTTTGATGTATTTTCTATGTATTTTGAGAATTATCTTAATATAAGAAGATTTTTCTATATTTCATTATGTTGTTCTTATTTTTTAAGTTAGATATGCTTAGAAGTTGTGGATTGGATCCTATTGGGATTGATTGAGGTGTCACCCTTGTACCATCCTAGGCCTTAAGGCCCTCCTTATTCTAGGACTTGTTCCATCCCCTCAAGGGTTGTCTTAATTAGTTGAGTGTAGTCTTTAAATATAGTTTTCGAATATAGTAAGGGTCAAAATGAGCATATGAGATCCCTACTTGTTGTGGTTCACTCCAATTCTTTTCAATATAAATCTTATCATTACTACTATCAGTGTTCTCATGGTGTGATGGACTATACTGTATGTGAAGGAGACATGTTTTTATATGATGATGTGTATGTAACTTAAAATATTAATATTTTTGAAAAGATAAATTGTTAATGCTTTTAGAACAATTGTTTATAATATAACTAATATAGATCACTAGTACCATCCCTGGTAACAGTGCCAATGATGAGCAGTGGGTATCCCCTATGTCCAACCATATGAATCACAAGTGTTCATGTGTAATCCGGTTGAATTCCATGGATGGAACTAGTGTGGTATTTAGATTGTTAAACATTGATTGCAGGTCGTTGTCTTCTCATATGGGCTAATGCTAGTCTTATCATGTATGGTTTAGTCCAAAGTAAGACATATGATTATTGATGTCGTGTGGCTAAGGCTAAATTATATGAAAGTATGAAAAGTAATTATTTAATCTAATTAATAACAAGAAGATAAATCCTAAACATTCTAAGGGTGATTAGTGTCCGTTCCTAGCTTTTCGTACACTTCCTAAACTCATGTGCCCACTATTTGGATTACCAAGTGTTACACTACTAGGCGAACCAAATAATAACACTATTGGGATCACCAAGCGAATATGTGTTTACACTTAAAATTGGTCGCACTCATTCCACTGATTAATTAACATGTATGGAAATGTAAATATTAACTAAGTACATATAAAATAAATTGCATTGAAAGTAAATCTATTCTAAGTCAAAGTGCTGCAATGAATATGAATCAATCTCGATCTTATTACCATTCATGGAATGTGTCCAGGTACAATTCCACTCAAATAAGATGCAGTACAACTGTACTGACTCAAATCTACAATGTAGGCACTCACTGACTATTTACTAAGATTACGAAATAAAACTGCAAGAGTTTGGCTACACGATTGACCAAATGGTGCCAAATATAGGGTTGAGGCTTGCATATTTATAGGCAAATACAAGCATTGAATCCACAGGGATGCATTAATGCACTTGGATGCGTCGACGTAGCTAAGTTATAGCAGATATGATATAGCATCTACGATATCTCAGCCAGCTATACACTTAACAAAATGATGCCTTGTCATGTCACAATGACTTAGCTTCCGAGGTGATGTGCTTTATGTTGTGGAATAGGTACTCTAGGCATAGTTCTTTCTCCCTCTTCTATTGGTGTCTTAGACTTTGGAGTGATGCTAAACAATGTTTACAAAAGGCAACCCCATTACACTACCCAATGGACTATGAGCCGTGTCTAACCGTGTTGGACGTGATAACGACAACCGACTTACTTAGCATATCACCCAACCACAATCTGAAGAAAATACCGACACCCCCCCCACAATCTGAAGAAAATGGAACCGACCCAAGATAACGTGCGGAAGTGGCCATGGTTGGTACTTGGTAGCCATAAAACAGTGGCCCTTTCTCGCGCACTTCCAAAACATGGGTTGGAGACCATTTTATAATATTCGTTTATACATTCCCTCAAACAAACATGCAGCATGAGGATAACCTTGTTGCCATTGCGTCCTGCTCCTGAATACTTTCCTTACGCCATGCCCTTCAACCGACTGCATTTGAGCAAATTTCTTGATTACTTTCTTTTAAAGATTCTGTCCCAACCTGTTTTCGGAAAGGCAAATCACCGAATCATTGAAACCCTATACATACCATGTGCGTTTATGTGATGCTTAAAATCTCGCACGCAAGTGGATGGTGACGTATGAATTGTGAAGTGCCTGCATTGTTACAGATGAGATGAAATGCGATGCGATGAATTCAAAATTGCTGCTTGCTACTTTATTCATGTTTCTGGTCCTTGTATAGAAGACCATTGCCGGGAGACTCAAAAGTAAATTGCGTTTCAAAAGAACGGAGGCCTCATAATCATAATCATAATAGTTTCGATCCAGTTATGCAATGCAGTGCAGTTAAGTTATAACTATGGATTCAAGCTGCAATGCTAAACAATCTCTCAAGGTGGTATATTGCATTGGAACGCTCGACACCAAAGCAAAAGAACTTGCTTATTTTACAGAATGTCTGCGATCTGCTATTTCGTGTATCCGACAGCCCGCACGTGCAAAGGTTTTTGTCCTCATTCCCTGTGCATCAATTTTTGATAAATACTTACTATTTTCGTTTCTTACCTGTATAGTTGCTAAAATCATGGAAAAAGTCATGAGTAGGGGTTGACCAGCAACGCAGTGGGATTGTTGAATGTAAAAGATGGTCAACGCTCATAATCAAAAACTATTTTTGGGAGAATGGCTCCAGCGAGCATAAACAGATCTGCCAGCTAAAAGGATTGTATGCTGGGGCATGTTGATGTCTTGTGGTTTTTGGATTCAGAAACAATGACAACACAAATCCCAGAATATAAGATTGCTAAAATGGATAATCGTATTATGGATGCAATACGTGGAATATCATGCTTTTAACAAATCAATACGGAACAACTTAGAAAATCTGCTGTAACAAACACACGAATGTGCATACATGCATTTGAACACTCTTAAAAGAAACTGTGGAATAAATGCTAGTTGGTGTTACTGATAATTCCTCGGGAGCAGGATAATTTCTTAACTTATTGCACTTGTCTTCCCTTCAATTTAAAGGTAGGGACGTTATTCTCATGCATTAGTTTTGATTACTGATTAGAGCCATTCAAATTATATTTTTATATTCAAAGGAAGTGCTCTTCTCCAATGTTCAAGATTTCGTTAAAAGCTTTAAATTAGACTGAAAAATTTCAATGATTTGAATAATTTAATTCTTCTTTGTTTTACTAATGATGTATTAATGATGTTAGGCTTGTAGGCCATTGTCTGTAGGTAGTATTCCAATTCCTTGAGTTATGTTTTTATGGATTTCAAATTCTCAGTGCCAAGATGTTTACGCTACTGAAATGAATTTAAATCATGAATTTTTTGTCATTCTACATGGTAATCTTAGAAAACACCAATGTGGTAAATAGCAACTGCTATTTGTATATGAAACAGCTGTCCTAATGACATCTTGCTTTTGCAATGTCCGCGATGAGTTTATTGGTATATTGGTATAAGGACTTTGAAAATCCATGCCTTCTAGGGAACAAGTATGTTGCAGAGTAGGTGAATGTAATGAGCCACTTCTCCTTGAGTTTTTACATTGATGATTAGAAATATCTGTGGTTATGGTTATGCATTTTGTTGTGATGATTTTTGTATATCAGTATTTTGCTATTGACATTCGATTATGGTAGAAGTGATTGATTGGAACAGCAATAAATTTTGAATGTTGGCTTGTTTTCCATATATTCTATTTCTATAGCATGTTTAAACGTTTAAATGCTTGCTGTATTAGAAATGTGCTTTAAAATGCATGTTGGAAATGCTTTATATAATATTATATATATATATACATGGAAAAGAATATTTTCTATTCTATTTTAATAGAAAGGTTATGAAAATAAAAGAGAAATAGAGAAAGATACTCTATGGTGTACCTCAAGGGCTGAAATAGGTATGCTGCAATATAAATGATTTAAAAAGAACATGATAAATATTCATTGCTGAGGAACTTGATCTATGAATCAAGTTGGAAGAACCTGACCTATGAATCAATAATATTATGTATATCTTTATTGTGTTCTTTTTTTTTTTAAATAATGAGCATGACAAATGTCATGTATGTTTTTGATGCACTAGTATTTAGAGTTTCATGAGTCATTAGAATATAAGTACCTTCTCCATTGCTATAGTAAGGCCTGAAAGAGATGGTGTCTTATTTGATTTTGTATCTTAAACTTTCCCTTTATCATGTGTCTATTTTAAAAGCTCTTTCTTTGTATGTTGTGACATAATTTAGAAGAGGAAATGCTGTTGTAAAGTGAACAGCAGCTACATAATTATTGCTGATAAATTTAAATACGATATGTTGTAAGACAAAAAGAAAGAACAAAGATGTATATTATGTTAGAATGTTTGTAATTGTCAATTCTCTGTTATATTAGATCAGGAGGAATTAAACTGGATATCTTGAAAATTGAGAATTCTAAAATATCGAAAGTTGCAGATCTGGGAATTGAACCTACAACCTGTTAGAGTATATTTTTAATTAATTTTTACTAGTGATTGTGGAAAGAATTGAACTCATGAGTTGGTGGTATGGAAAAGTTTCAAAAGGAAATAAAAAGGAAAGGAAAAGAAAAGAAAGAACAGTTCCAAAAAATAAAATAAAAAATCAGTTACAAGATATAACCCATCATCTCTTAAATTCCACTAGCAATTGTATAGAGAGCAGAGTAGGGAAAGATAAAGGTAGAAAAAAAAATGAAAGAGTTGTGCATATAGGGAAAAAAAGGAGAGAACAATCATAATGGAGGGTGGTTGGAAATGAACAGGAGATTGTGACTGAAACAAGTGATAACAACAAAAAAGAAGATTGTGGTTGGAAGAGAAGATGAACAATAACAAAAGAAGACTAGCTGAAATGACAAAATAAATGAACAACAACAGAAGGAGATTGTGGCTGAAACAAATGAAGAACAACAACAAAAAAGAAGATTGTGGTTGAAAGAGAAGATAAACAACTACAAGAGAAAATTGTGGCTGAAACAAAAAAGAATAAATAACAAGGGGAGATTGTAGCTGCTATAGAAAACAACAAAAAGAAAATTTGAGCTAAACAACAATCCAACACAATTGTTCTTGGTAAGAAAGAATTCTGAACAAGAAGGTAAAATGAATCCTTCTTTTGCTATGTGTGTTGGAGAACATTGGTTGATTATCCCAGTATCTCAGCTTTTCTCCTTTCTTTGGCTTGAATATGTTTTTATGTTTGAATCAACTTTGACTGATATTGAGATCTTGGATTGTTGAATCCTTGATTTTGTTATTGGATCTCTTCACTTGTCCTCTGCACTCTCAAGCCTAAATGACTTGGATGAGAGCTGTTTTTATAATGATTAAAAAACTCTCATAATGATTTGGGCCATTTTTGGCATAACAACATGCTAACAAGGGGCCAAAGATCCATGATATGAGGATTGGTACCGCTGATAGATAGTGAAAGTGTCATTGGGCATATGTCCATTTTGTGATTTTTTGAAATTTACAGAATTGTTAAATTCTTGGTTTTTTGCTGGAATTGGTTTGATGACCCCCTTGAATGCTTAATCCTTGGATTTGAACCTTTATTCTTAGTTATATACATTCTCAAGTCTAATTTTGATATCTTTGTATGAGTCCAATGGAGCAGGGGAAATTTGGATTGTTAATTTATGGTTGTTATGTCAGTGATTGATTTATTCTTTGCTGTTGGAATATTAGATAGTCTCTTAACTTTTGGTGGCATGCTTTAAAATATTTCAGCTTAGAGGACTTAAAATTCATATGATTTTGTATTGTGAGTGTTGCTGAAAAAAAAATAGAAAATGTTATTATGCAATTGAATAGATATGAGATTACCAATTTATATGTTTTTTGTGGCCATTTGTTTGGTTGAATAGATTTGTAGATGGATAGGATCAAATTTGAGAAAATTTTTGAGTTTGATTTTTAAATTAGTCAAAAAAAAAAAAAAACCCCATGTTAGAGGAAGCTTGCATAAAGTTTATTGTGGCTGTTTATCTTTTCATGACTGTCTTTTATTTCATAAAATTAGTATTGGTTGAAACTAAAATCCAAATATTGTATTTTGTGGAGCTTAGATAGCATTGATCTGGAAACTTGTAATTGTTTTCTTTGATTATTATTTCAATGTAGATATATTAGAATATCATGTGAGAAACTTGTAATCTATATCAGAAAATCTGAGATATAGGCAATGTGTTCGAAGAATTGAAAATTGATGTTCCATGATATATCTTCAGCTTTTGGCTCATGTATATCTTGTATGGGAAATTTAAGGCTTTTGTATCATTGTTACATGAAAAGAAAGCAACATGGATGCCTATTGTTTTCTTCTATTGCAAATCATCTATTTAATGAATATGTTTTCTTGTAGTTGAACTCTCTGTATGACTGATTATATTTGGCTGTGCATAATCTAAGATTGCTAAGGTAAATTGGTTGAGTTAATTTGCTTGTAGCTTAAGTAGAAGGCTTTGGATATGATTTTAAGATTAGATGGTTTTACATTTGTATTGCACTTGGATGCATTGTATATATCAAGAGATGTTAGTCGTCATATTAGCATTCTCTTCCTGTTAGATCCTTGGGTTACTGTTTGCATTATATAAATTTCTGTGTTTATAATTTAATTTTTATGTTGAAATGATCTTTGTCAACGCTGATCTGATTGCTGTTTTTTAAAAAAATTCATTTTTGCATTTTTCAGCCAGCATTTTGAGGGCTTTGGGTCTTAACTCTTGCTCTCTATAGATAGGTGTTATAGTGAAATCACCTGGTTGTATTCCCAAGGATCATACGGTCAATTCATAATAACCTGGGTCTTCCATCCAACACAATTAATTACCTTCCAAATTTAAAAATCCATGATTGAAAAGGCAAAAAATCTACAAATGTTGCCATTGGTGTCCTTAGAATGCAAAGGCTTAAAGGCCCGGCAACATGTTCTGTATTTTGTAATTAAATACAAGACATTTGATAATTCAATCAAGTAGTAACTTGTTATAAACAGATCTGAAAACAATTAGATCTGAAAACACAGATATGAAAAACACAGATCTGAAAACACACTACAAATGCTCTAGAGAAATTATTAAAAACCCTACAGATCTGAATAAATCATTTGAGGCAAAATAGTAAAAAAAGGAAATAGCACAAGAACACAGAGAGTTACGTGGTTCGGGCCCCTTTTACCCTACTTCCACAACAATGCTGATCTGCCTTCTATTCTTTTCAAATCTTAAGGACACAAGCCGTCCTTGCAACTTTTCAAACACACAATCTGTTATTCCAACAGATCTCAGATCAACACCAACAAGACTCACGTCTCCAAGGTAAAACCTTGATACAATGCTTTCACTTTGAAGCACACACTAAAGGCTACCCCAAGCCTTCTATTTATGAAGAAACATGAGGACCAAACCCCAATCTTAATACATGTGGGATAAAACACCAAGCCTCCTATATATGAGAAAACATTAGGACCAAACCCCAATCCTAATACATGTGGGATAAAACACATCCCCACATCAAATGCAACATAAAAGGAAATACAACAATTAATGTATTTGTCTTCATTTTTCCAACATAACTAACATCTAATAAGACTTCCACTGATTAAAGGTTAGGAAATTTATGAGACGTTTAGCAAGAGTGTTTGTTTTATACATGCATACTTGGGCACAACTGATTTTGTAGTAGAAAAAGGTTTAACATGGCTATTCTATTCCAAATTTCTAATTTAAAGAATTTGATAAATATTTCTATAATATGGACATTGATTTCTATTTCTTTACTCTGTAATGTTTTTTTATACATGTTAGACAATGCTGAAGATTTTTTCTTCTCTCTCTCAGATACAGGTACAAATTGTGGATGTGTCCCTTGGTTCAGGGAAACAAATTCTGTTGGAAGGAGAAAAAATTGTTTCTAGGCAAGAGCTTTTATCCTACGATCCTAAGGCAGAAAAAGAATTTGAAATAGCAGGAAATTTTCGAGCTGAAAGAGGTTCCATCATAGGCAAAGCATTGAAAGCTTTTCTATTGGAAGCATCTTCAAGGGAAGTGTTATTTGGGGCTTTTGGCATAGGTGGAAGTGGAGGAACTTCTATAATAGCTCCGTCATTGAGAGCTCTCCCCATCGGAGTTCCAAAAATAATAGTTTCGACAGTTGCAAGTGGCAATACACAACAGTATATTGGCACTTCTGATTTATTGCTGTTTCCTTCAGTTGTTGATCTAAGTGGCCTTAACAACATTAGCAAGAGGGTACTCTCAAGTGCATCATCTGCAGCATCTGGTATGATAGCTGGTAGGCTGTTTGGTGCCACTGATCCAAATAAAGCTGATGAATGTTTAGTGGTCGGCATGACCATGTTTGGGGTTACAACTCCGTGTGTAAATAGAATAAAAGAAAAATTAGATGGAAAAGGCTACGAGACATTGGTATTTCATGCTACTGGTGTTGGCGGCAAAGCAATGGAAGAGCTGGTTTCTCAAAAATCTATACAGGTATCATTTTTCATCAGGAAGTTCAGCTTTTGAAGGGTTATATACTACATCAAAAATATACAGATTAATCTGATTTTTTAGGTGATATAGATGACTAAGTTGAATTTCAGGTTTTAATTCTGAAATTTCATTTGCCTTTTTAAGATGACAAGAAAATGAAAGTTCCAACAATAGATAACTTGATGAAATGGGGATGGATGATGCTTAATAGATGTTTATGTTAAAATGCATGCAATGATGATAATAATAGTTTTATAAATTTCCATGCAATTTCTCATGTTTAGAATAAAGTTTGTTCAGATTAAATTTTATAAGGCCAAAGTTTTTACAAGATTTGGTAGCAGGTTGCATATGGGTTGATAGAACATTACACTATATTAAAGTTTTAAATGCATTGGTAGCACTTGTAACCTTAGGAATTTGTAAATAAAGAAATTAACGAGTTTTTGAGGATGCTTAAAGCAGATTCAGCAAAATATGGTGGCTGGTTGTAGAATGTCAGAAAGAGAATGATTTATACACTGGAATTTAACTATCCTCTTTGAAATTAGCAACATTAACAGCTGTGAATCAATGTTACAAATGTTTTGGTACTATAAGGATGGTAATTTTGGTTTTAATTTTTTTTAAAGATTGAATGGTTATTTAATGAACCTTGACTATCCAAAATAAGTTCTTGAATGAACCTTATCATTTATAGAAGGGTTGGGGTTTTTGGGGTCTTCTGGTCTTTGGCTTTTTATTTTTTGTCTTTTTGGTTTGAATCTAACATGGCTGGCGTGTTCTGGAAGGCCCAGGGGGGTGACGGGCCAGCTTGATTTTGTATTGGGGAGGAGCCAGTTTGGGGGTGGGGGGTGGGGGTGGTGTGGGGTGTTGGGAAAATGGACCCCTCTGTATTACTTTCTTAGGTTAAGCTATTAAATTCTGTACAAAACATGATACAGTAACAGACTTTAAGCATTGATGGCTCATTTCCCTTTTGTGTTTTATGGCAGGGCATTGTTGACATCACTACTACAGAAGTTGCTGATTATATTGTTGGAGGTGTTATGGCATGTAGTGAACATAGATTTGATGCTATCTTAGAGCAGAAAATTCCTTTAGTTCTCAGTATTGGGGCATTGGACATGGTAAACTTTGGATCCAGGGATACAGTTCCAACCCATTTCAGTCATCGCAAATTCCATGTACATAATGATCAGGTGATACCAAAATTTTTTAAGTTATTAGGTTTATATGCCTCATGAAAGGTTTTTTTTCTATTTCTGGCTCCAAAACACGTCCTTGGAGTTAGTATTTGATAATAATAATCTTTGGTTAAGAAAGCACAATGTTAATAATGATTTTCTTTTATATTGTATTTCCTATTTTTCAGCTTGGTATTCGTAAATTATAATGTTGTTCTCCTTATAGTTTGTAAGGTGGGATATCTCTTTGCCATAAAACGTTCACACAAATTGTACAAGTTCTATTTAAGAGCAGAGTAGAACTATACATTTGGCGGCTTAAGCTAGGTATCCGGCCATAAAAGTCATTTCCAAGATCCTACTCTTTAATGATTATAAGCACCAAGTGTTTGGCTTTGGCGTTTAGGGTCAAAATATTACAGGCGGTGAATTTTTTGAACTAGTAATCGGAGAAGTTTAGTTGGAATTGTTTGAGAAAAATACTTAAAAAAAAGAAAAAAAAAACATTACTAGATGATCTCAATTAAAAAAACAAGAAGACGAAGCATATGGGATAAAGGCATTGATAATGATGATGATGTGTTATAGCTTCTGTAGAGTGCACAAGCCTATAATATAGAGCTTCTAGGACTATCTTATAAGATACAACCTTTTGTGACAAGTGGAAGTTAAACTTAGGTATATAATCAAGAGACTAAACATTTACGAACACATGAATCATTGCAAAACTAGCCATTAGATTCTTGTGGTAGCAAGTCTTTAGGGGTTCCATTTGTTTACTGTATCATTTCACAACAACATAAATGGACACCCATTCATTAGTGAGGCATGGCTCTCTCACTTAGAGCATGTGGCTTGTAATTTGTAAGTCACAAATTTCTTCATCATCAAATCCTTTGTGTATCTTAATGGTCAACGAATATAGATAAGATAAAGGCAATATGATAATGATGATGAATGGACACCCATTCATTAAGTTGTGGATGTAATAAATTGTGAATTAAATAAGCATTCATAGGGTAATTTGGCACCTTAACTTATAGTTAGTAATCAGGTGGATGATGATGAGAGTTTGAGGGGGAATAAAATGAGTGCGGAAGAGAGGAGTGCAGTAGAGTGGAGTGTGGCAAGGTTCAGTGTTGCTAGGGGTGGTTGTAGTGGGAGTGGGGGCAGATGGTGGCAGTGTTGAAGGAGGTGGCCAAGGTGGGGGAAGGGACGATGGTGTTGTAGGTACCGATGTTGATTTTTGTGGGAAGGAGAGGTTTGGCAGCGAAGCCATAGTTGTGGATGGGTTGGTGTGGGTTTATTGGACAAGGGTACATATGTTAGCGTAGCCAAGCATGCTATGTTAGCTGTTGGTCCGGAGAGGAGTCCTTTGGAAGGTCAGGGTGGGTAGCCCACAAATGTGTGGAAGCTGGGTATGGGGGAAGTAGATGGGTTTGTTGTATAGGGGATGGACTGAGGCTAAAGATGCATGCACCCACCCTAAAGGTTATCCACACAATGCGTTGTAGCCTTATTCAGTGTTTTGTCTTAGTAGGAGCCAAACTGAGAACATAGGTAGTGAGGTGATGGCCATCTCGACTTGGGGGTTGGAAATTCGAGCGTTCTTGGGAGACTTGTTGCTTTTTGTTTTTCAAGATCTAGGCACTGGGGATTGAATTCTGTAGGGAGGGTCATGGTTTTTTGGAGTAAGGGGACTGGTGTTGGTGCCTTGGTGGCCTGGTACTCATCGTGTGGTGGACTTGTTTTCATAGGCTCTAGTCTAGATCAGGGTGTTGAGTGCCATGGAAGTTTTGGTCCTCAAACTTCCTACATACACTCGTTGGGGTTTTTTGGAGAGTTCATAACCTTTGACAAATTCACTATGACAATGGAGAGGATGGACTTGCTTTGTTTCTGTGTAGGACGGTCTTTATCCTTAGAGGATCTCTTGAAAGAGGTTACTCTTGAGCTATTTAGTGGAGAAGAAGTCTTGAGGATGGAGTATGAGAAATTCAATATGAAGGTGCCCCACCCCAACCCACCCCCCACCCNGAATCACTCTACTGAGGAGTGTAGCTTCTAGAAGAAGGAAAGAGTGTTGTTAAGACCATTGGGTGAGGATGGATGAAAGTTTGTCCAGAAGAAGGGGAGGGGCACTAGCAGGTCTCTTTGGGACATTATAAGCACATATTTGCATAAAGCCCATCAAATGTAGGAGTCTCGAGCTCTTGCAATCCATCGATGGTATTTAGTTCTCATGATGAGAATCCATTGTGCGGACTTGTCATTGGTTTGCATTAGACGGTTGGTGAGTGATTGGTACCTCATAGTGATGGCATCTTGGCATGTTAAGATCCCAAGTCCCCCAGCTACCTTAGGTTTGGTCACAATGTCCCAACAAACAAGGTGCATGCATTCCTTGCCTTTACTGCTGGATCAAATAAAGTTCCTAAGTAACTGATCCACCTAGTAAATGATGCCCACCGACGGGGAGGCAATAGAGGCAGTGAAATGAGTAATAGTGGAAAGCATTGAAGTTGCCAGAACGACCTGCCCCTTTTTGCCAAGGAAATGGTTAGTCTAGTGCCCAATCTGTTGCTGGATCTTTTGGACTAGGATATATTTCAATGCCAGGCATATATGGGCATGCCCAAATAAGAGTCCCTCAACATCCTTGGGAGGATGCCTAACACCTAGCAAACCAACCCCTTCACATGGCCATCAACATTAAAAATGTGTAGTGCAGACTTACCTTTGTTTATTTACAGCCTAATCTTTGTAGCCATCTTGATGAGGGCTCTGTTTAGTACATGGGCTTGGGGGATTGCAACCTGAGAGAACATGATGGTATCATTCGCATAATGTTCCAAGAGACACTCCACCCTGACAATCTGCAACCCTTTTACCCCTTCCAACTTACAGTATGTATGCATCATGTCCATAGCTAAGATGAAGAGGTAGGGCGAAAGAGGGTCCCCTTGTCTCAATCCTTGGTTAGTGGAGGAAAACCTCCAAAGCCTCCCACTGATATCAAACGAATAGGCACCCGACTCTTGAGGTGGATACATACATTAACAAAATTCAAGTGCAGTCCCTTTTTGCCTATGATATGCCTAAGAGTAGTTTATCTAACGGTGTCATATGCTTTTGTTATGTCGAGTTTGAGGCACATACCTGGATACTTAGTCTCTTTTAGGGAGTGCAATATTTCTTGCAGGATGGTGATTTGGTCCTAGAGATATTATCCTTTAATGAACCTTGTTTGCTGTGCACCCACGAGGAGTAGCATGAGTGACACCAACCTTTGCACCAACATCTTGGTGAAGAGCTGGAGTAGTGTGTTATAGGCCTTGATATGCCTAAATTGGGATAGCTCCGTGAGGTTCACAACCTTTGGCATAAGAACAATACGGGAGCAGTTGATCTCATGGCTCACTTGTTGCCATTGGAGCATTAAATTGAAGGCATCAAGGATATTGCTGCCTAGGACATCTGTGTACTCAAATAATTCAATGGGCCAACCTTTAGGGCCTAGGGCACTGGCATTCTTTAGAGAAGCCAAGGCCCACTCTAGCTCAGCTAGGGTAAAGGGGGCTAGCAATTTTTTGTTCTCTTATTCTCCCACCTCTGGTCGGATTGGGGCGGAGATGGGAAGAATTTCCCTATGGCCCCATATATCAGCCCAATACTCTTGCAGCATTTGAGCAATTTTAGAACATGTGATATTTTTGCCCCTGTGGACCAGGTGGTGGATTCTTTTCGAATCATGATTAGCTTTTGCCTTCGTGATGAAAAATTTGGTGTTTTTGACTCCATCCGTCAGCCATGGAACCCTTGATCTCTATCACTAGTATTGTTCCTCCTCAGCAGAAACCTCCTGAAGCTCTTGCAGCACAACTTGTTGTTCTTCCACTGGCTAGTCCCCCCACTCCTGTTTGGCTTGAATCTCAAACAACTTCTCTCTTAGCATCGACTTGATTGCATGAAAAGAATATTTCTCTGTCGTCTTCTTAGCTTGAATCTCTTGCTTAAGCCTCCAAAGCCCTTGCTTTAGGGAATTTTAAGGATCAACCTAGGCCAAATAGGGAGCCTAGATATCTGCTACTAATGGCTGCAAGTAGGGTTTGTATAACCAAGACTGCTCAAATCTGAAAGGAGTGGATCCATGCGGTGGGGGTGTGTCCACCTGACACACCAACAATTGATTGTTAGAAGCATGGCATGCCTAACAAAAATTTAGAACCTCAAAGTTCAAGAAGATATTTGTGCTAATCCAGATCCCTCTCGATTTTGGTCATAATCCATTCCCTCCTCTG
Source organism: Gnetum montanum (assembly GCA_015680685.1). Lineage (NCBI taxonomy): Eukaryota > Viridiplantae > Streptophyta > Gnetopsida > Gnetales > Gnetaceae > Gnetum > Gnetum montanum. The sequence continues at coordinate 76,489 of MNCI01014438.1, forward strand.
ACATTTGTTAGACTAGGTGAAGTTGCAATCCTTGAGCTCCATGTCAACCAGGTCATGGTCACTGAGGAGCTGTAGAAAATGTTGACATCTTGGAGGCTCGTCAGGTTCACCACCATATTTTTTCCATCCATGGAGATGTTAGTTGAAGTCTCCAGTAAGAATCTAGTGTTGCTTATCTAGGATCAACATTGCAACATGTCTAAGTTCTTGTAGCCTGATTCAGTACAAATAACTGATTTTGTTTTGTTGGTACAGATGTTCGAAATGCAAATTTATTAGAATTCAATGCTTTTGAGAGTATACTGAAATTTTCTCTTGGGTGAAAGAGTTGAAGCTGTAAAATTTTGTTGCATTAAGTGGTTGATACATGCTAGTGTGAAATTTTTGTGGTAGATCATCCACTACTTTTTTTTGGAAAAGGTTAGGCAAATTCTATTAAAACAACAAAAATACAATTAGCATATTTACAACAGGCATCCCTACCAGGCCTGTTCAAACATCCCCAAACCCTCAAACCATCAAGCTTGGGTTAACATAAAAAAAGTGTCATAGCCCAACCAGGCCTAGACCCGTGGAACCGGACCCACACATCGATCAAGCCCAAAATCACAAAACAGAGATAGAAGAACCTCCTACATGTGATGTGGTAGGGAGGAACAAGGTCACATGTGGGCCACCTTGAAGTGGACCTGGTCCAGAATGAATTGAAGCTACTTGAAAGCAATAAAATTTGTTGCCTATTGGAACTCAAGGAAATCCCATTCCACTTGTTGGTGAACACTTTTAGGCATATCTTTAGTCTTAGCTGGATGGTACTTGGTAGTAATTAACTAGATATGCCTTCTCAGATTAGCCCACGAAGCCTCCTTGTTGATGCCCATAAGTACATAACGGCAACAACCATTGCTGTACCTCTACCTCTTGAGCCTACTCGAAATGTTGTTGCATTTGTAGCTCCTCAAATAATGCCTTATTGGCCTCCTCCTTTTTAACAACTTCCTAGCACTGCAGTTTCTCTTCCTCCTTCAGAATTTCTGCCCTAACTTGTCTACGTAGTTCCTCTTCTTGCTCATGCCACCTCTAGGTTTTGTGGCATTCCAATTGCCATTGAAGGCACTCCAACTCCTCTTGATGTCGCCACCACTTAGCTTGCGTCTTGGCGTGGACGTCCCTCGTTTGTTGTATTATGACTGCTTCCGAGCGGTTCCACTCCTCTTCCCTTGCTTGAGCCACTGCATCCTCCAATAGCTAGCTGATGTTAGGATTCTCCAACCTCGTTGGTAGACCCTTAAACTTAGGTGACCAAACCCCCTACTCTTGCAGCGGCATAGAGGAAGAATCCCTTGGATCCCTTTGCATACTAGTTATAGGCCATGCCTTGCACTGGTAGAACTTGTGAACAATTGGCCACAACAGCGAGTCCCACAGACACGCTACTTGCCATAGAGCCAAAATAAGGTTGGAGTGTCGGCCTTGATGTTCCTTCATTAGAGACTTAAGAAAAATCCTTAGTAAGTTGACAAGATGGGATTCTTTCATATAATGGAGGAAGGCGAAATGAATTCCTTGCAATTTCCATACATTTGTAGAATGGACAAAGTACATGTCCACTAACTTTGTGACCTCCTGCCACAATGTAGGTAATGCCAACTTTGACACTTGCCCACTCAGTCCTAGGACAATTGGTTAGAAAGAAGGTCGTTGTGCCCTACAGCCCTTGAGCAGAGGGCACAATGACCTCGCCAATTGCAAGAATTCCCAAGTAGTCTGCTATCACCTGTTCCATAAAGGTTATAGTTACCCCACCGAACGAAGTTCTGTGGCCTTGCCAGTTCCTATCAAAATTGGCATCTAAGAGGTCAGGATCCCCAACCAGCAGCAGCAAGAAATCAACCCATCCCATTGCCTGCACAATGCCCCACAACTCCCTCTTTTGTCAAAAGTATTTAGCCTCTGGCTCAAACGTAGGAGTGATGCCCATGGCAACGCAGACATTAGCCCACAATTTGAACATTGAGCGAGTAATGTGTGTCAGAGAGAAAACTTGCTTATGCTGAAAGACCATGGTGTTCCAAGCCTTCCAAATATGCCACAACATAGATGTGGCAAAGTTATCTCTAGTGGCTTGCAACGAGGGAGGGCTTTGCAAGATTTGCCACACTGCACCCGCAAAGGGGCAAATCATAAATAAGTGTTGTGTGGTTCAACATCAGTGTGGCACAATAGGCAACTATCAGTATTTGTAATGACCTTTTGGTGACGCTACAGTCGTAACAATAGAGCATCATGCTGTAGCGGCCATGCAAAACACTTAAGTTTCTATGGAAGCTTACCTCTCCATAATTGCCTCCAACTGTCCTAGGGTGGGTACATAATCCTTAGCATTTTGGCTGACTGCAACCCCAAGGCACCCCAACACACTAGCTTGTGGATATGGGCACAAATATTGTGCCACATGTGTGAGTCACCCAAATCCAACACCCATGGTGTATACTTCCATCTCATTATTTGTGCCCAAGGGGGTTTGCACTTGTGTGCTTGCAACAGATAGTTGATAACTAGTTGATGTCCTGTTAGAAGGATGTCTTCGAATTTCAAAATTTCTAAGTTGCCTGCCCGCTTAGGCTTAGCCACTTTGTCCCAACAGACAAGGTGGAGACGATTTCCTCCCTTCTTGTTAGACCATATAAAGTTCCTAATAATCTAATTAATTTTGGCTATCACCCCTTTTTTTGTTTTGGGGGGGGAGGGGGGGGGGGGGGGGGAGGGGGCGCTAGCCACCAAAGCAATGTACCTTGTGATCACTACCAACACCGAAGAAGCCAACAGAACTTTGCCATGTCGTGTTAGGAACTTGGTCATCCAATTCTTAATACACCCCAATAACCACATCACTGGAGGCACCCAAGTAGCTCACTTGTGCCAAGAGAAGATAGGAATCCCAAGGTATGATTCTTTCTCTCCTCCCAACAAAATCTCTAGAGATTGGTGAAACACCGTGAAAATTACGAGTCGGCCTCAGGCAAAGATTCGCAATTCAAGCGAGAGCGCGCGCATCAGTTTTGTTCAAGGACAAGTTTACGCTCTATTACGCATGGCAGCGTAATGAGCGTAATAAGCTCCAAAATAGTCAAAGGCCAGAGAAGCACAATAGTTCGACACTTTTTCTCGCGGCGCATGAGTAACTTGTCTTTACGCTCGTTATGCGGCGGTGTGTACCATTGCGTATGTCATCATTAAAGATAGGCATTGTTTACGCTTCATCACGCGTAGCTGCGTAGTGAGCGTAAGTTACACATTGTTTACGCTTCATCACGCGCAGCTGCGTAGTGAGCGTAAGTTGCACATTATTTACGCTTTGTTACGCGCAGCTGCGTAGTGAGCGTAAAATAATTTTGAGCCTATTGTTTTCTACACCGGATTACGCTCATACACGCAATACAACGCGAATGAGTGTAATACAGCCTGAAAGCAATTGAAGCACGCTCAACATGTACATGTTCTTCACACGCACAACACACAAACGAGTGTGTTGTGCGTAGTCATAGTCTGACTCAAAATGATCAAGTCAACATGACCCGAAATATCCGGGACCCACGTCATCAGGGTTGCGCCTCTTCCACGAAGCGTCGCGGCCTATAAATACCTCAGTTGACAAAGATACAAGGGTTGGCAAATCAGAGAAGCAAAAGCATATTTCTGAACACCAGAGCACTTAGCACTTTGGAGCAGAGATACAGAGAACAGCGCTTTGGCAATTGTTGACATTATCACCTTACAGCCGAAGCAGAGTACAGTTCGCTTTGAGCACCGGTGACAGGAGTAATCGTTCTGCTGAAAAGACTCTATCAATCAGAAACAATTGATCGGTAGACGTCAAAGCTTGGCCTGCCTTGCATCTCAGCTTTAGCCCACGAGGTAGATCGGACTTCTGTTTAGACCGTTTTGCTTGTTGTTTTGTGCTTGTTTCACATCCTGTAATCGGGGATTCCCCAGTGTAATTTCTCATACAAAATATACATTTTTAAGTCAAAGCGCAGATCTTGAAGCTACGTGCTTCTCTTATGTCAACCTCCTTTTATCGTGTTTAGCATTATCGCCGTTGCAATCCGTCTACATCGTTTCCCCCTCGTTTTACGACTCCTCGAACCAGATCGCTTTCTTTTTACGTAATTCTCATTGTTTTACTGACCCGTAAGTCCCTGTCTAATCGACAAGACCGTTCAGGGCACCGCAGATTCGTTTTTCCAGCATAGCCCTCGCACGGATCCGTGGCTAAAACTGTGTACGTCGGAACCTCGGTCGGTATTTCCAGCTGCCGACGTTTTCCGTCGCTACAATTGGTAGACCTGTCTGCTAATTGAAATATCCATGTTGAAAAGGTGAATGGTTGACTTGTCTCGATTTGTTTGAAATCCCACCTCCTTAGCCATTCAGGCCAATGCTTAGTTAATTGCCTTGGCTTGTGGGACTGCAGCCTTGGGCATAATAACCGTGTCATTGACATAGTGTTTAGCGATTTATGTATGCCTAACAATGTTCACACCTTGGCCCCCTTCTCTTCAAGATAGGATTTTCATCGTATCCATGATCATAATAAATAAATATGGGGATAGCTGCAACCTCTTGGTAGGGTAGAAAAATCCCCAAAGACCCCCATTAAGGTCAAATGAATAGGTGCTAGTGCTTTGTATACTCAAATAGAGATCCACAAAGTTAGGATGGATACCTTTTTGCAGCATAACATCCTTAAGGGCTTGCCAGCTGACTATAACCTATGCTTTTACAATGTCAACTTTTACACACATTCCTGGAAATTTGACGCTATGGATGAAGTGAACTGCTTCTTGTAGTAGAAGAATCTGGTCTTGTATGAACCTACCCTTAACAAACCCAGCTTGATTAGCCCCCATCAAGGTCAACATCAAAGGCTAAAGCCGCTTAACCAAGACCTTAGTAAAGATCCAAAGCAGTGTATTGCACACCCTAATCAGTTAGTAATGAGCAGACAATGTGAGGTTGGAAGTCTTAGGTGATAGAACAATCCTAGAGCAATTGATCTCCTTTTGCACCTAGCCCCATCTAAACATGAGATTAAAAGCATCGAGTAAATTAGGATCCAGAATATCCAAGAATTCTTTGAAAAGTTCAACAAGCTAGCCATTCGGCCTTGGAGCACTCCCAGCTTTCATCAAATCCAAAGCTGTGAAACTTTTTGCAACTAAAATAGGAGCAACAAGAGGAATGTTATCTTGCTTATTGACCACCTAGTGTACCCTAACAGACAATGGGGAGGATCCTTCCCCAGACCACATAGCATTCCAAAAGGTTTGCATCTCGTGAGCAATGTCCTACGGTTGGTGAATTTATGATGTCCCCTTGCTCAGTGAAGTGATCCTCTTACCAATGTAGCTACCCTTTGTGGCCGCAAAAAAAGATTGTGTGTTTCTCTCCTCATCTTTAAGCCATCAAACCCTCAATGCTGCCTTCTAGTAGGCTTCCTCTTCTTCTGCAAGAGCATGCACATCTAGCAATAGGAAATGCTCCTCCTCCTCTAGTGCCTCCCCATTCTCTTGCCTGATCAAAACCACAGCCAACTAAGACTGAAGCCTATGTCGAGTTCCTCTAAAAGGGTACTTTTGATCCTGGGGCATGCCCTTAATCTACTTTTTCAAGGAGTTGGGACCAATTTTTAGGAAATCCCTTGGGTTAAGATAAGATTCATCATACCTGGCACAAATATCTTCAACCATCCTACGTAGCCAAAGTTAGACACTTGCCTTGCTTTGCAAGTAAGATGCAACTCATAGTCATAAAACATTTCTGCATTGACCCAAGTCTGGTCAATCCGAGACATCATCCTACTAGCCCCGCTCCTCCTATTACTCCAAGTATACTAATTCCCTTGGAGCTCAAGATCAACCTAATTATGTTGCTGGAAAAATTGAAGAAACTCCTGACTGCTAGGAGGCGAGACTAAATTAGACCCAATACCAGAGCTAGACTTCTCCCAAGGGTGAAGCCATTATTGAAGTCCCCAATGACAACCCATTTTCGTCGATTAGGGACTTGTTGAACCTCCCGCACCAACTCATGCAACCGGTCTTTCAAAATTTGGGGCCCATAGAAATTAGTAACCCACAAGCCAAGTGAAGGAAGGTGCATGGTGAGACTCCATGGAGACTCATCTAGCACTTGAAGCGAGTGTAACGACAAAGTAGCCTGGCCACCTACCCAGCCTCAACAGTACATGAAAGAGCAATGCCACCCTTGCCATCGTAGGAGGGAACAATTAGATCCATTCAGCTTGGTTTCTTATAGGAAAGCCAGGGAACAAGTCTCCTTATGCACCAAATCCTTCAAGGTATTTTGCTTGTATGGGGTACCCTGGCCCTTGCAATTCCATGATAGGACTTTTATGGTCTATTAGCAGACCTTTTAGTGTAGATCTTCTTAAGGGTTTTTTGGGACCTAAGGTCAATCTCCACCTGAGTTTTCTTTGTCCACATCTTTTGATTAGAAGGCCTGCCCAACCATTTAGGTTCATTAGCCACCAGAGATCCCATTGGATCCTCCTTGAAAAGGTGTTTAGTAGCTGACCCTCGCAATGTGGACATCCATTCACCAAGTGGGGGAAGCTCATCTGTAGTGGCCCACATCACACCAGAAGGAGTAGCCATACCACCCCTAGGAGAAGCAGGTCTAGAACCAGCTAGAGCCTCATCAACCACGTTGACGATGTGGTTTGGAGGTGGGGGAGAAGGAATCGGGGTTCCTAGTTTACACCCCCCACCAACGCCAACCGAGGTGTCCTCTCGCTGTGGCCCATTAGCATCCCCCATTGGAGTAGGCAAGACTAATGACACCTTCCCCTGTTTCCCCACTAACATCCACCCACCATCCTCCCCACTCCTTGTCCGTCCAACTAGCCCCTTCTTGTGAGCCTTAGAGCGCACCTTGCAGTCCTAAGAGCAATGGTTAGTCTTGCGACATTTTGTGCAAGCCTTGGGCTTGGTATCCAGAGCTAGTTGATGCTCCAGCTTTAGCACATTCTCATACTCCACTATGAGATGCTCTTCCCTCGTCGGCAAATCCAAAATAACATCCTTTAGCATGTGGTCTAGGGAGAGGGAGCCCAAAACACAAAATCGGGTGTAGCCCATACATTCCTTTGCCATAGTGAATTTGTCAAAGGATATAAACTCATCAAATTACTTGGCCAAGGTTTGGAGGAACTCCTCAGTCCAAAGATCCCACGGAACCCTGGCTACCCGAACCCAAAGAGGAGCATGAGAGAACAAATCTGAATCCTTATGCGCCACTAGACGCCAAGATGTAAGGGCTAGGCCTCTAGCCCCAAAAAACTAGGGCCCCTCCAAGAGGACCTTGTTTCGATCTTTTGTAGACCAGAAGATAAACAACAATAGGCAACTATCCAAGGATCTCACTTGCACCTCCTCCAAGGACTAGGTGGCCAAGGCCCATTTACGAATCAAGTCCAGCAGAGGACGTACCCTTGAAGAAATGAAGTGGTTGATAAGGCTTAGCTCCATAGTACGCAGGCCTGTCTTCGGAGGGGCATTGAGTTTTAGATGCATCATAGCCCCATCCCTTACAATGACATCCACATTGCCAGCACCTAACTGCCTTGACCCGCCCGCAGTCGGCCCACCACCATTGCCACACCTTCCAACCAGACCCCCACCTCTCGCATCCGCCAACCCCGTAGTCTCACTATCTTCCATAGACCCTGTAACACCTTGCCCTAGTGAGAGCAGGGTGATGCCTAGGATCAAGAAATCTTAGCATGGAAGCATGATAACTAAAACCAATAATGTGTAGGATACATGATAATAAGAAAAGTCAAAGGGTATAGAACTTTCCTATCATACCAAAAACCAAACATATATATATCACCTTAGATAAATGCATGTCTCTACATAAAGCAAACTATACACTGCTTTGCGAAAATACAAAAAACACATAACCTCATCATCATATAAAGAAGAGTATAGAGAGTTTCATACAAGGGTATCTAGTCCACACTATTGTACATGAAAATATACATCAACCAAGCATAGAAACTTTTCTCCTTCTCTACCCTTCCTCTTCGTGCTCGTCTAGACTCCTATGCCTTTCACCTGTTGATGAGCCGCGATATCGCGTACGCGATATTGCATCTACCACACGATATCGCGTACACGATATCGCATTCTGCCTCATTTTCTATAAATAAGAGGCGGTTTCCCTTGTTTAGGGGAGTTAGACTTAGACCCTTAGCTAAACTCTTGCAGTTTTACCATTCTAGAGTTAGAATAATTCCTGTGTGCCTATAGTAGGAGTCATAGAGTGAACAGATCTTTATTTGAGCAATTTGTACTTGAGCACACATTTGTGTACGACAATAAAGACAAACTTTGTGATAAACCTTGCAGCATACAGATTAAGCTAAATAGTAATTAATTATTGTTGAATGTTTAAATGCTTTCCTAGTTAATTAATCTCTTTCTCAACCCTTGACTCTCCTAGTTAAGTACACTCAGTACGACCACTTCGAGCATGTGTGTAGCGCTTGGTAACCTAGTAATGACTTCGAGCATGTGTGTAGCGCTTGGTAACCTAGTAACGACTTCGAGCATGTGTGTAGCGCTTGGTAACCTAGTAACGACTTCGAGCATGTGTGTAGCGCTTGGTAACCTAGTAACGATTAGCGTTTGGTAATTCCAGCAGCATTGCATTGGTTCAGGATGTGTGCGGCAAGTGGGAACGGATACTGGTGTTAGGAACAATTACTGGAGTTAGGAACAATTACTGGTGTTAGGAACAATTAGAACTTAGTTAGTGAATAGTTAATGTAAGTTAGTCACTTAGTACCTTGTGCAACATAGTGCTATAGTACAAATGCTTAGCTAACAAAATCACACATAAAGCATAAAAACATACCGGATCGGTGCTCTTGTACCTCAATCCCACACCCCTGCCAGCAACATCACCTGTCTAACACATCACACAAGGCTAGTGTACATAATCACGTTAGTTAAGCATGTAAAGACATCATATGCATAACAAAAAAAATGAAGCCTCATAACATATAAAATACATTAATTTGTCCCCGAAAACCCACAAGGACTCCACATGTAATGTCGACATCATAAGCGTATAACCATACCTAGTAGCTCTGGGTGGGGTGTAACAGACCTCGCTCCGAGTCTCGACCCCTCGCTGTTGCACCTGTCATTGCTACCCACATCACTTCTGAGATCACCCCCACTCTGCTTCCCACCCAAACCCATTTTAAAATCCCAAAAAGACAACTATTAAGTCTATTAGATCATCCACTACTATACAAGGATGTTCCTCCGGGTGATGTTGGCTCTTACTGCCAAAATTACCACCACCTAGAGATACAGAGTGGAAAGCCTGCTTTTTGAAACTTCCTCTTAGAATTCTATGCATCATGAAACTGTCAGTCAAAAAGTTTTGATGCTAGGTTCTGTGACATGGGATATTGGGAGTTTCCTTGTACAAAATTTTTAACAAAAAACTCTGAAATTGCAAATGTTACATTATAAATGTCAAAAGTTTTTGGTAAAGGATCTTTAATCAGCACATATGAAGCATGATAATTTTGCTCATGTTCTTGCTGATAGAATCTTTTGATTGATTGTTTGCCGTATTGGTTTTTTTACTTGTTTACACTTTCTAAATTTTCATAGCCTTTAAGAGGGATTTGCTTTTCTACTTTTCCATAGGTGACTTTGATGAGGACCACTGCTGAAGAAAATCAGAAGTTTGCTGAGTTTATATCCAGAAAACTGAATTTGTCCTCATCTCCTGTGAGGGTTTTACTACCTGAAAAGGGAGTATCTGCTTTAGATGCTCCTGGTAAACCCTTTTATGATGCACAAGCAACAGGGACGCTGATTTCTCAGTTGGAGAAATTAATACAAGTCACAGATCAAAGAAAGGTACTCTATGATTTGGCAAAGTGATCCGTGAGTTATTATTTTATTGTTTACAGCAATCGCTTATGATATTTTTTCCTTTTTGCCTTTTGTTTCTTGAAGTATTTCTGGAGGGGCTACTTCTCGTTTGTAGTTGACGTAACCTTTATTTTTGATAGGTTTGGAGGCTTCCATATCACATCAATGATCCCGAATTTGCAGATGCAGTTGTTGATGCTTATTTGGAGATACACCCATTTAAGTCTGAAAGAAAGAATTCCCTCAATCTTCATGAAGTTAATCGGATGGACAAGTCTGGAATTGGAGAAAAAGAACGTACCCATGTTTTATCAGATAACACATATAAAGTTGCTCGGGTTGGATTGATTGAATGTCCTGGTGCAAATCCTGGTAATTGTAAAATCCCCCAATATTCCTATTTCAAACTTCTTTCTTGGAACATTGTGAACAACAAAGCAATGTCTAAAATATGGTGTTATTATGATCTTGAAATCTATGTTATGCAGGAGCATGCTCCTGCAATTTTTTATGATGCTCTCCATGTTCTGGGTGTGGGAGTGCATTCCAAATCTTGTGGGAGAGCATCCATGTTGCTATGTTTCCAGATGCAAATGCCTGGAATTAATGTAAGAAAAGTAATGAAGAAGTGTGTGTAGAATACAATAGAAACAACTCAAAAGAAATGCATTTAACATATTCATCTAGCACATTGTATATGTTATAGGCTGTTTTATGGTTAGGGCTTTTTGGTAACAACAAAGTGGGTGCAAAGCCAGCCAAGAAGCATGACAGTTAATGTCCATAATAATATATGGACATTTATCGTCTCGTAGCCAAAGTCGGGTGCTATTAGCATGCGTCCTATCTTGCTGCCATTGCATCTGTTCTGCCTCTTCCTGCTTCCGCTCCTTTGCCTGTAACTCTACTTGCTTTTGCTCTACCCTTTGCAGTTCTTCTTGTTGCAGCTCCATCTTGATGTGGTCACATAGTTCATCCATTAGTGTAACGCTAGCTGCCGTTTCTTGTAGGTCCCATTTTGTAGGAGCTCTTTCTCCTTGTTGGTGTGCCACACCTCCATTTGGGCTGAGAATTGTTGAAACTCTTCCTCTCAGGCTAGCCACTTGGCTTTCCATAAGAGTCGTTCTTCCCATCTTGCTTGTTTAGCTACCTCCTTTGCCCATTGCAGATTCTCACTGAAACAATATTCAAGCTCTTGATGGAGCCGTGCTGAAGAGGACTCCCCCAATGTCCCTTGTGAACCCTTCTGCTCCTCTCCTTGAACCATTGGGCCATCTATGTCCTAGGTTTGTGTTAGTGGTAGAGGCATGGCCCTCCTGGTGCTTGCCAGTTTACACATGTAAGTAGCTTGATAGGGCCCAACCCTTGGCTGTGGAGGGGTAATCGGCCTAATTGCTTGTGACAATGTCAAAATAAGCCCTGAATGGTGGCCCTGATGTTGTTGGCAAAGTGTTCCAAAAATGTTTTTGGGAGATTGATCCCACAACCCAACCGCATGCACTTCAATAGTGTGAAGTGTATGCCTTGAAGTTTCCATACATTCCTGGATTGCACCAAGAATTGGTCGACTAATTCTATTGTCTTGCCACAATTGGGGTAACACTGATTTCAGCACCTAGTCGATGTTGGTCTTTGGAATACCACCTTGAAAGAAGGCTTATGCATCTTGCAGTCCATGACTAGTTCGATGGACAGTCTTGCCTGCCATCGGTCTGCCTAGGTACCATGCCAGAGAAGCCTCTGTGAGCTCTATTCGGACTCCCTGGAACAAGTAGACTCACTTGCCCAGTTGGAGAAGAAAGGGCCATCTATTAGGTTGGGGTCCCCCAGGGGAAGGACATTGGCCCTCCTAACTCATCAATAAGCTGCCAAAGCTCCTAGTTTACCTGGTAAACCACACATGATGGCTCAAAAGTGGGTGTTACTCCCATGGTAGTGGAAACTTCTTTCCAAAGATGAAATCCCATTGCTGCAACTTGTGCCGACGGAGAAGGTCACTAGGCTCCAAAGATCACACTGTTCCAAGTTTTCCAAATTGACCAGAGTGTTGCCATCGCCTTAGAATCACCATTTAAATCCATTGGGGCTGGAATAGCTGTAGCTTGCCAAGTGTTTGCCATGAATGGGCACTGATACAAAAAATAATCTAGAGTCTCAGGGGTGTTGGTACATAATGGGCAGGAATGATTAATATTCACAACCCATGCATGGAGAATTGCACATACTGGAAGTGCCACATGGCCCACCAGCCAAATAAATACTTTATCTTTTTCGGTAATCTACCCTGCCATATGCTTTGCCACCCTTCAGTTTTGGGATACTTAGCCTTAATAATCTCATGTGGTAATACCTCCAATATTACCCCACCCCCACCACCCCATCGTGTCATGTGCATGCCTAAAAAGATTGCGCTAGAATGGCGAAACATGGTTCTCCACCTCCCATTGTTGATACTTGTTGCACATATTTCAAACCCATTGAGCAGATTCCTTATTGTGCTATGGAACCTAATTAGTAAACTGCTGGTATCCCATTGTAATCTCATCCTGAAATTTGAGAACTCCAAGCCCGCCCAGCCTCCCTTGGCCTAGTAGTAGTATCTCAGCAAACTAGATGCATGCGATTATACCCTTTACCCCTTGACCAAATAAAGTCTCTAATTGATCTATTTTTAGTGTAGTACCTGTGGGGAGGTAGGCCACTGAAGTCGTAAAACGAGCAATGGACGCTAGAATAGAGGTGGCAAGTATGACCCATCCTTTTCGGGTGAGGAACCGATTAGACCAATGCTTAATATGGTTATGCAGTTTTTGGATCAAATTTGACCAAGTTCAATTCGTATCCCAATCGAAGAGGGGTAGACCTAAATAAGAGTCCTAAGCAGTGCTAGGAAGAACCCCCAGGATTTGGGATATCCTACTACCAATGCAAGCATCAGTGTTGATCAGATGAAGGTTGGATTTTCCTTTGTTAATCTCTAGGCCCACCTTCGAGAGCTCGGTCAATTGCCTGAGCCTATGGGACTATTGCTTGTGATAGGAGCATGGTGTCATCTGCATAATGCTCTGGTAGGCATTCCACCTAGCAATCTCCAAACCTTGAACACCTTCCATCTTGTAGATATTTGTAGGGTATCCATTGCTATGATAAATAGGAGGGGAGATAGCGGGTCTCCTTGCCTAAGACCCTGGCCAGGGGAGGAAAACCCCAAAGCTTATCCCCAATGTCAAAAGAGTATGCTTTTGATTCTTGTAACTGAATACATAAATTCACAAACCTTGCATTAAATCTCTTGCATATCATGATTGCGGATAATGCTTCCTAGCTAACAGCATCATAAGCTTTCGCAATGTCCAACTTTAGACACATTTCGGGGAACCTCGCTGTCCATAGCGCATGAAGAACCTCTTGTAGAAAAATTACCTGATCCTGTGAGAATCTACCTTTGATGAAACCTGCCTAATGAGCTCCCACATGGCACAACATCAGCAAGACCATTTAGTGTACCGGCATTTTTGTAAAAACTCAGAGCAAGGTATTACACATGCCAATTGGTTGAAATTGCGAGGGATCTGTAGGATTGGGTTGTTTTGGAAGGAGGAGGATCTCAGAACAATTAATTTCCCTACGAACCTGCTGCCATTGTAACATCAAGTTAAAGGCATCTAACCTGTTCTTCCCCAAGAGGTTTGCAAATTCCTTGAAAAACCCAATTGGCCATCTGAACTAGGGGCCTTGTTAGCCTTAATCAACATGATGGCCTCTTCTAGCTCCCTGAGTGTGAATGGGGCCAACAACAGTTGGTTATCAGCTTTCCCCAAGACTTTCTGCATCAGTATAGATAGTGGAAGCCTGTTCCTCTTGCCCTAGATTTGAGTCTAATAATTACTCATCACCTTCGTGATCTCCTGGGGATCCTCCACAGTGGATCCATTTTGCACCAATTGAAGTGTCTTCTTTGCCTACCCTCTAGATTTAACAGTGGCAAAGAAGAAACATGTGTTTTTGTTTTCCTCCTTGAGCCATCAAACTTGTGATTGTTGCTTCTAGTATAGTTCTTCTTCCACTGATAACTCTTGAAGTTGTTGAAAGATTTCCTTCTCCTCCCCTTCAAGTTGGACCCCCAATTCTTGTTGTGTTTGAATTGCTGCAAGGCGCTGCTGTATAGCAACCCTATTGGTCTAGAAAGAGAATTTGTCCTCCAGTTTCTTGGAGTAGATAACCCATTTGAGCTGGAGAAGGCCTTCCTTGAGGAAGTCCTGTAGATCCCTTTGGTTTAGGGTTTAGGGTTTAGGCCTTCCTTGAAGTTACCAACTAATACTCAGTTGTGTGTGTTAGGTATCAACAATGCAACTCAACTTAGTTCTTGCAGTTTGGCTTCCTAGTTTTGGGTCCCATAAACATTGGTGAGTGACAAAATTGAGTAGAAAACAACATTGCCCTCTCAGCTGATTTATAGTTGACAAAATTGAGCAGAAAACAATGCTGCCCTCTCAGTTGATTTATAGTTAGTGATTGATTGATATTTTGCTGATTTTTAGGAATTAGTTTGGAGAGATTTTCTCCATGTAATCTCTATATATACCTCCACTTGTAAACAAGAAGCAATCAAGAAAAAGATTTCCCTTTCTTTTCAAATTTTGTCATGGTATTGGAGTTTTAGGTTTTGAACCCTAGGGACATTTTTTTTCATTTGGCCTTCTTTTCCTACTACGGCCTTCATTGCATTTCTAATTGGGTAATTCAACCCTTATTGCTGCAATCCTCTTCTTCCCCTTGTTTTTGTTTACCAAGCAGGAATAGCATGTGGTGTACCTTTTGCAAGAAACCAATGCATATGAGGGAGATGTGCTTCAAGCTTCATGGAAATCCACCAAGCAAGGAATGGGGAAATAAGGGTGGAAGGCGAAAAATTCAAGGTCAAGCAAATCAAGCCTCATCTTCACAAGAAGAAGAGAAAGCTCTAGAAGTAAGAGAGTTTGACAAAGAAGAGATAGAGAAATTGAAAAATCTTCTAGCCACTCTTGAAAAATCTTCAGGTACCTGTTCATTGGTACATTCAGGTGAGCTTCTGTTTTAAAGACTCTTGGATCATCGATTCAGGAGCCACAGATCACATGACACATGCATCTCATAATTTTAGTTCTTATTTTCCCTGCCCTAGTAATTGAAAAATTACGACGGTAGATGGATCACCAACCATAGTTGCCTGTATAGGGAATGTTAAAATTGATCATGATATGATTCTTAAAGATGTTCTTCATGTTCCAAAATTATCAACAAATCTCATCTCCATAACCAAACTTTCTCAGGATCTAAATTGCACAGTAACCTTCTTCTCAACTTATTGTCTATTTCAGGACCTGGACTTGGGCAGGATGATTGGACTTGCTAAGGAGAAGGGAGGATTATACTATCTTGAAAATACTGAAAAGACAAGTGCCAGTAAATGGAATCAACCTCTAACCCTCCTATCTGCAAGTCATTAAACAAATAAAGGCATGATTTGGCTTCACCACTTTAGACTAGGATAACCTTCATTCAAAATATTTGAAACCATGTTCCCTCATTTGTTTAAGGGCTTAGAAAAGGAAATGTCTAATTGTGAAACGTGTGAACTTGCAAAGCACAAACGTGTAGCATTTCCCATCAATAATAAAAGAAGCTTGTTTCCATTTGATTTAATTCATAGTGATATTTGGGTACCATCTCCAATTTCAAATATTTCTGGGGCATGATGGTTTGTTTCATTTATCGATGATTGCACAAGAATCACTTGAATTTTCTTAATCAAGTCCCAAATTGATGTTAGTGATGTCCTCCCAAATTTTCATTCCATGATGAAAAATCAATTTGGAGTCAGTATCAAAAGGTTCCGTTCAGATAATGCCAAAGATTATTTTAACCAAACACTGATTACGTTCAAAAGGAGGGAATCATCCACAAGTCCTCTTGTGTCTATACCCCACAACAAAATGGAGTGGCAAAGAGAAAAAAATGGTCACCTTCTTTCTACAGCTCGGGCTTTATTGTTCCAAAAAAATGTCTCAAAAAATTACTAGGGAGAAGTCGTCCTTACAGCTACACATATCATAAAAAGATTACCAACTCAAGTGCTCCATTCAAAAAGTCCAATAGAAGTGTTATCTCAGTTCTTTCCAACACTCCGTACTACAAACCATCTTATCCCTAGGATATTTGGATGTGTTTCGTTTTTGTCCATATTCATTATCAAAATAGGGGAAAATTTGATTCGAGAGCCCTCAAATCTTAACAATGTGTCTGTTCCTTCAACACTATCTGAGGCTTTAAATTGTGAAAATTGGAAAAATGCTATGAATGTAGAAATGCAGGCCTTGGAGAAGAACAACACATGGGAGATAGTGGACTTGCCAAAGGAGAAGAAACTAGTAGGATGCAAATGGGTATACATTGTGAAATACAAAGCTGATGGTTCTCTGGAGAGGTACAAAGCGAGATTGGTAGCCAAGGGATACACATAGATGTATGGGATAGACTATCAGGAGACATTCGCACCAGTGGCAAAGATGAATATGGTAAGAATCCTTGTCTCTAGCAGTTAATTATGATTGGCCTTTAAAGCATTTTGATGTGAAAAATGGTTTCCTACATGGGGACTTAGAAGAGGATATTTACATGGAGATTCCACTGGGCTATAATCAGAATATGGCCTCAAACAAGGCATGTAAATTAAAGAAAGCGCTGTACAGCTTAAAGCAATCACCTAGGGCCTGGTTTGGAAGGTTTAGTAAGGTAATGATTGGAATGGGCTATAAACAAAGTCAAGGAGACCATACCTTGTTTATTCGACACATTGACTCAGAGGGAGTCACTACCCTTATTGTGTATGTTGATGATATTGTAGTAACAGGAAATGATCATAGTGAGATAGAGAGATTGGGCAAGCACTTGGTAAAGGAGTTCGAGATAAAGGACTTAGGAAATTTGAAGTATTTCCTAGGTATAGAAGTGGCACAGTCAAAGCAGGGAATTTTCATGAGCCAACAAAAATATACCCTAGATCTTCTAAGAGACATGGGGAAATTAGCTTGCAAACTATCAAGCACACCTACAGATCCCAATCATAAGCTTGGAGAAGCAAAGGAAGATGTGGCCATCGACAAAGAAATGTATCAAAGATTGGTTGGTAGGCTTATTTATCTATCCCATACATGACTTGATATAGCCTATGCAGTGAGTGTGGTACGCCAGTTCATGCACAATCCTAAGGAGGTTCACTTACAAGCAGTCTATTGCATCTTGCACTATTTGAAAGGGTCTCTAGGTAAAGGCATCTTATTCAAGAAAAGTGATAGACTCACACTAGAGACTTATATGGACGCAGACTATGCAGGCTCAGTCACAAATAGGAGATCCACCTCTAGGTATTGTACCTTTGTCGGAGGAAATCTAGTCACTTGGAGGAGCAAGAAGCAAAATGTAGTAGCAAGATCTAGTGTTGAATCTGAATTCAGAGCAATGGCACAAGGAATATGAGAATTGTTATGGTTGAAGATTATCCTAGAAGATCTAAGAGTCCATTGGGAAGGACCTATGAGATTACACTGTGATAACAAGTCAGCTATTAGCATCACCCACAATCCCGTGCAACATTGCCAGACTAAGCATATTGAAATTGATAGGCACTTTCTCAAAGAAAAACTCAAGAGTGGTCTCATTTGTACACCTTATGTTTCTTCCAACTCACAACTAGCAGATGTCCTCACTAAAGGACTTTGCAATCCTCTTTTCTAGACATTGGTGTCCAAGCTAGGAATGGACAATGTCTATTCACTAGCTTGAGAGGGAGTGCCAAAATTGAGTAGAAAACAGCCTTGTCCTCTCAGCTGATTTATAGTTGACAAAATTGAGCAGAAAAAAGCGCTGCCCTCTCAGCTGATTTATAGTTAGTGATTGATTGATATTTTGCTGATTTTTAGGAATTAGTTTGGAGAGATTTTCTCCATGTAATCTCTATATATACCTCCACTTGTAAACAAGAAGCAACCAAGAAAAAGATTTCTCTTTCTTTTTAAATTTTGTCAGTGAGCCAAAGGCTAGACAAACATATGAAGATTGTTATGCTCTAGGTGGATGAGTCCACCAGGTTGAAAGGTAGGTGTGAAACCTTGCCTTGACAAGTGGCTAGCTATGTGTGCCATCCTTCCCATCTTAGGAAATTGTATTATATTTGCTACAATTTGGTCTCCTACAAATAGGCCATGTCACAATCTTCACTTTAGATAATCTATTTCAGGGTATTTCTTTTGTAGGACGTACCTTACCCCCTACAGTTCCATGATAGGATTTCCATGTCCTACCAATCGACCTTTTTTTGTACACCAATGAAGTTGCCTTACCCACAAGGCAATTATAGGCAGTAGTTTCACCAACCAATGTATTATTTGAGTGGATTACCTCCTCAACCTTAGGAGCAATATTAGTAGTGGTAGCATCCATAGTCGTGGGGGATGCCACTGCCGTGGCATTAATATCCTTACAGGCAGCTAGACCCTTATGGATATTAGATACAATAGCCTGTATCCCTTCATGATTTATCAAACCATGCTTCCTTCTCTCACGACAACTAGCCTTTAGAATATTATAGAGCACCTTCTTCAAAGGGGGAATCTCGTTTCCCTTTCCATCCTCCATCTCCGTTAGCAGCTGCTACACTACCCACAACCACACCATTGCCACTTGCTTTATCTATGCAGGGTGAAATTCTGCCACAACCACAACAAAGAAATGCTGTAAGGGTGGTAAATTTACAGTCGGATATTCATTCGAGTGGTTCTAACTCAAAACTTCATAAGAGACCATTCTTCAGAACCAATAGCCCCATGAAACCCTTGCAAGCACTCATGGTTGTTAACCTTGCCACCTCTACCTTTGAGAGGACCTTTGAGCCACCTTCAAACCAAAACACCTCTAATGTCGATATTGTTATGTTGATCCACATGGTCACAAATTGGATAAAAGTTGGTCAACTTCCTAGGAAACAATTTGATCTTGGGAGGCCCCTCATTTATTTGCAAATTGCAGTGAATGATCCATTTAATGCTCTCTTGGACTTAGGTTCTAGGGTGAACTTAATCTCTCAAGAAATGTATAAGACATGGAACCTACTCTTCTTAAAAAGAGCAATATTAGATTAGAGTTGGCAGATTAGTCCATCATTGTTCCTTTGGGATTAGTAGAGGACATTGTGACCACCATTTGTGGGATGGTCCCATACTACAAATTTCCTTGTAATTCATGTGGAGAATTATAAAGAGAACTTCCCTATCATTATGGGAAGGGCATGGCTAATCACTATTGATGCCAAAATGGGGATCCAAGACCTTTCCTTGGAAATTTCCAAGGAAAATGAATTTGGCAAGGTAGAGAAGAAGCTTGTTTCGTGCATCACATACAGTGACACAAGGTACCATTGTGTGCAGAGAATGTGGATAGTGAAGGGTACATCAATCCAATCATGCAATTAGTGTGTCGAAATAGCTATAATCTAGAAGTGTTTGTATGCAGTATCCACCAAGCAAGAAGGTACCAAGTGGTTGATAGTAGATCATCAAGCTGAATCTACCATATGCGTGGACTTGTTGGATAGCTTTACTAGCACCTATATTGAGAACATGGATGAAATGGAGCAACTCCATCGTCAACTTTTCCACACACAAAAGTGAAATGGATTGGGGAGAGATGGAGATCCTTGATCACTTTAAGCAGGAGCCCCTTGAATTGAAAGCTTTACCAATAACCTTAGAATATGCTTTTCTCAACAATGGCAAGTCAATAATCATCAATGTCAAACTTGCTCCAGAACAGAAATAGAAGTTGTTGAAGATGGTGAACAAATGGCCAACAGCCTTTGCTTGGTCATATCATGAACTTACAGGAATAGGTCCACGAATATGCCAACACTGCATCTATATAGACTCCTCTATCAAGCCAAAGAGGTAGTTGCAGAGGAGTGAATCCTAAACCAAAGTAAGTTGTCAATGAGGAGGTTGAACAACTTCTCAAGGATGGGTTCATCTATCTGGTTGTGGATAACGAATGGTTTATCCCACTCATTATTATACCTAAGAAAGAAGGAAAATGAAGAGTCTGCAGAGATTTTTAATTGTTGAACATGGCAACCTTTAAGGATCATTTTCTGTTGGCATTTGTTAACCAAGTGTTGGACACTATAGCATGACATTGCTATTACAACTTTTTGGATGGTTATTGTGGCTATAACCAAATCCAGATTGCATCAGAGGATCAGGCTAAAACCATATTCACAAGTCTCTGGGGGACTTTTGCATACAAAAAGATGCCCTTTGGCCTATGTAGTGCTTTTGCTACCTTCCAATGCTTGGTTCTTAGCATCTTCTAACAACAAATTGGTAGCGGGGTAGAAGTCTTCATGGATATGGTACCACATTTGAGCAAGTCTTGGATCATCTTGAGCAAGTCTTGAAGCTCAATTGGCAAAAAAGTCATTTTATGATCCAAGAAGGTATAGTGTTGGGGCATAAAATTTTAGAAAAAGGGATCAAGGTGGACCCAGAAAAGGTGCAGGTCATCCAAGGAATAACCAGGTAGTGTAAAACGGTGAAAGATTAAGGTCATTCCTTGAACACAGTGGTTATTATTGACACTTCATCGAGAACTTCTCGAAAATTGCTAAGCGATTAGTTAAGCTTGTAGAGAAGGATGCACCATTCAACTGGACCAAGGAATGTGAGTTAGCATTTCAACAGTTAAAACAAAAGCTCATAGAATCTCCAATTCTACATGCTCTTGATTGGTCCAAACCATTTCACATCATGATAGATGCATCCAATTATGCTTCGGGGGCCATGCTTACACAATTCGATGATAAAAAATGTCTTTACTATATCCATTGTGCAAGCTGAAACATTGTGGGGGCACAATTGAACTACACCACCATAGAAAAGGAGCTCGTGGCGGTTGTGTACGCCTTCAAAAAATTCAATCACTATGTGCTTGGATATCAAAATTTTGTGCATACAGACCACAGTGTCATCAGGTTCCTCATGAACAAATGAACAGTGAGCCCTTGTTCATACAATGGCTAGTAATTATATAAGAGTTTGATCTCATATTGGTGGACAGAAAGGGAATCGAGAACATGGTCACTGATCACTTGTTTTGGTTACGATGGAACAACAAGGAGGACAAGGGGCCATTATTTGATCAATTCCTAGATGAACTCCTCTTTGCAAAAGCCGTTGAAATGCAAAGTCCCAAAGATCCCAATTGGTACAATGAATTCCTCTCCTATCTACTCACTCATGAGAAGTCGCAAGAATGGGATAGTAAGAAGAAACAATAGTTTCTTTACTAAGCCAAACACTACGCGGAAATCAAAGGAAGCCATTACAAGGTTTGTGTCAATGGCTTGGTACGATGGTGCATGCCCAACGATGATCAACTTTAATTCTCTAGGGTGCTCATGAAGGTCCTTGTGGGGGCCATTATGGAGAAAGGAGGACAGTTGTCAAAATCCTCATAGCAGGATACTACTGGCCAACAATCTTCAGAGACGCTCATCAGTTCTCCCATTTGTGTGAATGATGCCAATGAGATGAAGGAATGATCGTATGAATGGAGGGGCCCCAACAGTGAATCCAACTACTGGAGCCTTATGATCTTTGGGGCATTGACTTCATGAAGTTCATCAACCTTATGTTCAATGGAAAAGTGTACATCATCGTAGCTATTGAGTACTACATCAAGTGGGCTGAAGTTGCCGTTGTCATCAACTATTCATCCTCTATAGTAGCACGGTTTGTACAACAAAGTGTGGTAAATAGGTTTGGCGTGCCAAGGGCAATTATTTCTGATAATGGAACTCATGTCACAGATGCTACCTTTCAAAAATTAATGCAATGCTTAGGGGTAGAGCATAAATTAACTCAAGATCACCCCCAAGTTAACGGTTAAGCCAAAGTCACCAATAGGGAAATAACTAAAATAGCAACATGCACAAATAGTAAATATAGAAAAAAATGGAGCACAAAACTCAATGATGTTCTATGTACCTATTGATCCACTTGGAAGCTTCCTATTGGTTATTCCCCTTATGAGTTAGTGTATGGAAAATTACCAACTCTTTCAATTTAAACAAAGCTCCATATACTTTCAATGGCTTGCAAGCTTGACCTTAATTTTTAAGTCTAGCAAAAAGGAAAATTTAATGACATTAAACGTGCTAGACGAAAACTAACAAGTAGCCTTGTCAATGAATGAAGTGCACAAGGCACACGCCAAACAACAACATGACTCGTCGATAAGAAAAGTTAGGTTCCAACTAGGAGATAAGGATCTTTATTGGGACCCCATGCACGTATCACAACGAACAAAGTTTCAAACACTATGGGAAAGACCTTATATCGTTCATACAACTTTTCCTCCTGGGACCGTGATGATTTACGACATTTCAAGCCTAGACAAATGGTTTCTAGTCAACATCCAACAAGTGAAACCTTTTCTAGAACCAAAGATAACTAGTAACGTGGACACCTCAACCGATGGACAAGCACGTTATATCATTCGGATCTCCTCCTTTCAACTTAGTCATAGAGGAGATGGCCATCCATGTTAAAATTCTATGCAGGCTATCCAAATTTTCAACTTTTTGTTTTACACTGTTCTTTATATGTTTTCACTTTTCTTGAATATTTCACAACTTATTTTATATATTTTCCCTTGTTTATATTCTCTTACATGTTGTTTTCTTGCATGTTATTTTGTTCATAAGGAATCTTGAGTTTTTGCCATAGCTGCTATTTATGGAAGTTCATTAATACAGTATTTAATGTCTTAATTGATCGATAAATGATCAGATTTCATCTTGGGATTATGTCCTCGATTAATGGATCATTAATTTTCTGATGATATTAGGCAGTGAGTCCATGACAGCCACTCATTTCATTCAACTCTATGAGGTTTCTCATCTTAGAAGCATGAGGTCTTTCCATAATTACAACTTAAAAGAATCAATGATCTTGGTACTTAACAAACTTAGAACCAACCAAGTGGGATGGACAACGGTGTGGCTTCAAGGGGATTTGTCACCTTTTGTTCCCAACTTCCTTTTTAAGTTTTATGGATATTCTCATGGGTCTCTCACCACTCCTACTGTAAACCATAATAGGAAAGTATGTCTTTGCATGGTGTGGTTCTTGTGAAAAGAAACTAACATGGGAATTCAAAGCACACTCCTTAGACACAATAATGGGCTACAAGCACTAGTTAAGAGGCTGGAAAGACATGTTATCCATGTCTAAAGGCACCCCTCTAACTAAGGTCCTTTCTATCTTCATGCATCTCTTTTCTTCTTCACTTGGAGTGGTGGTTACCCTTTGCGGGTGGTGATGAACTCTTGTTGATCAAATGATTAGAATATGGCAATGTGAAGTCATTGAATGTGGATGGACTTGGTTTCAACTAAGGATGGGATGGTATTAGATCATCTTAACGACTAGTTCCACAAGGACTTCATGTGATTGGGATGCAAGACTCTCTTACCAATCTCCCTCTGTTATCACGTTAATATCATCATCAACCATTTCACTGCCCCCTATCATGGTCAATTGATGTATCATAATCCTGTGATGATCTTTCCTATGGATTTGATTTTTAATTTCCATAGATCTTTAATCATCTTTGGTGCTTACAAGCTCCTTGGGATTAGAGCATGCAAGGGCATTAATGGCATGAGCCTACTTTGGGAAGGACCCACTTGCATACCCCTTGAAAAGCCTGCTTTGGGAAGGACCCACTTGCATACCCCTTGGTCTTCTCAAGTTAAACTTCCTATCTCTTGCTCATTTTCACAATCAATCTTATCACTACATCTTTTGAACGTTTAGTTTAGTTTTCCGTTGGCATCAATTAATCATCCAAATCCAATCCAACTCTTCTCCCTACAAATTCAATACTCTTCCATGTTTTGCAATCCTTATATGCTTTTCTGGTTTCCTTTGGGCTCTTGTTTCGCTTTCAAACTCTTCCAAAATTCCTCATTTTTACTATGTGAAAAATTGCCTCAAATAGTTGTATTGATGCATCTTTGTCAACGCAACACGATGCGTCAACACATCCCTATTGACATAGCAGAAAAATTCTATATATGGGCAAGAGACTTAGCCAATTGTTTATCATTTGCTTTCAAACAACAAAGGAGTCTTTGCTTAAGAGTCAAGAGCCCTTCCAAGTGCTATAACTCTTACACCACTCATCCAATTCACCTCATTCTTTGATCCTCTAGCTACTGGAGGTACACTTTCCATCATGGGGATCATAAACCTTCAATTTTTTCCAGAAAAGTTTTTAGAATTTTTCTAACGCCCTAAGGTATACTCATCCTAAGTGGGTTAAACTTAACAAACACACTTTGGTAACTAATAATTAAGATAATATTAAAATAATATTCCATGCCAAGATCACAACCAAAGCCTAACCAGAACTTGATCTAACAAGAAAGGTATCAAAATGAACTAAGGGTTATAAACTAAAAAGCTAATTCAAGGTTACATTTGTAATCCTAGATGACATCAAATAGAGGAGCACTAGCAAGAAGACCTTTCTAGCCTAGGGAAAAGCAGTCAAGAGGAGGAAGGGGCCAACAACAGCAACCACAATAGCCCCAAGAGCAAGAGGCCGAGGCAACATATGCAACAAGACCTCTTTGAGAGGAACCTGAAGTGGAATTTGTTCGACAAATTCCCACCGCAGAGATCAGCCAATCCAGGCAAGATGAAGCTCCTAGGCCAAGGCCTAACCTTGAAGTCACCCTAATGGAGGCCTCCATGGAGAAAATCAAAACCAAGGAGATTTAGCATTTGATTTTCCAAGAATTGAACTTTGGGCCCTTTTTGGAGTTGGCACTCAAATATGTCTGCACTGAACTGCAAAGGTCTCCCATGTGGCCCATTCTCTCCTCCAATGGAAAATGGTACATGGGGGAGACCTACTTGTTTTGGAACAATCGGCAAGGAGACACATTTATCAAGATCAAGGACATTACTGTCTCCTACTCAGTTGAGGCCATTGTAGAGGTCCTCTGTTTACCTGACACTAGGGCAACATTGGTGGAGATATCGACCAAAGTGGATCTAGAAGCTAAGAAAGAATGTGTCCAGTGTTGCTATGGAGTGAACTGTAACGAGTACAGTGCACTCACTAAGGTAGAGTGAGCATACTTCAAAATCACAACTTATCACTTTAACCCCATAGTGAGGCCAAGCAAGGTCATAGCCTTCTCCTTCTTCGCTTGTGTGTGCGCTACTCTAAGCGGAAAGTTCCCCATCAACCTTCCCTAGCTTATCTATTTGGAGATAGAGAAGTATTTTAAGGAGAACGAAAAGGGAAGGAAGTCACTTCCCTTTTTGTGCCTAATCAAGAAACTTTGCAAAAGGGGAGGCATAGCACACTATGCTAATAACGTGGTTTTTCATGCTCTTGCTACATCTTGGCAGGAGATGATGAAGGATAAGGTAGTAGCCAAGTTGCAAGAAGAAGAGAGGCCACCACTACCACCACCTACAGGAGAAACCACACCAAAGCCGCTTGCAACTGCAGAAAGTCTCTGAAAACTCCGTGAGCAGTAGCTACACTAGCAACAAGGCTCAACATGTGGTGGAGAACTATTGGTTTACTGTCTAGCCCTAAGCTATCTCAATGAGGTCACAAGGACTATCAGTTGGCTAGACCAAGAAACCGCCTCACTGTTTTCTGTACAAAGAAACTAGGTGCTCACAAGAATGAATCCTAGCACTTGAGAAGTTACGGTGTCCATCCTTGGACAAGAATTCACTAAAATTTCAAGGAATGCCACAACTTTCTTGATTTGCTTGGAAGAAGGCAAGGGGGTGATTGTTTTGGTGATGCAGCATCAAGGACAAGAAACAACAATGGAGGTGGTACCTGATAGGGTAGTCGAGGCCTTGAACACCCATGCGGCATTCGTGCTAGATATTGCTGCAATGGCGTACATTCAAATGTCCGCAGGAGCAGGGAGTGGTTAGTTGAGCGCTACCCAACATGAAGAAGTGTTGGAACGATTGGTGGGATCTAGGGAATTGCTTCCAGAGATCTTCGATCTCCCAAATGAAATTATTGCAACACAATTGTAGTTGCTAAAGACCAATGGCAAACTATTGATTGCCAACACCCAACTAAAAGCAGCCACCATGGAGAATCAATGGTTGGTTGTTGAGGTTGTGGAGTTGTAGGCTCGTCTCTTTGACCTTGTCATTCTCAGCCCAAAAATCACAAGGGATGAAGTTTTCCAATAGCTTCAGCACAAACTAAGAGAGGTTGAGAATGGGAAAGAGGTAGTGGTCTTTGACGCATCCTTGTTGAAAGCCATGACTTTCAACATCGATAAGGATTTGTCACAAGTTCGCGAGGAAAACTTGGTCCTAACCAAAGACCTTCGTCGCCTATGGAACATCGAACAACAAAAGGACCAAATGGTTAAATTTATTTGGCAATAGCAAGAGTAGCTAGCCAAGCGAACCTTTTGATTTGAGGAGGTTGGCAATAGAAAATAGGAATCTCTCAATGGAGGAAGTTCAAGTGCTTCATCAGAAAACGACCATCAAGGTAGCTGCCTGGAAGAATGAGGCTTTGAAATTTGAATGAGTCAAGAATCAATATAGGGACTAGGTTGGGTTTCTTAAGGAGGTCAATGAAAAAGAAATCCGATTGGCCGAGATGAAGATGAATGAGGCCCTCCAACAACTCCAGCAAAGAGGTGATGTGTGGCGACCCATCTTTGATGGGCTAAATGCATACAACAAAGTTGAAATCTGCCTAAAAGAGTTGTAGATTGAGGAAATGGAGTACATGGAGCTTGTCAATCTCCATTATGCAAACTTGGCTATGCTAACAGTAGGGAGACCAAGAACTGAATTGGAAAAGTAGGTGGCCAGTTCCTACCTCTTGTATGAGGCAAAATTCAAGCATCATAAAGAGACCAAGAACTGAATTGGAAAAGTAGGTGGCCAGTTCCTACCTCTTGTATGAGGCAGAATTCAAGCATCATAAAGAGACCAAGCAAAAGTTGGAAATAGCCAACACTGAGCTTGAAGTTCTTAGGAATAGATTCACTAATCAACAATATGTTGTTGAGAACTTGGCTAGAAGGATGAATAGCTACCATGAGTTGTAGAATCTCGTGAAGACGTTCGACATTGAACGTAAACAATTTGTAGCATGGTTTGTCAAAACCAAGGAGTTGTTCCTTGTGATGCTGTGCCCGTGGGATATCCTTGCACCAGCCCACATTGGTGAAGCTGCATGGATTGTATACAACCCATGTGGCAAAGAGGAGAAGATGAAAATGTTACTGGATGCTTTCAAGCTTCCTCTAGCAGCAGCAGGTCAGCCTCAACCACCTCCACCACCACAAGCATCGAAACCTGGCGAAGGACCTTCAATGCCACATGAGCCTTTACTTCCAGGCACTGTTTGAGAATTCACCTTGTCTTCGGCAACTTAGGAGTACTTGCTGAAGGTTTTGTCAATTGTCCAATTTTGTTGTGATGAATACCAATTTTGTAATCTTGTATAATCTATCACTTAGAGTTGGTCAGTCAAGTAGTTTGTTTATTTTTAAGTTAATATATTTCATATTTCCCCAAATTTTGTAAGAAGCTTGATCCTACTTTTGTTCACTTGAGGATGAGTTTTTAGTTAGTCATGGGGGTATGATGAGTCCTCATATTATAGGTTGCATTGATAGGCATGCATTGATGCAATGCCATCAACGTATTAGCATTGACACATGGTGACATGCATCAATGCAGATGTGTTGACGTTGACATAGGTGAAGCAACCAGATTTATGGCACCTTAGGTCCATAACATAGTGAAACTCTTGTAGTTTAGTTTTTCCAAAGTTAGAATATTTTCCTCTGAGTGCCTATAGTGTAAATTAAAGAGATTGTATGGAGCTTTATTTGAATGCCATGTACTTGAACACATTGGCATGAATGACAATAAAGTTGAGATTTTTGATATTCATTGCAGCATCTAGAATAGTTTAATCTTTATTACTTGCACTTTATTTTCAATGCAATTTACACTTATGGCTTTAGTTAATTAATGTACTTAATCCTAAACACATAAGTACGACCACTTTGAACATGACGTATTATACTTGGTAATCCCACTAGTGGCCATTTGGTATGCCCAGTAATCACCACTTGGTAACTCAGTAGCGTTGATACTAGTTTGGGATGTGTACAAAAAGTGGGAATGGCCACTTATGTTAGAATAGTTAGTCACTAGAATAGTTAAGTAGTTAAATATTTAATCAAGTCTTCTTTTACTCACCTAGCTTTAGGAGAAAATATATATAAAAAATACCTATAAAAATTACACATCATGTGCCTTAACTCACATTAGACCATATAAACTAATACCACAAGTGTGAGTTAGGAAGACAATGATCGTACAACCCTTTGCCTCACAGTTTAAGACTATAAGCAACTTAGGAATGGAAGTCCATGGAATTTGACCAGATCACTAGTGCATGCTTGTGATTCATATCGTTGGGCATAGGGTATACACACTGCTTATTAAAAGGCCAAGCATTTGAATCCAAACCAATGCTGGATCAAACAGATTGAAGTCCTGATGAGCATTGTCGCATTGGGACAGCTGTAGGTTAAAGCAAGGATACTAGCACTAAAAAACCAAGGACCTCCATAATGTACCATCTCACAGTTTTCTATATTTAAGAACACACATAACAACTACTTACTTGAAAGAGCTTTGATGTCAACCTACACCTTCCAAGTCATCATTCACTTTACCAGCTACTCAATCCTCAACTCAGGTTTAGAAGAAACAAACTTGCTAATAAAACATTTAGCCGTTGCATCTTTACCCTCAGCTAACAATGTCATTGCCACTTTAATCTTGAGCTTCTTGTCAACCCACTCAAGTACTTCAATGCCTCCCTACCCAAGAGCCTAGCTTCCCTAGCCATGCTAGTCCATTGCATCTCATACACTCCCTCTAGAACCAGTTACAGAATCAACCCTATGACCTGT
Organism: Gnetum montanum; assembly: GCA_015680685.1. NCBI lineage: Eukaryota > Viridiplantae > Streptophyta > Gnetopsida > Gnetales > Gnetaceae > Gnetum > Gnetum montanum. The sequence goes on from MNCI01014438.1 coordinate 105,571, forward strand.
GTAACTGTCACTTCAATCCTCTTTACTCATCTCATTATCATTTGCTCCTTCCTGAACACCGGGCACAGCTTGTTTCAAAGTCCCATGACAGAGCTGCTCCTGCTGCATCTGCTATGCACTTTGCTCCTATTGTCGAGTATGTGCCTTTTATGCTCTCTACTCCTCCGATTCTCTCATTTCCGTTGCATCTGTTAGATGCCTTACTCTTGTTATGTGTTGCACCCACTCTGCTCCCATTTTGCTATTCCCCATCAGTTGTTCTGGTTCTAGTTTTCACCTTTTAATCCTTTTTAACATGCAAACTGAGCCTAACAAACCCTACAAGTGCAGAAAAACATCAGAACCTGAATGGTTTACCAAATTCTATTGAATATAGTACAGATTTATAGGTACTATTGAAGATGAAATGAAACATAGAAACTAGAAAACATCCTTAAAATCATAAGAGTCTTTGATTTTTCTTTTAATAGAACAGACGGCAGACTTTGGAGGTGACTGATAGCTCAAGCTAGAACAAAGGATAAATTTCTTAAAAGGGTTGTTGGCTAGTGTTTATACTACAAAAACCACAGAATATCAGCCGTGAAAAATAGCACTATATATCATAATTGAGGATCTAAATCCTAATTTTAAGCAAACAGATTAAGTAAATTATATGAACTCAAATGCTAAATAGAAAGGAGACAAATAAAATCTAAAATGTACCAAGCTTGACTGCCATGATTGATTCACATAATGTCAAACTTTTTGCAATTTTCAGTATTAAGTTTTTGAGTCTCATGTTTTCACATTGAGAGAAATGTGGGCTTGAATAAAGGATCATTTAACAATGAATTGGGACATGAAAATTCTTATAACAATCTCTCCAAAACTGACCATGAAAATGCTCAACATAACAGAACATGTGCACTTCACTTCCCATCATGTAAAAGACACTCATTAATATGCATAATTTCTTTTATTTTAATAAGCACTCTAGGGCCCATTGGCCATCAAGCTATCACATACCAAGTACGTCCAACCCTATAACAACTTATAACCTACACAAGAAGAACATTGGGATTGGATAAAATGGGGGTGGTTAACACCAGTACTAAGCCCGAGTAGCCCACAGCAGATATCACCAGCTTTGGATAGAATGATGGGAGATATTTCATTAATATTGTTCACAAAAACTTGAATTACGAAGTGCACATGACATAAAGAAAATGCTAACTCATGTTTCTTATACATTTATGCCAAAAATTAGATTCATGACTCATGAAAGATACCATGCATGACTTACAATTCACTTTAATATCCCATGTGCCTTTGTGAAATTACTCTCAACTTTTCCAAGCCAAATAAAAAATGTGGGGTGCAAGGTCTCCTCCCGTTTTTTCCTAGGCATGAAATCTCTAGTTGAAATCCCCAACCAGGATCCATTGATGCTGATTAGGAATGATCAACGTGATCCATTGATGCTCTTTTAATTGCTCCTCCCAATCTTGAGCCCCATAGAAGTTTGTGAGCCAGTGGCTTGAAGAAGCCAAACAAACGAAGTTACTCCAATATGAGGAATCCAAAAATTGGAAGGAAAGCCTGGAAAGGATAGCTAATCATCCAGCCCTCCCACGATTGGCCACCTGATGCACTTGCCACCCATCCCATTGTAACAACCAAGATTCTCTTTGCTGCAACTTGGTTTCTTGTAGACAAATAATGTCACATTGTTCTTTGTGCATGATCTTCTTTAGGGTATGCTGCTTATAAGGGGTGCCCTGGCCCCTACAATTCCAAGACATGATCTTCACCTCAATACTCTTGAAAACAAAGAGGGTTAGTTCCTCTGACAGGCTCCTCACCTCAACATTCTCCAATTTCTAGGTTGCAACAACCAACTTTCTATTGAACTCCATCTTGGGTTGCACTGCACTAGACACCAATCAGCCAATAAGACTCCACTCTATAGTATGTAGACCCTCCAAAGGCAGATGAGGAACCTGCAACCATAGGGAGCCCTTGACCCATGATGAAGCACCAAAGACACTTGGGGCATCATCTCTGCCCTACAAACCATCCTTACGCCCTGCGGCATTGCTGTTGCCCAAGCTGCCAAAACCCCCAACATGGTCCTCCGGCCAACCGTTTGCAAGGCCTAGCCCCTCCAAGGCACCACCAACATCCTCACCTTTGAGCTCCCTGCCAACCTCTACGCCTAGTCCCCCACGTGTCCTGGCACTTGCTACTCTACCTGTTCCTGCTCCTGCTCTTGCTCCCGCACCCATTTCAAAAACCTAAGTAATCACAAGATGAAGACTGTTACCATGGAAGACGTAAGAGATTTTCATTCATCAAGCATTAAATGACTTATTCCAAAGAGACTGTCTTACCCCACTGATCATAGCTGAATGTTCACATAAGGAAATCAACCAATGTTTCCTCCATTTAAGTCCTATTTTTTACTTTTTTATTTTTTTTATTTTTTACAAGCAAAATCTAAATGTAAGGACAATGAGGGTCTAAAATAGGCTGAAAGAATAAATATCAACACAATGAAGGAAAGAAAGACACCTGTATCTAGTAGCATGCTTAACAATGAACTGGTTCTGATTCCTTTTTCATTAACAGCAACAGCACTGAGAAGAAGACATTCTTTAAGGCAAGAAGGGTAATGGGTACTTCAACATAAACAAATTAGATTCTGTACGCAACAGCTTAGAGTCATAAGCCACTATTCTTTCATCCTAAAGCATTTCCAACCTATGAGATTTCTCTAAATGTGATGGTAGAAACATGGGAAGTACAGTACTGGCTATTCTTTCTGAAACCAACTTTATTTTTATATCCTTTTAAACATGCCCACTGAACGTAACAATGGCCTTATAGGGGCAGAACATCATAACCAAAATAGTTCACCAAATTCTATATACAGATTTCAAGGTTCTGTTCGGAATAAAATATGACACAAAACCAGATCTTCACAACCATAAAGAAAATAAGAGTCTGTTTCAGATGTCACTGTTGTCAAGGGTGGAAAAAACCAGATTTCTGAGCAACCGGAGTAAATAGGAAAGCAGCTTTTAAAATAACATCATCTACATCTATAAATCATCAAGAACTAAAATCTGATTTATGGGTAAACAGAGGACAGATTTTATAGGTGACTGTTTATTATTAATAAATTTTTTTAATGAAAGCAGAAATAGAAAACAATGGATAACAACCATAAAAAAATAGCAGTCTCTAAACTAGGAACAGGCATCATCAAATAACTAAAATTCTGATTTTAAGCAACCAAAATAAGTAAACTATATGAGCTTAATTATTAAATGAAAAGAAGAGACAAATAAAATCTGAAATTTACCGAGCTTGACCATCATGATGGATTAACATGGTACTGAATTTTTGAAATTTTTATTATCAAAATTCTCCAGCCTCATGTTTTCACATTGAAAGAAATGTAGGCTTAAGCAAAGGACCATTTAACAATGAATAGGGCCATGACAAAACAGAACACGACCAAAAATCAGCTATATGCATAATTTATTTTTATGAACCCTTTGGCCATCGAGTTGTGACACACTAAGTTCTCCAACCCTATAGCATCTTGTGGCCCACATAAGAACACTAGCACTGGATCAAATGGTGGGGATAACGCCATCAAGCACCTCCAAGCACTAAGCTCTTGCTGCCACACAACATATCGCCAACCTTGGATAGAAGGATGGAGGGTATTCATTAATAATGAGGTGTTAACTTAGTAGTGAAAGCTTTGCCCTGGTAACTCTAGGTTAAAAGTTTGATTCCAGTGGGCATCTGTGAGTTATGAATTTAAAAAAGAAAGTCTGTAAAAGGAATTCTAAAATTGGTCTAGTAGATCCAAGGAGTCTCAGTGGACTGAAGTGACAATTCAGTTTCAGTTTCACATAAACATGAGATACCAAGTGTACATGACACAAAAATGATGCTAACTTAGAAGCCCAATACATGTATGTCAAAAATTAGATTTATGACTCATAAAAGATCCCATGCATGACTCACTACTTAATAAATTCCCTATGCCTTAATGAAATGATCCACACTTGTCCAAGCCAAAAAACAAACAATCATTAATATCCTATGTATAACAGAAGTTTGGAATACACACTTCTAGGATTGGGCTGATTAATTTAGAGAAGAAGAATACAATTCAAGCTTGGGTTGTTGCAGCTTCAAAAATCATGTTGAAGATTTACCAAGCCAAGAACCTCAAGAATCATGTTGGAATAGCAAGCCCAAGGTGCAACCAGAATCCCCCAACAAAATCAGAGAAAAATGGACTTTAAAATGAGCCCCAACAGTTTCCAAGATCAGCCACAAATAATTCACAGCAGTAGTAGCAAGGTCAATTTTCCATGCCTCCACTGAGAACACACAGGACCGCTCAAGACCCTCTAAACGATAGGCAAGGAGCAAGCAATGAACAGCCACACTCCTCCTCTCCTCTACTTTTTACACCTCAAACTAGCATATTCTCCCCTTTCTTGGCAAAAGGTGAAAAGAAAAGAAAACCCCCATCTATTTATAGAATGAAGGAGACCCCAAGGCTTGGGAAAAGACTTAGGCATAAGAGTTTACACTATGGGCAAGCATTAGACATCTTTTTTATTTATGGCATGATGACTACTTGATTTGGACAAGCAAGCTATGAGGGAGTGGGCATGTGAGAGTGGAAACACCTAAGAGGTCCACATGCCCCTATAGAATGAGTGTTTTGGCCCTTTTACATCCATTAATATGAAGTAGACAATATGCATTTTAAAACTAGATGTTATCATAAGCATGTCATAAAGTAACATCAAGCACATATCACCATCATTCTTACTTTTTCACATTGAATTTTCTCATGTACCACACTTTTTTGGCTTATTTTAAGTCAGTTTTATTTCATAAGGCTACAAGGGTTTCTAATTTTTTTTGGTTTTTCTATAATTCCTATATTTTTGACAAGAAAAAATTATTTGATATTAAACTTTTATGCATTCAATATTTTACGCATGTCAAGCTGGTCGAAACAAGCACAAATATGCCATAGTTACTTGTGTAAAAATTAAAATCTTAATCAAACAAAAATAATATGGATCACAAAGTACTTTTAAAATTGTTTAACAAATCAAGAAACTAATCATAAATCTATACTCTCGATGTAAAATTGTATTAATCCACCGATTTTGAGTGTAATTCAAGAATTTTGAATTTTTGATGTGTTTTTGTTAATTAAATAATCAATAAATTAAAAACTCCAAGAAAAATGTTAAAATAAACTATGGATTCAAATTTCATTCTTTTTGTCTGATCATTCTAAAATAATGTTAAACTTTGACATGTTCATTTGGCAATATATATATCTTAAGAAATTGGAAATAAATAGTAAACTTGCTTAAATCACCTAATTGAATCCTCAGATTTAGTTACAATAATTAGGTACATCTACAAATCTATATAAGCTCTTAAAAAAATTCAAGTTTAAGTATTTAACAAAATTTTAAGGTCACATGTACAATTGCTATGCACTACAAATGTGTTGGACAGTTTTTGTTGCAAAACAAGCTTTAGTCCTTGTGTTGTCCATGTTGCATTTGTCTAGGGCTATGCAACTTGCAGCCATTGTACATATTGCCTATAGTTGCATATCCATGATTTTCCACTTGTAATATTTGCATATGCCTATTGTGTTATATAAATCTGTGTGCATGTAACCTATGTTGTGTAGGTCTATGCATATATCTATGTGTATGTCATCTGCATTACACATTTGTACAATTTTTTTTTGTGTGCATCGCCTACAATATACAGATGTATGTGCATGTCACATGTGTGCCTTCACACCCTATTGTATACCTTCGTTCACTAGTGCATGCTTTCATCCATTGCCCCATGTTTGTCTTCACACATTACCTGTGTGTCTTCACACATTACCTGTGTGTTGTTGCATGCTTATCTTTGTGTGTTGCCTTTGCATGCTTTTGTCTACTTGCCTTCATGTATTACCTTCGTGTGTTGCTACATGTTTGCCTTCGCACTTTGCCTTTGTGTGTTATTGCATGCTTGCCTTCCCTCGTTGCTACAATGAACCATTTCTCCTAGTGCATATGGCAACATCTCTTGACAAGTGGTCCCTTGCTCAATAGTGCAATTGACAAGTGGTCCCTTGCTCAATAGTGCAATTGAACAAAGACTTACTTGTAAGTGTTATTTTCGTAGTATTATTCTAAAATACTGTTAAACTTTAACATGTTCACTCGTCTATATATATGTTAAAATAATAAATAATTAGAAATAAATAGTAAGCTTGCTTAAATCACCTAATAAAAAATCTTCATATTTACTTAGAACAATTAAGGACATCTAAAAATATATAAAAGCTTTTAAAAATGTTCAAGTGTAAGTATCTAATAAAGTATTATGGTCGTGTACAATTGCAGGGTACTACAAATGTGTTGGACAGTTTTTGTTGCAAGGCAAGCTTTAGGCCTTGTGTTGTTTATGTTGCATCTGTCTATGGCTATGCACTTGCAGCCATTGTACATATTGCCTATAGTCGCATATCGATGATTGTACATATGTAATTTTTGTATATGCCTCTTGTATTATGTAGATCAATGTGTATGTCACCTATGTTGTGTAAATCTATGCATACATCTATGTGTACGTCACCTGCATTGCACATATCTGTGCAACTTTTTTGTGTATATCACCTACATTATGTAAATATATGTACATGTCACATGTGTGCCTTCACGCACTATTGCATACCTTCATTCACGAGTGCATATCGATGATTGTACATATGTAATTTTTGTATATGCCTCTTGTATTATGTAGATCAATGTGTATGTCACCTATGTTGTGTAAATCTATGCATACATCTATGTGTACGTCACCTGCATTGCACATATCTGTGCAACTTTTTTGTGTATATCACCTACATTATGTAAATATATGTACATGTCACATGTGTGCCTTCACGCACTATTGCATACCTTCATTCACGAGTGCATATCGATGATTGTACATATGTAATTTTTGTATATGCCTCTTGTATTATGTAGATCAATGTGTATGTCACCTATGTTGTGTAAATCTATGCATACATCTATGTGTACGTCACCTGCATTGCACATATCTGTGCAACTTTTTTGTGTATATCACCTACATTATGTAAATATATGTACATGTCACATGTGTGCCTTCACGCACTATTGCATACCTTCATTCACGAGTGCATGCTTTCACCCATTGCTGCATGTTTGCCTTTACACATTGTCTTTGTGTGTTGTTGCATGCTTTTGTGTACTTACCTTCGTGTATTACCTTTGTGTGTTGCTACATGTTTGCTTGTGCACAGTGCCTTTGTACATTATTGCATGCTTGTTTTCACTGATTGCTGCAGTGAGCCATTTCTCTTAGTGAATATGGCATATCTCTTGTCGAGTGGTTCCTTGCTCAATGGTGCAACTGGACAAAGACTTACTCTCAAGTGTTATGTCTACATGTATCTTCATATGTTCAAAGCTTCGGTTTCAATCGACACACTAACATGAGAGAAATAATGAAGAAATATGTGTAGAATACAGTAGAAACAACTCAATAGAGATATATTCAATTAACTTATCTTATCCATCAAACATATAGAGGAAACACCTCTTAACAGGCTGGCTGATATATATTTACAGGTTTTTTTTAGCTAACTGCAAAGTGGACCCATCAACTAAAGCTACTAAACATAATGTTTCTCTTTATATAGGTCAACTTATGTTTGTTGGAAACCTTCTGTACCTGGAGACAATGGAATGCACCCCAAAGGATTCCAAGAACGCTCCTTCGATCTTATTAAAACCTACAGCTAACATTCCTAACTTCATAGATTGTTCACGAGTTTCCAATGCTATCCTCTGTTGCGGTCTTGCAGATTTTGTATCTGTTTCCCTGTGTTTTGGTCTTGTAAATTTTGAAGAGTTTTGTAATCAGGCAAAGTGAGAGTTGCAGATCGCTTGTCGATATTCATCAAAAGCTCCAAGCTCTAGAGAAAGTGATTAATCAAATTACTGAAGCTGGCAACTGTCTTTCTTGCATCTTTCATCTACCGAAATCGCTAATATTTTTCCGGTTTTCTTTCATTGATTTTTTACTGGCTGAAAAGGAAGTCTGTAAGATTTGTTTTCCCTTGTTGATGCTTTTCCTTGCCCCGGCTTATCATTTCTCAATATGTAAGCACGTTTTCGTTGGGCTTGATTTTTTTAGGTTTGTCGGAAGTTGAGATGAAGTTAGCTTTCAGTTTTTGGTGTTTTGGACCATATTATTTTACCTTGTCTCTACTATGTATTCAATACATTGCTAAATCTGGTCTGTAGTGGCATGTACTTTCGTTGACCTTTTCACTTGATCACTTGATTTAGTTGATCTAATCATGGCCGGGAAAAATGCAGATACATTAAAAACAAGAAACATTATCCTGGAACGATTCAAGGATCAAATTAAGAAAGGCAATCCAGTTATTGGGGCTGGTGCAGGGACTGGAATCTCCGCGAAGTTTGAAGAGGTGGGAGGGGCAGATCTAATTATAATATACAATTCTGGGCGTTTCCGCATGGCAGGAAGGGGTTCGTTAGCTGGTTTGCTTCCGTTTGCAGATGCGAATGCTGTCGTCGTCGAGATGGCCAATGAAGTGTTGCCGGTAAAGTGTAAATTTTCTGCAGCATTCCAGCAGAGTGCTTTAGAATCAAGTGCTTGACAGCTACTAAATTTTATTGATTAATTAATTAATTGATCTTATCTGTCTCGGAGCTGGCATAAAATGTCTGTTGAATTTACCAGATTGTGAAGACGGTACCTGTTCTGGCTGGAGTCTGTGGGACTGATCCATTTAGACGAATGGACCACTTCTTGCAGCAACTAGAGTCCATTGGTTTTGCAGGAGTACAAAATTTCCCTACGGTTGGTTTATTTGATGGAAACTTCCGCAAGAATTTGGAGGAGACTGGCATGGGATATGGGTGGGTGTAACTGCTTTTACAAAAACATTGGAAGAACTTGTTATCATAAACAAATAGGAACACTACTTTTGGCTGTTAGCTTTGAAGGTTCCTTGCATGCTGGTTCTCTAGACGTAAATATGTGCACTATTTGTCTTACAATGATTTATCCTGCTTGTTTGTATTTGACAGCTTGGAAGTCGAAATGATTCATAAAGCACATAGAATGGGCCTTTTAACCACCCCATATGCGTTCAACGAAGCTGAAGCTTCAGCCATGGCAGATGCTGGTGCTGATATTATTGTTGCACATATGGGCCTTACCACCTCTGGCTCAATTGGTGCAATAACAGCTTTATCCTTGGATGACAGTGTCGTGAGAGTGCAAGCAATTGCTGATGCGGCTTTACATGTTAATCCACACGTGATCATATTATGCCATGGAGGTTGGTGCAATCAATATTTTCCTTTTTGCTGCCTTTGAATTCATAAAATAATATGATTTGGATTTTCTTTTCAGGACCAATTTCAGGTCCCAGAGAAGCAGAGTACGTGCTTCGGAGGACTAAAGGAGTCCATGGCTTTTATGGAGCATCTAGCGTAGAGAGATTGCCAGTGGAAGAGGCAATAGTCAAGAGTATGAAAGAATACAAAAATATTTCTTTGTCGGCTTCTCTAGCCTGAATGAACGTGTTAGGTCTGAAACAAGATCGGCAATTCTTCTTGGCACCAACAGTTGAGATTTCATGAGGGTCTCAAAAATGTAATCTTACATGTTCATCGTACATCACTGGCCTTACAATGATTCAGGCCTTATCAATGATTAAAATGCAAGAAACTTGGTTTCAATTAGCATATCAAGATTGTGTTTCAGAATAGAGGTGGCGGCATTTCAGTTTTCATACCTATTTTTGGACGGAATTTTTAGTGCATTTTGTTTTTTTAAATACCAGCAAAAACTCTCTATTAATTTATAAAATTTAGAGTATATCCTGAAGTTTTTGCGATTCCAAACATGAACTAGGAAAACATCACCAGAGCTTCAAAACCCAAGCTATTTGTATGTGAGTCTTTGGAAATCCAAGCTTCAAAACTTTAAAAATGACAAGCCGATCCGCATATTGAACAGTCTGATTGAACATTGGCTCGTTTATGACCGATGAGTACTTCATTGACTCCCAATGTGGTCAGGAAGTAGGGATTAGGAAAAGTTAAATGTATCATGCCTCCACAGATATACACCACATTAGTTCAGTTTTGTAAGTGATGACTGATGAGCCCCAGTGCAATGTTACATTATAGCTCATATCGTTATCAAGGGCACATGAAGGGTGAGATGTGTTGCCGTGGACTTGCTGCATACAACAAATTTGGAAATTTTGATAAAACCAATGCAAAAATGTCCATGATCGTCGGAGTTGTGAGTGAGACCTCGATCATTTGGTTATTTGCAAGTCATAGATTACATTCCAAATAGATATGCTGATTTGATACACCGTTGATCTTATTAAATTCTAAGTTTCTTATTACAAATATTTCATGCACTACTTGTAATGATCTCGTTTTGGTTCGACTCCACCTCTATGAATTTTCAGTTAGTGCACTGTAAACTGTGTGCAGAAGGTCACTTGATGGTTAAACCAGCACGGGATTCCCATAGGGTGGGCATTCATTCAATCATATACTTTCCATCATTTAAAAATAGTTAGAAACAAAATATAGCCTTTGAACCAAAAAATGTAATCTCTAAACCTGGATGAGATTTCCATAGGCTGGGCAATCATTCCATCATATCCTTTCCTTCATTTTAAAATTGTTCGAAACAAAAATGTACGGCGTAACCTCTAGGGGCAGACCTCCACGGCGTAGCAGAAGAATTACAACCATGACGAAAGCTATTTATTGCTTACAGGATTGGCATGGGCATGATTGTAATCGATACTAAATAGATAACCATATGATAGAATTTTGAACCATAAATGGAATAATTTATACAGAAATAAGTATATAAATCGAATGTTTATAATTTTCTACGGTCCCCTCTCATTGTGAATTCATGAGTCACCTGTCATTACCGGTACCCTTCAACGAGGAAAGGTAAATTTTGGTACTTTCTGTTTTTTATGCAATTTAAAAGTCAAGATAAATCATTATCAGGCTTCATGCACTTTAGATTTGCTCTTAAACAATTTATTTTTAACAAGAATATTTAGAAATTAAATGCTTAGAACAAACTTTTCAATTTCATTGTGGAATAAAATTTGTGAGTTATATACAAAGATAATTGACAATCTTTAATTTTAAAGAAGACCAGATGATATACTTGAATGTTTATAAGAATTTTATAATTCTAAGATTGAAATATAACTTTTGAGAATGTTAGGTTTTTTACATAGGCTAATAAATTTGAAAATTTCTTGAATCTTATACTTAAAGCCTAAATTCATATTTCACATACTCACAAAAAAAGGGAAACATTAAGAAGCTAGCAAGTACAAGAAAATAAATTTTGAAAAAGCTAATCGAAGGTCTTTAAAAGCAATATCATACAAAAACATTGTAATAAAACTAAGATAAAAGATCAATCAAGTAAAAACTTATATTTTAACCATATCCCATGTAACACTTGTCTCAGCATACTTAGTTGTTGGAATAGAACATATAATTGCAACCCACAAGCCATATTCTCTAACCAAGTGAGCAATGTCTCACCAACCAAAACTATAACCAATAAGGTTGTTCTTCAAAAAGTACAAATAATAAAATTTGTCACAAAACTTGCTATCATATGATCCATAAAAGTTATTATCATTGCACACATTATTGCAATTACATTGGCACCATGTTTTTAAGTTTAATGAAAGTATTATGAAAGTTTATGTTGGTTATATGTCCAATAGTATTTACCACCAAGACAAAATCAAATCTATAACTTGGAGTTTCCAAATTCAAAGTCTTACCACCAGGCTAGCACCTCATTGTTAGGGTAATTTTTTAACAATATTTACTAGTCTATGTAGTGACACAAAAATTTGACGCTTGAAGAATCAAAGATTCTAGTGCAAAACAGTTTGACTCATAGATCCACGAGCCTTGAAAAGGATTTGCGAGCACCTCAAATGGTCTTGTTGATTACTTGAGGACTTGGAAGGTCTATTGCTGGGTATTACGAAAATAATCGAAAAATGTGCAAGATAATGTTTTGAACACTAAGTTTAGGAATAGTTAGATACATAACATAACATGGCCAACAAAGAAACTGCAAAATATATTAAATGCTCTAACTTTTTCAAAGGAGAATGAAGGTTTTAGAGAAATAACTTTAAGGCTTGATGCAGACAACAGAGTGAGCTTTGCAAATGATCTATACCTGTCTTCCTTTGCTAATATGCTCTTAAAAGTTGTTCTCCATAGGTTCTTTCTGCTCTGATAATCTGCAGTAGTTGGGATATGGTTGTGGACTTTTGCTTTTGCTCTACTCCAAAAGTCTCAAGTTCAATTGAAAACAAAAATGATTCAAAAGTCCTTCAAAAGAAGTAAACTTTGGTTTCAATAGACTATGCACATCCTGATTTCTTGCTAGTTGATTTTGCCATGATTGCTACCAAATTTATGACAAATTCTGCAACTTTTGGTGGCCAACATTTTTGGACTTTTTAGGTTTGAAATACCAATATAGATGATATTTTCCACCACCTAAACTTGCAAATGTCATCACCAATGTACGGAGCTTTTCCTGCCAAATTTGGTGGTAGATTTGGGCTATTTTCATGGCCCAAATTCCAACATATAAGCCACCAACGTTTTTGACTTTTTGCTACCAATTTTGGTAGTGTATTTACATTTTGGGCCTTCATACGTTAGTATAAATGAAATTTCTAGTATATAAACTGAAAATTCCATCTTACACATTGAAAGTTTGTCTAAAATTTTGCGATAATAAGGCCACAAGATAGGATTTTTGATGGCAAAATAGGTAACTGTTTTTACCTTTAAATTCCTATCAAATTACAATGTAAGTTCTTCATTTTGAGGCTCTTCATGCAAAATGCAAATTTTCTTTGGGATGTTTCATTAGCCCCTCTTTGTTGATGGTTGGAGGATTGACTCGAGAGACATCAACAAGAAATGCAAAGCACCACTACAAGTTCATCACCAACGCTTCCTCTCCACACTTGATTCTGTAGCTATTGAACCATGCCTAGGAGTGCTCACGATAGTGAAATAAGGTCACGAAGGAATGTTATGAGTTTGAGATGAGATAAAAGATATATTGGTTATTGGGGAATGGTCACATGAACTAACAAGGAATTTCAAATGTTGACATCATCGTTATGGTATGATGGCGATGTTTTTGTTGAACAAGGTCTTCATGCTTCATGCTTCATGCTCATATTGTTGGTTACCCAATGATGTGTTAGAAGAACCAGCATTCCACTCTTGGGATTTTTTAGTCACTCAGCTCCCTCCTTTGTTTGTTTGGAGCTATTGATTTGACTTTAGGCTTCATTTTCCTCTTTGGCTTTCTTGGAAATTTGCTTCTCCATTCTTTTTTTTTTTTGTGAATAAAACCTTCATTGGGTTTCATTGTTAAGGTTGATTTTTTGTTTTGTTTTTTTTTTTTTTTCATTGAATGAGATCTGTTACATTCAAAAAACTTGATGGTGAAGCATGTCGAAGGAGATGTCACATGATCATGGTGCATGAGTGTTGAACATGGGTCTTCATTGTTACAAGGTAAAGAATGTTGTACCTTGGAGATGAGGATATATTTCAAGGGCGGTAATATGAGTGATATGAGGCAAGAACTCTTGGCATATTTGGACAAGCTAATTGAATCTTGTGCATTGAGGTTGTGTGGTAACTCACTACTACGATGAGTCATGCCTCTGCGATGACTCTGAGCTTTATCCGGCAAGCACAAATCCAAGAGAACAAGAAAACAAGTCAAAGAATACATGTGATCACAAGAGATTGCATAATGTCACATGATATTACAAGTAGAATACAAGCCATTGTTGGTTACAATTGGTATGACATGAAAAATCTGTATTTTGTGTCATAGATTTATACAAAGTTTTCAGTTCCTTGAATTGCCAAAAAGAAAAGATAAAGAGGTAACACATGCTTTCTTATTGTAAGCTACAAAGATCATTGATGTAAATCATTCTTTCATACTTGTAAACAAAGGAAAACAAGGGCTATAGAAAAATAGTTTAGCATTAGATATAATAAGGTTTAATATAGGAATGGTTGACCAGATTGGCCAATTCATTTCCATCCATGTCCATTAGTCTGAATGCTCTATTTTCATAAAATTTGGTAACTAAGAAAGGTCCTTCCTAATTAGCTGAGAACTTGTTTGCATATTCATGAATGACCTTAGGGACAAGGTCTCCTTCCTTGACTTTTCTTCTATTCAAATCATGATGATGCTATCATTTCTACCTTGATATCATTTGATGTGAGCAAGCGTTTGTATTTTGTTGCTTCTTTACAGAATCAATGTCAATGGTACATAGCTTCTTATTTTATTCACCATTGATGAAGTTAGGTATAGCTACCCTTAAGGATGGCACCTACAATACAAGAGGCAAGACAACTTCAAATCCATAAACAAGGCTATACGGGGTGGCTCTAGTTGTGGTTCTAAAGATTGTTCTATATGCCCAAAGTGCATGTACAAGTTCATGCCACTAGCATTTGCTATTGTTTAGCATTTTTTGAGGAGATTTATGATGATTTTGTTGTTGGGTTTAGCTTACTGATTGGCTTGTGAATAATACGGTGATGAAAAGGAATGCCTGATGCTTAATTGTTGACAAAAGGTTTACGTTTCTTGACTATTGAACTATGGTTCAACATTTGTGACTATGGTTAAAGGTATGTCAAAATGGAACACTATATTATCTAATAAAAAGTGACAAACTTGGTTGAGATGTTGTTTTCCTTATAGAAATAGCTTTAACCCATTTTGTAAAATATTTGGTTGTAATTATGATGAAGCTATGCCGTATAGAAGACTTAGGTGTTATAGGGCCAATAATGTTGATTCCCCATTGAAATGGTCATGTGATCTGAGTAGTGTGTAACTCAAATGGTGGCACATGTAGTAAGTTACTATGACATTGGTAGGCATCATAAGTTTTAACCTTATGCAAGAAAGCGATTTCCATATAGGAACAATAGTGTCCTAACTATCTAATCTTTGTGGCCATGGCTTTGGGTCCTATATGTCCTCCACATATGCCCTTGTGAACTTGCGCAAGGACTATGCAAGCTTTGGTTTTATCCAAGCACACTAACAATATGCCATCATACGACCTTCGACATAATGTGTTATCAACCACAATGACATATGGTTTTGATCTTTTATGTACAACATCCTTTTGAAAGGCAATTAAGTTCTATGGAGATTCATCATGCATCGGGTCATATTTAATGTTGTCATACCACTTTTGTTGAGGGACATTGTCAATAGTGGCTATAGCGGTGCTTTCAATGTTCTACATAATGGAAAGATCATAGTTCTTCATCAAGGAAGGTAACTTGCTAAATACATTTGACATCTCACTTGGGGCCAAGGTTGTAATGGCATTAGCTAAGGTGTTCTTGATTCAGGGTATGTGTTGGATGCTAATATTTATAAACTATAGCATGAGTTTCTTGGCTAGATCACAGAAAGATTATAAATGTTTGGCTTTGCACATGTAAACCTTAGTTACTTGGTTAACTATAAGTTGCAAATCATCTTTTATCATCAAACATTTGATCCCTTGGTTACGAGCTACCATCATTCCTTTGAGTAACCCTTCATATTTTGCTATGTTGTTGGTACATGAAAATTGAAAATGATAAGGGAAAGATTGGATCATACTAGAGGGTGATATTATGATGGCGGCAACATAGGTCCTATGGGAAGTTGAAGCTCCATCAAAGTGCATGATGACCTCATAACCTTAGGATACCTTGTTAAGAATATTGAAATGCTCATCAGGGAACTTAGGATTGATGGCTGCGTTGTTCTCAATTATGGAAGTTATAAGTTGTGTCTATAGCTTGACCTTTTGTTGAGGCTTGGGAAATGTATGATGTTGACTTAGCACCTAAAAAGGAAGTGTCTCCACTTATTCAAGGAGAAGAATAGGGCTAGGCAATACTTCTTGACCCTTGTGTATCAGGTCTTGTAAGCTATCAACACATGTCTTAAGTAGTAAACTCCACTCCATCATCTTGTTTTTAATAGAGTAAAGAGGCTAAGGATGTATCAAAGATTGTGAGGTAGATGTCAAATCATTTGTCCTTCTATGGTGGGTACATAGTGGATAGTTGGAACATCTCTTGCTTAATGTTATCAAAGACTTATTCTCATTGGTTAGTCCACAATAAACTCTCTTTTTAAGAAAGTGTTGCATGGGTCGTAGCTTATCTATAAGTCTTGAGATGAACCTATGAATAAATTGCAATATACATTGTAATCCCCATAGCTCCTTAAGATTAGTAGGTGTTGCCAAACTGGTTATGGCCTTAACCATATCAGGATTGACACGTATCCTTGCCTCAAATACTATGAAACCAAGCATCTTACCTATTTTGATACCAAAGACATACTTCTTAGGATTAAGTCTAAGTTTGTATTTGAGATACTGTTGGAGTAATAAGTCAAGGTCATGTGCATGGTTCTTGGCTATCTTAGACTTGATTACTATGTCATCAACATAATTGTTACGAAATCCTAGCATGTAGCCACTAAATATGTAGTTCATGGCTCATTGATAGGATGCACCCACATTCTTTAGACCAAATGGCATCATGGTATAACAAAAGGTTCCCCAACAGGTCATGAAGGTCATGTATAATTGATGCTTTGGATTGATCCTAACTTGGTTGTATTCTGAGAACCCATCCATGAAGGATAGTAATGCATGACTAGCCATAGTATCGATGAGTTGATCAATACTAGGAAATGGAAAATCATCTTTAATGGTTACCTTATTAAGGTCTTGGAAATCAATACAAATATGAATTGTGACATTTGGTTCCTAGATGTCATGGAAAACATCAAATATATGTTATATTAGACATTATGCATAAGAAGACACTATACCAAATGTGAAATATATGTAACATTCGACATTATGTGTAAAGGAAATAACAGAGAAAGTGCAAAAAGAAAAAGAAAAGAATGCTTTATTGATATGAAATAGAGTATCTAGATCATGCTCTAAGAGTGTTCCTTGGAGTTTTCTTCCTTTGGCATCCATCCCTTGAAGGCAATCTAGAATTTCCATCACTGTTAGACCTATAACTCGACCAGAAGGAATGGCCAATCCACTTCCTATCCTGCTTCACCTAGCTCTTGTGACTTCCCTGTACTAGCTTTGCCACTCCATGTTGGCATGACTTGTAACTGTAGGTATAAATGCCTTAGGTCAAACCCCCAAAGGTTACCTAAAGAGACATGTTTGTTATTACAACATGCCCTTTTGATTTTTATTACGATAACAATAACACTTATTATGAAAAGGCATCATCTTCATTAGGTAGCAACATCACTTAGCAATGCTAATGTGACACAAATGCTTCCATTCTTCTTAGGAAATACCACTATGTTGGATACCCAATCAATGTAATCAACAACTTGGATGAAATTAGCTTGGTAGAGTTTCTTGATCTCATCACGAACTACTAAGGATAAATTTGGTGTAACTTTACGAAATTTTTTTAACGAGTTTAATAGTAAGATTGAATATGATATTGTGTTGCATTCATTTGTGGGTCAAGTCTTAACATGTCCTCTTATGTTCAAGAAAATGCTTTAATATTATTTTGAAGGACCTTGATGATGTCTTGAGCCTACTATGGTTCGAGTGAGGAAATTAGTTAAAGCATTTTCTCCTCACCATTGTATGTTGTGATAGGAACCTTAGCTAGAGTGTCCTTAGTAATGTTAGTGGCCTTGAGGTCAAGGGTTTTAACTATGTGCTCAAGCCATTCAAAGAAACTTTTCTATTGAGGCTACATGATCAAATAGTTTTTTAGGCTCAAGATCTAGGTAACCAAGGTCAACGGATTATTTTGCATCATTGTAAGGTCCATCTAGGCATAGAGGCAAGCTAAATTCCATCCATGTATCTATGTTCTAATCTTGCACATTAACCAAAAGCACATTAAGTGGTAACTATGTGATATGATTTGCTAAATAATTCTAAAATAATGTAAAATGACATAGTAATAGAACACTATGATACACAATAATGTCCAATCAAAATAAGACAAGGTGTAACAAGGGCAAGTAACATCGTAAATGATAGAAAATGATAGAAAATGATATTTAGTTATGTCAAATGAAGGTGACATGAGGTCAAATATGATCAATGTATCAAAATGAGGCGAAATGATATTACAATAATGAAAAATGACATAAAATGGGGTCAAAATGGTTTAAAATGATATCAAATGAAGTTGTAACAATGAAGAAATAATGTCAAATGATGAAAAATGATGTCAAGATGGTTTTAAATGATGTTGAATGGTCTTCAACATGGCCAAAGGAAGTCATTATTGTGAAAAATGACATAAAATGATACAAATGATTCTAAAATGAGGTAAAGCAACATCAAGAAGGACCAACTAGGGTCGAATGGTGTCAAAAATGGTACAAAATGTTATGAAATGACATCAAATGATACCAAATGAGATCAAATGATGTTAATTGGGTCAAACTTGGTCAAATAAGGTTGCATCAGGCTAAAAATAGTATATATAAAAATAATTTATTTTTATTTAAGATTTTTATAATTGGAACAACTAATTTAATGAAAATGAATTATAACTTGTCAAAATAGTTGAAAACTTAAAGAAAATATGTTGCAATTTGTTAAAATTGATAAAAATATAAGGAAAATAGGTTGGAAATTGTCAAAATTAGTAAAAGCTAGAGAAAACAAGTTGTAAATTGTCAAAAATAATAAAAAAGCTAAAGAAAATAGATTTTAATTATTAAATAATTAAAAAATAGAAAAACTAATAAAACAAAGAAAAACTTGTAAAAATAGAAAAAGCTTGTGAAAATTAGTAGTAAACTACTAAAAAAGTGATTTTTTGTACCAAAAATATTTTAAAAAGCTAAAACTTGTTTTCCCAACGTGTAAAGTGTATTCCATCAATGTGTGGACATTGTGTATCATGTGCAAAACATGTGGGACCTATTTGGACTATTTTCTAGCTAGATTGGTCAACTTTTGAGCCTTATTGTGTTGCACAAATTGATTTCTATATTGACCCAACATGTACAACCTAAAGCTTCAATAAGAAAACATCCCAAAACTCAACCCCAACGTTTGTAGGCTATTTTCCCAATGTGTAAATGTTACGACCGAAAACCTCAATCACTAGAAAAACTAAGGATCCTTGGTATAATAGTTTTCCAACCCTGAATCCCCAGGGTCTCTGTAAGAGAAATGGGATTCAAGGTGCCTTGGCTGGTCTGGTAGATCAACTAGGAACTTGTGAAATGTGAAACGTGGAAATATAAAGAAATGAAATGAAAAACTAATAACAGATCTAAAAATAGTGCATAGATGATAAACAAATATATTTCATACACAAAACCCAAAACTTGAAACTCTATTGAGAAAGAAAATAAAGAATAAGTTTGAGAAATATGTATAAATGATGCATGGATGAGCAAAAAGGGGGTTCACTTATGCAAGAGTTCAAAGCCCATTGAAGCCAATGTGATCTGCTCCATGATCTGGGTGCTAAGCCATTGTTGATGCTATCAAACCTTCCATCACTACTGCAACCTCAGATCTACAAGTTCAGTCACTACTTGGGACGGGGGGGTGAGAAAAGTGGAAAATTTGGATGCCAAATTGCTCCATGTTGGGATTTGGGAATCCCAGAAGTGTGGTGTTGACACAAAAAATCTACAAATATCAAGGTGATTATGCTTTCACTATGGGGTTCAAGAGGATGCAAACATGGGAGATTGTAATAACCCTTAAGTGCTTGAAAATGTCCCAAGTGTGAAATTGTAAAAAATGGCTAAACTTTACTAAGAATTTTCTTGAATTCTGAGAAAAAAATTGCTGAACCACAAAAAAATTGTTGGAACCCGTAAATGGTGTTTGAGGTTGGCTTTTATAGGATCTTTGGGCCATGAATGAGGCTACAAATTGGCTACGATTTGGCTAAAAAATGGCTACAAATGGGCTGAAAAATGGCTGTAAATTTGATGTAAATTTTCTACAAATTGGTTGCCAAATTTAGGTGAGATGGATGCCCAAATTTGGGGGTTTACTATACATAGTAAGTGCTTTCCCCTAATGGCCGCATTTACTATAAATAGTAACAAGGGCACACCTTTCACACTGGAGATGAATGTTCCATGTTGATCTCTCCACCATGCTTGTTGAAGTGGCTAGTCAATGTTGAAGTACATGAATTGATGAATTTTTTCTTTTTGTAGCTTCCATGCTAGGGGATTGAATTTTCCATGCTAGGGGGAAAAATTCCATGCTGGAGGGGGGATGTGGGATGGGTGTGTGTGTGTGTGTGTTGGGGGAGTTTCTAGGCTAGGGGGAAACTTCTTAATTTGAGGAAAAAAAGGTTCTATGCTAGGGGTAAAGTTTTCAATCTCTGCATTTGGTCTCCACATTGAAGGGAAAAAAGTTTCCAAAACCCCCATCCTTCCACACTGGGGCTAAGTGAGATCTACCCCCTGCATGTGTTTCTAGTGTAGAAAAATGTATACCCCCATAAAATATATCAAAATACCTTTTTGGCATTCCAAAAGGCATTTTTGACACCCAAGCACAAATATAGACACTATGTAACAACGTTGCCCCGACGTTGCCCGACACCCTAAGGAATTCATGAAGATCTAATGGATATGGAGCGGAAGACCTGGGGAATACGCCTCAAGAAAGAAAGCATCTTACGAGTGAGTGCAAGCAGAAGCACAACTTCTTAACGTTCATGACCACACACCTCATGGAGTGTAACCAACTCCAAAATGAGGACCAAGCAAACAAGCACAGGGGGGACCTTGTAGAAAACATCAGTGAGAGGGGAGATGATGCACCTACAAGGGAAGGTGCCTCACCCCCAGATCCCTCACGATCTGGTACAAAGTGTGGCTTGGCACCGCACCAAAACTATCCAGTCTTGGCTGCCTACATATCTACGACTGCCGTAGAATCAGGGCCATGTAGTTCTCCACGGAGAAGAGGGGAATGAAGAGGACTTAGAAGAGACTTGCAATAGGAGAGTGTCCTGTTGCTAGCTTGGTACCACCAAGCTAGGGTGGGTTTTTTTAACACTTGAGAGTCACCCGAGGGCACCTCAGAGTGTTCCATGGCCCCCGAACCATGGGGAGAGCCCAAGAGAACCACCACTCTGGGACATCTCTCACAATCCTCCCCCACACAAAGAAGCAACGTCCGTGGAGTGGAGCCTAGGATAGCTTCGAGTGTACACTTCTAAATGGGTTTGGAACTCCATCAATTCTGGGGATTCGTCAACTCCTTAGATGCCAGGCTTGAAGGAAGGTACCAACCCCAACACCTGATATGTCCTTCCATCCAATGCCTTGCATGAAATGCAAGGGCAAATGGAGGAAGCCCAAAAACTTTCCTTCTCTATACGAGTGGGAGAGTCCAACCCAAAGGGCCAACGTCTCTAAGGTGTCCCCTAGATCCATCCCTTCTAAGGGTCTAGAGACATATTTTCTTGTGTAAACCCATACTTATGCAAGAAGATAGCTCCTCTTCCACAAGTTCCATCGAGTTCCTTTGTGAATGACATCTCAACATCCATTGATTTTTTTGAGGGCTCACCAGGGCCACTACCCATGGTGAGGGACTTGGGAACATCACACCAAGAGGGAAGGCATGCTTCGAAGAGCCATGTCTCTGCAAGCAACTAATGCTTGCCAGAACTCCATGTTCTACTACTCACATTGAGACCCATGAGGTCTCACCAGTGCAACCATCTAAGCATTGATTCCATGTGCATCGGTACCACATGAATTCTCTTTTTCTCATCTTGTTTGTTCAAGTTGGTATCAAGGGAATCAAGCATGTTCTCCCTTACAAACAAGGTACAAGGGCAGATCTTTTGAGCTTGACCTTGCCATTTGTAGACATTAGCATTGCATGCCCCAATTCATCATTCATCATTCCATAGAATTCCAATGAGAGAGAAGATCCAAAAAATCTATTTGGAGAACTTCTCCAGGAGGCTAACATACAACAAGCCCCAACTATCATCAACACCTTTTGTGATTGTTCAACATCGAGAATACCTACTCGAATGTTAGAACAAGGGAGGGTCAATTGTGCATCCAACCCCATGATAATCCTCCATCACCTGTCTCATATCAACCGTAAGCACACCATCGAATGCAACCATAATATCCCATTCATGGAGAAGGATCACCCACATTTGCCACATGCAAGCTATCCATCAACTGCAAGTTATGGGACAAGCACCATTTTCTAAACACAAGGTCCAGGAATGAATATATAGTCACCTCAGAGAGTAACCAGATCATGATTTCTCCAAGGAATATCAACATTATCAGAAATTGCATTTCCCCACTATATCAAGAATGACTGCTAGTCTCATGATCAACACCTTTCAGTAGATTTTGCACTTGTAGGAGGAATCCTCTTTGGGAGGTTTCTTCCATAGGTATGTATAGCAGCCCAGCTACATCTTACCCATAATACACGCCCAAGTAGTCAATATAGCCAATAGAATCATATCATCAAACTGTCACTAGCTGAGGGAAGACATGGGTTCACAAGTCTTACCAAAATTCAATTTTCACCATGAGAACAACTCGAAACACCAAGCAATTCATCCCCTTTGAAATTTTATCAACAGGGATTTTTGTTTCATCTTGGGAGATTTGGGTTTTGTTTCATACATCCTAGTCAAGCCCATTTACAAAAATTTGTGGTGGACAAGGCCGCACCACTACCTATTATCATTCAACCCAAACAACAGACACAAGTCAACAACAACATCTTGCCCAAAGGAGGACCAGGTCCTCAAGATAGTTTTACATGGAATGGACTTTCATCAACATCATTTACAACTCAAACACAAAATGATTCATCCCCAAAGGATTTACAATAAAGATGGTCTACCAGAGAACCCCAATAAAGAAGTTCCTTTGAAGCCTCCAAAACTAAGAGAGTACACAAGATGATGCCTTGCTTACACGAAGAGCAATATGTATCTTTAATTTACATCAACAACACGACCTCACCAAGGAGGTTTCATGAATTTTACCAAGGTAACAACATTCAGGATAACAAAATTCTATCTCTGAGAACAAGCCCCACGAGTTCACGAACATGGAACCACTGCTAGGAACAAGCCCAAAACAACAACTGCTTCTAGGTCCCAAATAGGAGACAACCATCTCAATACCACATGCCTTATTATTTTAGGAACTGAAGAGGGCATCCATTGAAATGGAGAATGATCTCTCATAAAATTAAGGATTCACCAAATAATATCATGATCAACTCTGCTATCCCACAGGGGAGGTGAGAACACCAACATGAATTAACATCACACTAGAGACATGGGACAATACATCAGCGAGGGACTATGTAATACATCAGTGTACATAAGGGACAAAGTACATGGGATAATTTAGCAAGACACCATAGCCTATGAGGCACAACGAGTTCCCTATCATGGAATCACACCATAGACCACGAAGGCACCAATTAGTCCCAATCTATGAGAGCGCATCATAGCTCTCCAAAGTACCAAAAGCAATTTGTCACGAGAGCCCACCAACATGCACAAATCATTAGAAGCCCCCAATCATGAGAGCATCGACTCAAGTGTTTTGAGCACATTCAAGCCCACCAAGAAAGGACACCAAGAGAAATCATAATTTCTATATTTGTAACATCATTTATTTAAGGATGGACCATCATCCCAACTTTTGGACAACTGTTCCACGATTGCTTCCAACATGGAAGAGCAAGTCTAGGTGCCAATACGTAGAACTCGACTCAAATCCACTACTAGACATCACATTGATTTAAATTTCAGTCACCATCAATCATCTATGGACAAGATCTTTGCCAGTCCATGAACACAAGAGAATGTGTTCCCAAGATTTGTCCTGTCTTAAGGACGTTCACCAAGCATACACCATCCAGGCATGCCAACATAATCAAGAACACATGGCACCAGTTTAAGAGCATAATGGGCAAGGGCATGCCCTGGTCCGTTCGTTACAACACTGTATCCAAGTGAAGAGTTTCCCATGAGGTTTTCAGCAGGATTATACATCAAGGCACAATGGCCATTTACAACATATAGCAAGGGTGCTTCAAAAC
This sequence comes from Gnetum montanum, assembly GCA_015680685.1. Lineage (NCBI taxonomy): Eukaryota > Viridiplantae > Streptophyta > Gnetopsida > Gnetales > Gnetaceae > Gnetum > Gnetum montanum. The sequence continues at coordinate 129,941 of MNCI01014438.1, forward strand.
AAGCACCAGGGAAACACCATACATCAAGCTTGGCCTTGTCACAGTGTGTGGCATAGGCCTACAACTAGGAGACAATTGAGTCACATAGGAAATACATCCAGCACTTTTGAGTGCATACAATCAAATTGAGAATATCACAAGGATACATTTCACACACCCAAGGATAGTATTACATTCATATATGGGAACATACATGGTATTTGCGAATGCTACCCAAGCCTAAAAGGCTATAGGAAAACTACCCAAGCCCATCCTAGGCTAGAGGATTTAGGCCACCAAGAGCATACCATGAAGAACCATGCTATTCTGAGAGAAACCTGTCTCTATCATGAAGCATAAAAAAACATCTATCATTGCACCACTATCTCAAAGATACATGATCTACCGTCGCATTGAACTCACTGCACAGGTAACATTGAACGAAAATGATTCGAGACACGAATGCAACGATTGAATAACGAAACACACCAACCGAGTATCCACCATCCTGTCATAGTGGGACCTCATTGCATTGGCCACTCCTGGGCCATCAGTATCTGGCATGACCAAGGATACCATTTCATGTCATCTACTAGCCCAATATCTGTAGACAGATCACCATCCTCTGTTAGTGCTTCCCCAACACTGGGAGGCAAACAAATCATAATGTACCTGCTGATCCATCACAGCCAAGGTACTGATAAATTAGTTCATGAAGGTCTCAGGAGCACATATCTTGCCCATAGAAATAGTGCTCACAGAATCAACTGAGGTCACCACTGGCTGCATCTTTATACCCGTGCTACCTGCAAACACTGAGACACAAGCTCAGAAATATAGAAGTTAGCAGGAACATGATTAGCACATCATCCTCATACATAACTATCAATCATGATCATATAACAAGGTCATATCACTCTTGCACATCATAAAAATTAAAACCTCAACAACATGCATAGAGCTTAATCATGCAAAACATTGATGGATAAATTACATCCCCACTCGAACAAAAAATTTCATCATGAGGCACACCAAGAGAGAGATAGCACACTCTTAGAATTTCAAGATTCTTACACAACAATCATTCCTAGCAACTAACACTGGCCTCAACCAGGACCAAAATCTCAACACAATTGTATGAGTCATGGGTAATAGACAATTATTATCTCAACCCAAAAATAAGGTGGAAGACCAAGGTCTATCCAACAACAAGTTTACATCAAAACAATTCTCGCAACAACGAGCAACATCACGAAGGATGCATTCACAAGAAGACTCTCATCAAAATAGATGCAGTCTCAACAAGAACCAATACTAGGATGATCCACACTAGTAGTCTTTGAATCAAAGTGACCAAGAAATGTCACCAATCAAAATAGTGATTCCATGAGCCCAAGGGCAACACCACCAGCTCAACAAAGGAGCACAACTCACAAATATCAGCAATAAGGCTAATCATGCCTCATGCATAAGAAGTTGTCAAACAAGAAAACAAACATTTGGCTTTGGGATGACACAAACAACCACTGCATCCTCAACATTCCCAACAATAAGTCATCATACCATGTAAAACATTAAGCCTTGCATTACGAACGATAGAAACAACTAAGATACACATACAAAATTTGAAAGCACAACCAAGAAGACACGCATACAAAAATAGACAAACATACAATTGCAATCATGAATGTACAAAGTCTACCGGCAACGGTCTTAGTCCACCTAGAACAAGGCTCACCAAGTGTACATGTCCGAAGGATCTCCATCCTAAGGTAACTTGGGAACCATCTTGTCCTAATTTGTATTTTCCCATACTCATTGTATCTAGGGTGAGTGGGAGTGCCAAGGATATCATATCCTACACGATTCAACAAAAGCCATCTCTAAACATGTCATCTGGATGGAAATCGAAGTGGAGACTGGGTCCATTTCATCCTAGATGAATCATTGGAGACCTGAGATGAGAGCTCCTTGAGCAACAAATTCCTGAGTTGCCAGTAAAACTCCTCTCAACCATATCACATAAAATCACAACTAGTCCAACCACAAGTAAACAAGTGGAGGACATCACCACAACGCCATCATTTACATCCTCATAGAGAGCAATATACATTAATAGCTCACAATTTTTCATCTATCCCCTCATGAAGAGCGGAGAACATTGCCATTAGGAAACTCTTCAAAAATACATAACGATATGACCCTAGATCACCTAGGTATCAATCCGAAGGGACCATTCACCAAACAAGCTCAATGGAGTACCATAACCAAAGAGCATAACCATATCCAAACACAATTTCAAAAATGCTCCGATACCATCTGTAACAACGTTGCCCCGATGTTGCTCGACACCCCAAGGAATTCACGACGATCCAATGGATCTGGGGCGAAAGACCTAGGGAATACACCTTAATAAAGTAAGCATCTCATGAGCGAGTGCAAGCAGAAGCACAACTTCTTAATGTTCATGACCATGCACCTCATGGAGGATAACCAACTCCAAAACAAAGACCAAGCAAACAAGCACACACACAACCTTGTAGATAACATTGGTGAGAGGGGAGACGATGGACCTGCAAGGGAAGGTGACTCACCCCCAGATCCCTCATGATCTGGTACAAAGTGTGGCCTGGCACTGCACCAAAACTATCCAGTCTTGGCTACCTACATATCTACGACCGCGGTAGAATCAGGGCCATGTAGTTCTCCATGGAGAAGAGGGAAATGAAGAGTATTTAGAAGAGAGTTGCAACAGGATAGTGTCCTATTGCTAGCTTGGTACCACCAAGCCAAGGTGGGTTTTCTAACACTTGAGAGTCACCCGAGGGTGCCTCAGAGTGTTCCATGGCCCCCGAACCATGGGGAGAGCCCAAGAGAACTGCCACTCTGGGACACCTCTCACACACTAGGTGACATTTTTGACCTAGTAAATGAGGCTTTGACCACTTATGCATTTTTTAGCCCCAAAAGTATAAAGCATTTTTTGACCACTTATGCAAAATTGGCCATTCTTGGTTACAATTTTCACATTTACAATGAATTTTTGCCTTAGGTTTCATGGCATGAAAGCTACATGATGAATATTGATTACAACATGCAAATTTTTATGGTGAAAGCAGTATGTCATGGTAGGTGATAACACATTATGTCAATGATCCTATGATGGCATACTCCTAAACTACTTAGGTAAAATCGAAGCCAAAATAGTCCTAGAGAAGGTTCACAATGGTGTTTGTTGAGGACATATAGGACCTAGAGCCATGATCGCTAAGATCAGACAATTAGGCTACTATTGGCCCCATATGAAAAATGACTACCTGTAGAAGATTAAGCAATGTGACATGTGCCAATGATATAGGAACCTAATACATGTATCACCAACTAATTTACATACAACCTAGCTAACATGGTTGTTTTAATGATGGGGGTTGTATATCATTGGATGTCATTGAAACACCATAAAAATTTGCATGGTTGTAATCAATCTTCATAAGGCTTGCATATGACATCCTTTTGAGTAGTAGTCAAGCCTTGTGAAAATTCACCATGCATAAGGTAAAATTTGATATCATCATACCACTCCTTGGGAGAAGCAATATGAATGATGGCCACAAAGGTATCCTCAGTGTTCTGTGTGATGGAAGGAGCACAATCCACGATTAAGGTGGGAAACTTGCTAAACACATTAGGCATCATAATAAGGGCTAATGTTGCAATTGCATCAGCTATGATGTTTTCATTTCTAGGTATGTGTTGGACATCAACATCTATGAATTATTGTAATAACTACTTCCCTAGGTCACAGTAAGGTTATAAGTGCTTAGCTTTGCATGCATAGACTTTGGTTACTTGGTTAACTATGAGTTGTGAATTTCCTTTGATGGCTTGGCATCTAATTCCTAGGTCATGCACTACCATCATCCCTTTGATCAAACCCACATATTCTACTATGTTGTTGGTACATAGGAATCCAAAATGATAGGGAAAGAATTAGATCTCACTAGATGCAAATGTTACGATGGTTGTAGCACTAGCTCCATGGGCAATTGAAGCTCCAGCAAAGTTCATGAATGCCTCATAACCCTCAAGCACTTGGCTAACTATGTTAATGTGTTCATTAGGGAACTAAGGATTTATGGCTTCTCAATCATCAATGGGTGAAATTGTGAGTTGTATGGCTATAGCATGATCCTTTGTTGATGATTGAGAGACGTAATGGAGGTGAGACTTTGCAGTTATGGCTTTCCATTGAGCTATATAGCTACTTTTGTAGATGTTGGTTGTTATAACTCTGAGTATGTTATCCTTGAAAATTATGTTGACTTAGCTTTTGAAGAGGTAGTATCTCAATTTCTTCAAAGAGAAGACTAGTGCTAGACAATACTTCTCCACTTTAGTGTATCGGGCCTTGTGGGCAACTAATGTGTGTCTAAGGTTGTATACAAGCATTTTCAATCTATCATCATGTTTTTGATAGAGTAGAGAGGCAATGTATGTACTAGAGATGATGAGATAAATGTAAAATGGTTTACCCTCTTGTGGAGGATAGGCTGCTAGTAATTGTATCAACTCTTGCTTAAGGTTTTAAAAGGCCTCTTGGCATTGAGTTGTCCACTCATAGTGAACTCCTTTCTTAAGCAAGTGTTGCATGGGTTATAAATTATCTATAAGCCTAGAAATAAACCTAAAAATAAACTATAGTATGCCTTGTAATCCATAAATCTCTTTAAGGTTGGTAGGTGCTACTAATTTGGATATGGCCTTAACCTTATTAGGATCTACATGTATCCATGCTTCAAAGACTACAAAGCTAAGCATCTTACCAATCTTGACACTGAAGATACACTTCTTAGGATTGAGCCTAAGCTCATATTTAAGGCATTATTTAAGCACAAGATCTAGGTCATTAGCATGGTCATCAGCTATCTTAGTCTTCATGACTATGTCATCTACATAATCATTAAGCAAACCTAACATGTAATTGCTGAAGATATAAGTCATGGCTCTCTAGTATGTTGCTCTGGCATTCTTAAGGCCAAAGGAAATCATGGTATAACAAAAAGTACCCCATGGGATCATAAAGGTTATGCTAAGTTGGTGCTTTGGATTAATCCTAATTTGGTTATATCCTGAGAATCCATCCATAAAGGACAACAAGGCATGTCCAGCGATAGTATCGATAAGTTGATCCATACTAGGAAAAGGAAAGTCATCCTTAGTAGTCACTTTATTTAGGTCTCAAAAATCAATGCAAATATAGATACTTCCATTTTTCTTAGGGACTACCACTATTTTTGATATCCATTCTACATAATCGATAGTCCTAATGAAACCTGCTTGGTAAAGCTTTGAGATTTCATCACAAACTACCAAGGCCAAATCAAGTCTAATCTTACATACTTTTTGCTTAACTGGTCTAATGCTAGGGTCTAGTATGATGTTGTGCTAGACTAGACATGGGTATAGGCCTAGCATATCTTAATATGACTAGGAAAATGCCTTAATGTTGTTTTGTAATACTTTGGTGATGTTTTGGACACATTGAGGCTCTACTGAGGAACTTATTTTAAGGGTTTTCTCCTTATCACTATGTATTGTGATAGGAATCTCAATTAGAGAGTCTTCAATTATGTCTCTTGCTTCTAATTCAAGGGTTTTGACTAGGTTTTTAGGCCATTCTAGAGATTCTCTATTGAGGCTATGTGATCTACAAGCCTCTTAGGCTCAAGATCTAGGAAATAAGAGTTGATACACTATTTAATATCACCATGAGGTCCATGTAGATACAAAGGAAAACTAATTTGCTCCTAGGTACTCATACTTTGATCCTACATGTTAACCAAAAGCATATTAGGTGGCACTTGGGTAAAATTGAATAAATAATGTAAAAATTCCATAAAACACATGCAAATCTAATGTAATCAAGGCCATTTGAGGTCATTATTGAGATAATGTCAATTCGGTAAAGTGCAATAAAGGCAAATAAAGATCACATAAAGGTCAAACAAGGGGAAGTATAAGAAGTAAGGTTACAAATGGACAATAAAGGTCATAATTTTTCTAGTTTTAGGCCTTAGTGAACCATGATTTCGATTTATAGTCTTGGTGGACTATGATGCCAATTTAAGGCCTTTGTGGGCCATGGTTATACGGTATCAAATGGTGGTTAGGAAAGGTCAAACTCCACTATTTGATACCATTGAAAGGCCAAACAAAGGCAAATAGGGCTTTGATAAGACAAAAAATGAACATATAAGGCTATATAAAGGCTATAAAAGGTCAACAAGGTAAACAAGGCAACATAAGTCCAAAAATAAGCCAAAACATTACATAATAAGGCAAAAATCAAGCAAAATAGGCTATTTATGATGAAACTAGGTTAATACAAGCAAATTATGGTTAAGTTTTTTCTAGTTTTAGGCCTCAGCAGGCCATGTTTTGAGGCTACAAGGTTGTTAGGTGAGTTTAGACATCGATCAGGGTTGTTTAGATTCAAAAATCAATTGTTTTGAGGCTTCTACTCTAGGCTCAGCCTGGAAATAGGGATCCCTAGTGTGGAAGCCAAGGAAAATAGGATTTGGAGTGCTTAGAGGTCAAAAATTGAGGACTTGGGACCTTCCCAAGGTAGTGCAAGATTAGATCCATCAAAATTGGGCTCCTCGAAGGTCTATAAAGACCAAAAAGTAGGTTCTAAAGCCTTTCCTCTTGTTTCCACGCTGGCTAGCATGGAAAAGAAGGGGGTTCAACATGGAGAACCAAAATCCAAGAAAAAATAAGATCAAACATGATTCAATAGGTAGCTAGAGGCTAGATCTAGAACTTGTGCATCTTTTGGCTTCATTTCAAGGCCATTCGAGGTAATTTTGAGTGTCAAGATATGTCAAAATTACTTCCCCCCATTTTTCCACATTGGGCATAGTATCCTCAACATGGAATAATAGGGGGACACTTATTTTATGGATTTAGAGTAATTTAGGGGCACTTTGACAAGGTTTCTAGGCCCCTAGGGTTGTAGAATTTGATTCTACAAGTTTCAGCTAATTTTGGGCATGTTTGAAGGTTTTTTGAGGGCACTTAAGGTCTTTCCATTGTTTCCATGCTAGGTGATGAGTGGCGAGATACCCCTACACTCAACCATACGAATACGAGCATTTCACGCACGATTCGGTCAAACTTCGTAGATGGACTAGTTGTGGTATCTAGATGGTTATTCTTAGGTCACAGTTTGCTATCTTCCCACCTAGACTAGTGTTAGCTTTGTCACATATGGTTTAGTATAGAGTGAGGTGTATGATGTGTTTCTATACTAATGCTACTCCTAAAGGCAATGGAAGATAATATTAACTAAGCTAAGAGAGAAGGGTGAGAGAGAATGTAAACTAGCCTAAGTGCAATGAGCATCCATTCCTTGATCATCTGTACACATCTTGGACTTTGTGCATGACTACCACTAGGATTACCAAGCGCAGATCCTAGATACGCTACTGGGTTACCAAGTAGTCGCACTTAAATGCTCATAATCAAGTTGTACTCATTCGGCGTTTAACATGAGTTTAGGGTGAGAAGAGATTAACTAAGAAAGTGGTAAATACCAATTAAAAAAATAATTAAACTAAGTGAATGCTACAATGATGTAATCTTGATCTTTATTTTCGGTCATGTGCGTGTCCAAGTATGTCACACTCGAATAAAGGATGCCGTACAATTACAATCACCACACTGCGGGCATACACTAGGAAATAATTCTAACTCTAAGAAGGAAGAATTGTAAGAGTTTGGGCAAGGAACTAAGAACTAACTCCTAGAACAAGGAAAGCTGCCTCTTATTTATAGAAATTGAGGCAGGCCACAATATCGCATATGCGATATCGTCGGGCGGATGCAATATCGTGGCTGATGCAATATCGCTAATGCGATATCACAGCTGTGATATTGGGGTTCGATAACTAGGCCTGATAGACCATATCTTGTATCAGGGCTCTAATAACAGGGCTTCGATAACTAGGCCTGACAGACCATGACTCATCATACCCCCATGACTGAATAACAACTCATCCTCGAGTTAAAGAAAGTGAGGAACAAGTTCAATTGATTACACAGTGGATAGGTATGGGATTATTGATTGACTAGGAATTTATTTATGCCACAATGGAGAATTAAACAAAATTTGGACACAGACACAAAAGATAAAACTTGTGGAACTCATGGGGTTCTTGGTAGTGGTGGCTCCTCTATGGGTGCCTCTCCTTTGTCCTGCATGATCAAGTTCTAAGATTGATACCGTTGAAGAAGCACTTGATGTTTCTCCTCTTTTATCCAAGGATTCTGAGTTGTCCATGCTGATGTTCCAATATTTGATGGAGTTGGCACTTTCCATGAACATGGTAGTTGTGGGAATACTTGATTGGCCTTGACATGTCATGCCACAAACAACCGTCATTCCTCTTGATAGGCTTGGGCCCTGACCTCTCCACCTTTTTCTTGGATAGATTATGCAGTAACAGGAGTTTCATGATGGATGCTAAGTGATTGTGCCTCTTGCTCTGTATGTTCTACATGAAGTCCTTAGCCTCAGCCTCCCGCTGGTCGTTCGGTTGCACCTTGAGAAGGTCCTCCTTGTTGTCTTATTTTAGGGGCCATCTATAATCACATAAAGATCAATTGTTAGTAAGGTTATTAAAAAACATTCAATGATTTCATACCTTAGTCATTGCCTTTAATAAATGTTGAATTCTTTGTTCAGTGTGATTTTAGAGTTAGAAATTTTTTTCAAGAAAGTTGCCCTAAAAGTTTAATGTCGGACTTGGTTTGTTTAGGTGACACATAAGAGGACTTGGTTTTGAGGAACGTTTGATAAAATGATGACAAAGGAAAGAATAGATTTGGAAATGAAGTACTTAGAGGGTATAAGATGATGTGGTGGTATGCAACAAGTACAAATTGTAAAAGGCATGTAAGTGGGTCCTCCCCAAAGCAGGTTTCAACCTATAATGCCCTTGCATAGCCACACCTTAAAATTTCCATAGGCACTACAAGGGTTAAATGTAATCCATACTAGTTTCACAAAACACATACATGTAGATACCACCGGAATGAGGTAAGAATTGTACAGTATACGAGACACAAGTTACAATTACATGAATAGTGAGATGAGATGGACTACAGAAGGCATTGTAGAGATTGGGATATGAGCTAATTGACCCAGGGCATAGTCAATCCCACATGTAAAGCATGATTAATGTGTCATTAACCCACCATTCCAAGATCAGGACTAAGTCCATTCCTCTAATCAGTGACATCTCATTATTTCGTCCCATGATGAGCAACTATGAGTGTAGCATAACAACAAGGCGTATGATCACTTGGCATTTTATTCAAGGGAGGAGTGATTTTTGTTTTGTGGTATTTTTCTTTGTTTTTTTTTCTTTTTTTTTCGATTGCTGGCTCTAGAGAAGCTGCCAACCTTCAGGCATGGGTGCATGTCTTTCCAGTGGGACCCCCTAGAACAACATTGGATTGTTGAGTGCCCTTTTGATTACTCTTACTCCCATTTTTCGTTATATCTACAAGGATCTTAGTACAACCACGTTACATGATAACTCTCACAGATGTCACCAAAGAGAATCTGCAAGTCCCCTTGATGTCACACCCTAATCATTCCCTCTTGAGCCATCCTTCTTCATTCTGGGTACAATGAACATGAAATTAATTTTGAGTTTTTAAAAATGTCAAGAATATCACTATACCCTCGATTAGAACCTCTTATTTGTAGAATGGATGAGTGGGTGTAATGAGCTCACTGTCGACATAATTGATCACTTGAGACTCGATAACATAGAACACACCTCAACCAACGAGCCACATGAGTGTTTTATTCATAGATGAGATTACTTATAAAAATGTAAAAAGAAAAAAAGATAAAAAGGCAAAACAAGAAATTGAAAAATGAAAAACTGGAAAACAAAAAGTTGTAAAATTAAAGAAAAATGAAAAATATTTATTAATCCTGCTTATTATTAGAATGGGAGATATCCCCCATAACTAAACAGTTGAGGATGGCAAGGATTAATAAATGGAAGATGAGGATCCTTGCATGTTGGAAATATTGGGACCTGGTCATACTTACCCCATCGGGGTTCACACACCTGATTATAGTAAGAATAGTAGGGCAATTTGTAAGATGTGGTTCTTGGGTAAAGAGTTGACCCACTATGATGTTCATGACTGTAAGATGGTTGTTGGGATGTATGGTTGTTGGAGTGTAAATTGGTGGCCCTAATGGAGTAACATGAGGCGTTGGGTTCAAAGAGAAGGATGCACCACATTGTTGGACTTGTGCTGAGTTGGAGGATGCAGTGGCCTTGGAATTGTGTTGTCCTTTCCTAGGGTCATTTCTAAAGAAGGGATGCTTTCGATGTTGCTGGGGTCTTTCACTGCTGTTGGCAATAGTAGCACAAGTAACGTTCGAAGGTTGTTGCTGTGGTGCAGGGAACTTAGGAACAGTTGGTGGAAATGTAGAAGGAGGGAAAGGATGAGAATGTTGAAAATTAGGAGAAGTGTCAGGTGTACAAGGTGGTGGTTGTGTTGTGGACATGGACTAATAGTATTGAGGAGAATGATAATGTGGTGAGATAGAGTATGTTAGCCCAGTTGGAGAAATAGGGTATTGGACTATATAAGCATTTAGATTTGGATGATATGAAGGGTGTCCCCAATTTAGGGGTGGCTTCCCCCATGACTGGGATTGTTGCCACTGTGACCAAACATAGTATCTTTGTATGAACTTGGGATGCAACGTGCTTTCCCAATGCTCATATAAATGTAACAAGATTGGGCATTGGCCGTTGGGGTGATCATACAGGAAAATGTTGCATTCATATGTATGATTGGCAGTTGAGCTCTTATTTTCCTTATCCCTTCTTTTCGATTGTTTAGTGATACTTTTTCCTATTTCTTGGGTTGTCAAAACTCTATCTCCAATAATATTGATATATTCTTCACACTTTTTATACATCCATTCCAACATCTTATTGATCTTTGCCTCGACTTCCTCTAATGATTGTTGTATCGAAAAAGATGGTTTTTTCTCCTTGTGATAGGTTGATTTTTCCTTTTTGTGATTATGGACCTTTGTTAAGTTGAGATTTTGGTCCTGTTGATGTTTTTCAACACTCTCCCATCTAGCCATTTCTCCTTCCTCTTTTGCTATCTACTTAATAAGCTCTTGGACTCGATGGGGTCATAGTTCATATAATTGACCTTGGGCATACATTCCTAAGGTCTCTCTTGTTTCATCAGGAAGCCCATCAATGATATGGTACATTATCCTTTCCTTGGAGAACTCATGGCCTGGACAGTTATTTAACAGTGCATAATATCTTTCTAAGGCCATGTGCAAGGGTCCATGTTGTGCTTGTTTCCACTCTTGGATTTTTTTCCTCAAGGCTGACACTCTTGCATAGGTTTGATATCTTTCATTAAAGAGCTCTACCATTGTTGGCCAATGTCATATTAAATTTGGTTTTAACGATCTATACCATACTTTTGCTTGGCCAATGAGTGTCATAGGAAAGAGCTTGAGTTTTTGCCAACTATTATCAATGTTGTTCCATATACAAGCATTGTAGAAGGCTTGTAAATGTTGTTACGGATCTAAGTCGTAGCCTCCTAAAAAATTGGGAAAGTTGTTTAAATTAAGCTTGGGTAGCTGGCTCTCTTTACGATGCCTACGAGAGATTCAAACAACCTCTTGTATTTGCGTTAAGCTCATAGTGGCCAGTGGGGGTTCATCATCATCACGTAAGTTATGCTTTTGTGCATTGGGATGATGTTGCCTTCATTTATGTTTATAAGAAATCCCCACCTTGGGTTGTGTACTCCAATCTTCATTGTCATATAGTTCATTGGTTCTCCAATGAACTTCCTCACTAGATGTGGCCTTATTATAGTCTTGTAGGAGAGGCATGGTTATGAAATTGTGTGTGAATTTATATGTGACTTTTTATAATTATTTTTTTCATAAAATATATATCATTAAGTCCTGCATAGTGACCTTGTATGATATAACTAATCTAGATAACTAGCACCGTCCCTGGAAACGGTGCCAATGATGAGTGGCGAGGTACCCCTACACTCAACCATACGAATACGAGTGTTTCATGCACGATCTAGTCAAACTTCATTGATGGACTAGTTGTGGTATCTAGATGGTTATTCTTGGGTTGCAGTTCGCTGTCTTCCCACCTAGACTAGTGTTAGCTTTGTCACGTATGGTTTAGTCCAGAGTGAGGTGTATGATGTGTTTCTATACTAATGCTACTCCTGAAGGCAATGGAAGATAATATTAACTAACCTAAGAGAAGGGTGAGAGAGAATCTAAACTAGCCTAAGTGCAATGAGCATCCGTTCCTCTATCATCCGTACACATCTTGGACTTTGTGCATGACTACCATTGGGATTACCAAGTGCAGATCTTAGGTACGCTACGGGGTTACCAAGTAGTCGCACTTAAATGCTCATAATCAAGTCGTACTCATTTTGCATTTAACATGAGTTTAGGATGAGAAGAGATTAACTAAGAAAGTAGTAAATAACAATTAAATAAATAATTAAACTAAGTGTATGCTACAATGATGTAATCCCGATCTTTATTTTTGGTCATGTGCATGTCCAAGTACGTCACACTTGAATAAAGGATGCCGTAAAATTACAATCACCACACTACGGGCATACACTAGGAAATAATTCTAACTCTAAGAAGGAAGAACTGTAAGAGTTTGGGCAAGGAACTAAGAACTAACTCCTAGAACAAGGAAAGCTACCTCTTATTTATAGAAATTGAGGCAGGCCATGATATCGCATACACGATATCGCGGGGCAGACATAATATCATGGCTGTGATATCACAGCTGATGCGATATCGTGGCTGCAATATCGGGGGTCGGATAATTGGGCCTAATAGAGCATATCTTGTATTAGGGCTCTGATAACAAGGCTCCAATAATAGGGGTCCAATAACTGGGCCTGACAAACCATGACTCATCACTAGGGGAGTTACTTTGTCATGGAATAATGACAGGAATGAATTTTAGATGTTAAAATGAGGTCAAAAAAGCAAGATCTTAACGCTGTGAGGTTCTAGGCTTTTCCAACATAGATATTTGGCTTTTGGGAGTGTAATCTTATCTCCAAAAGTGGAAAAGTAGCTTTTCCCCTTTGTTTTAATGATGGGGAAGTTACTCTAGAATGGAAGAAGTAAGAATCCTATATCTAGATTAATTCAAGTTACAATCAATCATGCATGTTACCTCTTGGAGTTGCGAGGGTCTAATGCTATGGATCCGTGTCAAAATTTAGTAGTTTTGGATATTCCTAAGTGGTTTTTTTTGGTTTCCTCCCTTTTTCTATGCTAGGGATGGAGAGGTCAACATGGAAAACAAGGGGAAACCACTTTTTGGCCATCTAGTATTAGTCTTGTAAATTTTAAGGGCTTCAACAGCTACTGTTAGAATTTTAGAATGCATGAAAGATCATTTGATGTCATTCTTAGGTGTCTTAATGCTAGGGATACCATCCTCAATGTGGAAAAAAGGGTTCCTAGCATGGAAGAACTATGTATCTTAGCTCTAAGTTAATTTTGACGTAAATCGATAGTGAATGTTAGCCTTCAGGGCTACTGGGGTTGAGGACCAAGGTTTGGTGTCAAGTTTTGGTAATTTTGAGTTTCTAAGTGGTTTTTAGATTTTCTTGCTCTTTTTCCATGTTGGGGGAGTTACTCTAGCATGGAAGAATGGGGGAAAATAGATTTTTATCTTTTGCCATCATTTTCAATCATGCATGTAGATCCCTAAGGTTGCTAGCGATGATGGTCAATGCCCAGTGTCAAAATTTTGCTATCTTGAAGGTTTATGAGTGTTTTTTGGACTTTCCCCCTTTTTTCCATGCTAGGGCTTCTATGCTTAGCATGGAAAATTAGGGGGAAAATATTTTTGATCACTTTCAATCATGTATGTTGGCTTCTAAGGTTGCTAGCAATGATTGCTGATACCTAATGTTGAAATTTGGTCATTTCAAGGGTCACTAGGTAATTTTTAGACTTTCCCCCCCTTTTTAACCCTAGGGATTTCTTACTCAATGTGGAAAATTAGGGGGAATTATTTTTAGTCATTTTTAATTAGTTTTAGTTACGCATGATTTCCTACATGATTTTTAGTACCAACTACTAACTTTTGATGTTGAAATTTGGTTGTTTCAAGGGTCACTAGGTAATTTTTGGGCTTCCCCCAATTTTTCCATGCTAGAGATTTCATGTTCATGGTAGAAAATTAGGGGGAAATATTTTTTGATCATTTGTGGTCAATTTGGCTATGCATGAATGATCATACGGTTGTTGGCATTGGCCATTAGTGGCTAAGGTCAAGATTTGGTCGTTTTGGGGATTGTGAGGAGGTTTTCAGGCTTTTCTCCTTTTTTCCATGCTAAGGGTGGAAATCTCAACATGGAAGAGGTTCCCATTAGTGAAGAAAGTTAGATCTAGGCCAAATCATTAGTCAATCGACCATGCATGTCAACCTCTGGGGTTTTCGGTGTTGATGATCAATGTTAGGTGTTAAGATTTGATAATTTGGAGGCTTCTACATGCATCATGTAATTTCCCCCATTTCTTTCATGCTTGGCATGGTGGATTTAGAATAGATGATAGGGGGATGACTATTTTGTGCCATTTTGACCACTTTTGGGGGTTTTGGAAGCTCTAGAGGGTTCCAGTAGGGTCTAGGGGTCACTAGGCATTAAGAAATGGTCATTAGGTCATCAATTTAGGTCATTTTTACTTCCCCCCATCTATCCACACTATGAGTGAAACACCACAAAATTTTGGGTCTCGACATTGCAATTGCAAATATGGCTAAGTTTTACGCGCCGTTACATGCTGCTACTACGTAGCGTAGCACATTTCTACTACCTTGCTACTGTGTAGTGTAGCAACTTGCTACTACATAGTGTGGCACCTTGCTACTGCCTTGCTACTACGTAGCGTGGCACCTTGCTGTTGCCTTGCTACTGCGTAGCGTAGCACTCTGTTACACGCTATTACGCTATGTTACACACTGCTACATGCTATTATGCATTGTTACATGCTGTTATAGCATTGTTCCACCTACCACACTTCCACGTGGCACCTGATCCACATTTTGGGCTAACCCTATCTCTATAAATACCTCTGCATCCTATTTTTCAAAAAAAGGAGAAAAAAGAGGGAAAGGCTTCTTTTTCTTCACTGGCAAAGTAGTTGGCATTTCCATTTTGGCATTTGGCATTTTAGCATTTTGGCACTTAGCTCTGTGGGCGAATGAGACCCAGAGCACACCACACCGACAGAGAAGCACAACTACATCACATGGTATACTATGACCACCGACCTAGGAGGCACATTTTATCACAGTGAGCACCAGATTTCACAGCCCGACACCACCAAGGCTGTGATTCTGCTCCTATTGTGCCTATTGTACACTTTGTATACATGTACCCTTTTTTAGGGTGGTGTATCTTTTTACTCAAACTCTCTTTTTGGCTGATCATAGCATTTATTTGGCAATGTTAAGCATTAAATTGTGTTTATTGTCCCGTTAGGCACTTTAGCACGTTTCTACTATTGTGCAGATTACATTTTCTTTTATTGTTTGCAAAAGGGTTATTGTACATTGATTAAGTCCCTGTCTGATCGACCAGACCGTTTAGGGCACCCTAAATTTTTTTTCTCCAGCACAGCCCTCATGTGAATTTGAAGTTAGGCTGTGTGCTTGAAGACCTCTCGGTGTTTCCAGCCACCGATGTTTTCTATCACTACAGTTTTTGGCGCTAGAAGGAGGGCCTATTTTTTTGCATTTTCACACTTGGCTATTTTTTTTGCATTTTGATACTTACCATTTTTTCTGCTTTTTTACACTGAGCCCTTTTTTCCTGCTATTGGAAGATTTAGTCATTTTTCTATTGTTTTCCTGCAACTAGCAGATTTAGTCATTTTTCTGCTATTTTCCTGCTACCAGCAGATTTAGTCATTTTTCTGCTATTTTCTTGCTACTAGTAGATTTAATCATTTTTCTACTATTTTCCTGCTACAGGAAGATTTAATCATTTTTCTGTTGTTTTCCTACTACTGGCAGATTTAATCATTTCTATGCTATTTCCTTGCTATCGGTAGATCTAGTCATTTTTCTGCAAACAACAACTCTCACAACCTAATCTATGAATATGAATCTAGATCAACCTTTCACGTTAGTGTCTAATACATTTGATACCACAATCCAACCAAAGCATGCCACATTAAGCCACGAACAATACAATTTTTTTTGTGCCAAAATCCAAGCAGGACTACCAGTGGATTACCTTGATTTAGAGGCAAAACAGGATTACGAACGAGTCCACTAAAATGGACGAGAGTAGAGCCCCTCTTTGTTTGACATAATTCCACTCACGGAGCCCTACCACCAGTTGTTGTCCCAACTCATCCGTGCAAACAAGCATGATGTAGGGACAACCTATGAGGAAGCCTCATAGAGGAAGGAAGATGAGTTTGAGGCCTACTTTGAACATGAAAGCCACCTCCACACCGTCTTCCAACAACCACTCCCTAGTACATCCCCTCCTCGGTTTGGTCCATCCATCCCCTCCAAGATAGTGACCATGCCAATTCATCCTTCCTTGCAAGCAACTAATGCATTTTCCTAGCATTATGCTCATGCAAGGGCCACCTCCCAGCCCCAAATAACTCTAGCATCCTACATCCCGCCTGTCTCATTGGTGTCTGTGGTGTCCATTCAACCCACCCATGTGTGGCCCACTCCAATCACCATACCCATCGCTCAGCCATTACATCAACAATCATCCGCTATGACGTTAAACTGGCAACACCCGTCCACTACAATGTTAAACTGGAAAACTTCACAACTAACCCAAGCCAATGCAACCAGCTGGCACATCCCCAAGCTTGGATCAGGCATTCCAGCTGATAGAAAGCTTGACGGAGAAAATCAACTGACTTAAGGTTGCCTCCTCTGACACCATTAAGATGGTGGACTTCTACCAAGATGATCCCATAAGTCCTATGGTACCACCTCTAACTCTCCCAACTAGGGCCCAACTACCTCAATTTACCAAGTACAATGGTTAAGGGGACCCCAATGCACACTTGGTCACATTTCGATTTGAATGCCTACTCCTTCAAGCTTNCTCATGCATTTCACTAAATGCAACATTCCAACGTTGGAGGAATTTTCGCATAGGCTCTAGAGGCCCCTGTTTAACTTGCATTAGCTAGTCAAGGGTTGCTTTAGGCTTTAGGTTGTACCTGAAGCATNTATCTAATCCCAAAGTCTCTTAACCAAGCCTTTGCCCAAGCAAAAACCATAGAGGACACAACACAAGCTAGAAATGATCCAGCCTATGTCACCTACAGAAACCAACACTCTTGCAAGCATGTAGCCACAATCACAAAAGCAACCAACTGGGGCCCAATAGTTAAGCAACCCAGAGCCCCTACTAACAAAATCATCAATCCTAGCACCAACTCACCTACATTGACAGGGGCTACCCCAAGATCCAACTTTCAGCGCAAGGACCACTCAAAGTATACACCACTACCAGTGCAACCCTCTGAACTACTAGAGCAACTCCTGAAAGCTGGGAAAATCCAACACAAACATGTATCGATAATTACCTACCAAAGACATGATAGGTACTGCGAACTACTAAGGAATCATGCTTTAGAAGTGCCAAATGAGCCCCCAGTGCCACAACACTTCAAGCTGGACCAATACTGTCATTACCACCAATTGGCTGGTCACAGTACAGACAATTGTTGTGCTTTGCAGGATGACTTGCAGAGAATGATAGAATGTGGCCAACTGATGCCTAACATGGTGAGTTAATCCAACACAGATGATGCCTCCTATGTCATAAATTTCATTAGCATAGGTGGTAAGTGTAAACCTACGCAACAACCTTTTGTGATCCATGTGCCTCCTAGCAAGGCAAGGATTTCCTTGGCCTCCACAAGCAAGAGGCCTCCCTTTGTTATAAAAGTGCCACCTTGAGCACCCACAACACCTTTTGTGGTCAAAGTTCCAGAGCAGCCATCTGCTAAGATGTTAAACTGGCATCATGCAACAAAAACTACTAGGCAACCTTTTGTTATCAAGGTGCCACAATGAGTTGACCATACAACAACTCCACCTAAGCCGCCCTTTATCATAAGGGTGCCACAACATGTTGGCCCCTCACCTACCCAAAGCCCAATAATGGGTAATATCTTGATCCCTCTTTCCTCAAGGATTGACCCCACTAGCAACCTGGGTAGGCCCACCAAATGGCAATGCAAGAGGACAAATGAGCACCCTACAACCCCCATGGCCGAAGCAAAGGCCACAACCAGCAAACAACAACTGAACGCTAGGACCCCTACCCCCAAGCAGGCCAAGCAAACCAAGCCCAAGTCCCCCTCCCGAGAGATCTATCTCTCAAGCCACATGGAGGAAGTCAAAGCCAACACAACAGCTAATGACAAGGACTTTGCAGCTGCACTAACCCAGGTGAAACAAACACTCAAACAAAAGAACACAACGTTGAGCTTGTACGACCTGGTCATGACCTCATTTGTTCACTACTATGCATTGGCCTAGATCTTGGCCTCCATTCTTGTTGCAGAGGACATCCCTGTAGATGAGGCATCCATCCATGCAACAATGCTACCCCCTGCACCACAAGAATTGGGTTCAACAACCTTATTATTCTGTGACAATGCAATAAAAGTTAACCTTGAACGAGGGGAGGTTACTACAGCTCCACTATCCATTAGCATTCATGTTGGATAATGTACCATCCGCAAGGTACATGTTGATGATGATGTAGCAAGAAACATAGTATTGTACTCCGTCATCGATAAGCTAGGCTTGACAGATGAAATCAGGCCATCCAAAACCACGTGTCTAAGATCCTTCAACGGATCACGTGTCACAGTCAGGGGTACAATCAACTTAGCCTTTGTGGCAGGATAGTAATTCCCCACTAGTGCAGATTGCACTGTCATAGAGGAGATGCTAGGTTTCAACATGATTCTAGGTAGGCCTTGGCTAGCCCAACTAAGGGACATCTCCTCTCCCATCCACCAAGAAATCAACCTTCCATACGAAGGTGGTCAAGTTATCATCCATGGTGATAACACTTCCTCTTCAACTATCCATGACATAGACATGGCACAAGCTTTAGAAGAAGAGTTCCTTGGTGGTACACCTATAACAACCAATGCAGCACCTAAGGCTAACACACTTGAATGAGTGGTTGAAGCCAACAACCTCCCAGAGGATCCTAAGCCTTGCACACTTCCTAATCCATGCCCGGTTAGGAAGCAACTACATGAATAAGACTTTCCCTTGGCCGAAAATGCCGGTGCCTACCTACCCTTTGCCTCCACTTGCTATGTATTTTTGATTTTTGTTTACATTGCACTAGCCTATGCATTTACACTTTGCTTGCTCACTTAGATCACACATTTTGCTTTGTTTACACTTTCTTCAACCTAGTTTACACATTGCATTTAAAAAATGTAAAACTACAAAAACACATGGCCCGAAAAGGCCTTAAACTAGCCTATGGCCCAGAATGGCCTAAAACTATCACTTTTTGCATTGATTTTCTTTCATTCATCCATTTTAACCTTGCTTACTACAGGTGTCTCTTGATGTTGTTTTCTTTCTAGTTGATTTTTTGCAGGATCTCATAGGCACACAACATGACTACGCATGCAACATCACACCTTACACAAGCAGGGTAAGCAGCAGTCTGCTATGACTATAAACTAGCACAGACAGTCCGCTATGACTGTAAACTGGCATAGACAGTTCGCTATGACTATAAACTGGAACAGATAGTCCGCTATGACTATAAACTGGCACAAACAGTCTACTAGGACCTTAAACTAGCCCATCCATAGTCTGCTAGGACTATAAACTAGCACATTATGGTCTGCCAGGACCTTAAATTAGGTTCACAGTCTACCAGGACTTTAAACTAACATGTAGCCGATCTGATCCAAACATTTGCCATTGCCCTGGGAGCACTCATAGCATCATCGCCTCCCATCATTTTGGTGATTCTTTTGGTGCACTTGCCATTAGTGTGGCATTCAGAACACTTGCAGCATCATCGCCCTGGCACCTTCACTATTTTCCTGAGCACTTGCAACTAGCACAACATTTGACACTTTCACAGAATCTTCACATCCAGCACTTGCAGCATCTTCGCATCTGGCATTTGCACTTGCATTTCACATTTTGTGGTTTTCTTGTCCTCTCTGAGTTGTGTTTGCAGGATGAAGCTTTGGAGGCAGTCATGCAAAGGTGCATCTCATTGTAGCAGCAAGTTATCACGTTACTTTGATGTGCATGACTGGACTAGCTGAACCACTCAAGAGTGCACATCCCCCTCATCCCTATTACAGCCTATGCACATCCATTTATTTGTCCCAATATCGTCTCATCCTCCTCATACTCATGATTTCACACTCCTATGATGCATATGCACTGTGACACACATGGAATTCCCTTCACATCAACTATAGAATCCATGGTTGATGTAACATAATTCATCCTATGGGGCACCTCTGCTACGTGGTAAAGGCCTAAGAGGATGTAATGAATCATCCTTGGGAGGAAACATCTATCCTATAGATGCAATGTGATGCATCAAAACAAAGCCCATCTTATAGATGGCCAACTTGTAGTTGACATTCAGTAGTAAGCCGAACCCAAAGAAAGTTTGCCTCACCACAAAAAAAAAGGTAACAATGCTACAGCTTCACAATTGGCCCATCCTTGGATGAACTTTGATGCTCTCATGAATACTCCAACAAGAGGTCAACATTTCAGGGGCAAACTACTTCATCCCATGGTCACTATGAACCATGCTAAATTTGCATCTTACATCATGATCCACTATTTACATTTCTTTCCCACCATTTAAATTTCATCTCCCTAGCATTGCCTATACCCCTTCTCCCCTAACATAACCTTATTTCCATAACACTCTTGAGCATGGTAAAATGACATTCGATCTTATGCTGACAAATGATGTTGGTGACATGTCTATTGTGGTGTTTTGTAGTTCTTTGTCAACGTCTTTCAGGCCACTCCTCTAGACGTCAACAAAGAGAAGCCATTGAAACACCACAAAATTTTGGGTCTCGACATCGCAACTGCAAATATGGCTAAGTGTTACGCACTGTTACATGCTGCTACTAAGTAGCGTAGCACTTTGCTACCACCTTGCTACTGCCTTGCTACTGTGTAGCGTAGCAACTTGCTACTGTGTAGTGTAGCACCTTGCTACCACCTTGCTACGCTACATAGCGTGGCCCCTTACTACTGCCTTGCTACTACGTAGCATAGCACCTTGCTACTGCCTTGCTACTGCGTAGTGTAGCACCTTGCTACTGTGTAGCATAGAGTAGCGTAGCACCTTGTTACATGCTATTACACTGTGTTACACGTTGTTATGTGCTGTTATGCATTGTTACATGCTGTTACAGCATGGTTCCACCTACCGCACTGCCACGTGGCACCTGATCCGCATTTTAGACTAACCCTAGCTCTATAAATACCTCTGCGTCCTCTTTTTCAAAAAAAAGGAGGAAAAAGGATGGAAGGATTCTTTTTCTTCATCAGAAAAGTAGTTGGAATTTCCATTTTGGCATTTGGCATTTTAGCATTTTGGCACTTAGCTCCATGGACGAACGAGACCCAGAGCACACCACACCGACAGAGAGGCACAATTACATCACATGGTATACCGTGACCACCGACCCAGGAGACATAGTTTATCATAGTGAGCACCAGATTTCACAGCCCAACACCACCGAGGCTATGATTCCACTCCTACTATGCTTATTGGACACTTTGTATACCTGTACCCTTTTTCAAGATGGTGTATCTTTCTATTCAAACTCTCTTTTTGGCTGATCATAGCATTTATTTGGCATTGTTAAGCATTAAATCATTTCTACTGCTGTGTAGATTACGTTTTCTTTTATTGTTTGCAAAAGGATTATTGTACACTAATTAAGTCCCTGTCTGATCGACCAAATTGTTTAGGGCACCCTGAATCTGTTTTCTCCAGCATAGCCCTTGTGTGGATTCAGGGTTAGGCTGTGCACCCAAAGACCTCTTGGTGTTTCCAGCCATCGATTTTTTCTGTCGCTACAATGAGTGAGAGGCTTAGCATGGAAGAATCCTTCCTCAACATGGAACACATCAAATCCTAGATTTTGACTAGTTTTGACTAGGTTTGGTGAGGTTCTGAGGCTGTTGGAGATTCTTGGAGGGGTTCTAGGTCATGTGGGACCTACTTTGTGGTCAAACTTGTGCTAGATGAGTGTTGGGAGGCAAGAGTGAGTGTTACTCCCCTTCTTCCATGCTGGGAATTACTACCCAATGTGAAACTCCATGGTGTTAGTCTTACTCATGTCTTGTCTAATTTTGGAAAGCTGGGGCTAAAAAAGGTAAGTTTGGGCTAGCAAACACAGAAAGATATTTGTAATTCTAATGAATTTGAAAAGTAATAGGCATTTTTCCATGTTGGGCATGGTATTCCCAGTGTGTATACACAGGGTTAGGGTTTCCATAATATTTTAAGTGTCAAAATTAATAAAAATCCTAGTGTTGATGCAAGTTTTGGTCAAAGGTGAAGGCATAGGGTGGGGCCCATAATCCAAAGATTTTGAAAATTTGAAAAGTGAAGTTGTTTCACATCTAAAACCAATGTAAACTAGACTTTCCCCCCTTGCACTTCAGTGCACTTGTAGTTATGGTGCACAGAATTGGTAGCTAGGATTTTGTTTAGGTTTTAGATGGGTTGTATATGTCAAATTTTGTGATTTTTTATCATAATTGTCATTCTGCAGCAACCGTGCATTGGAGGAGAGCTCTAGTAGATATTATTGTGGCAACCACAACCAATTCCAGTGTGGAAGCCTCCCATCTCTCCTACAGCCAACATAGAACTCCTATGTTCTCTTAATCTCCATCACCCTCAATGTTGAGCCTACCATGGCATCTAAGTAGCAAGGGGGAAAGAGCAAAAATCCCATGATATAGAGGATGGATGAACATGCTCAAGAGTTAGAAGAAGTTTCTAGGCCTATCTCCATCCAAGATTCTTTTGTTGCTGCTCTAAGGTATGCAATTCTATTGATTTTTGCCTTTATTTCTTTTGGTTTTTCTAGTTTTTTTTCTTCCTATGTGTTAGGGCCATTTTTTTAGATCTACTTTGGTGGAGGGATTAAGATATAATTTTGAAAAAATACCACCACCTATTTTGTCCATTTCTACATGGATCCATAATTGTTTCATTATTTTAGCTTTTGTAGATTTCATTTTGAAAATAGGGCTTGTTGTTTTATGCTTTTTTCTCAAAATTTTTGGGTATGGCTATTTTTTTCAGATCTAGGTCATAGGACTTGTTAAAATTAAATTTTAACAAAATCCTACCTCATTATTTTGATGTGAATTTTAATGCGTTTCAATGGTTTTGGTTATTTCAATTGTTTCAATGAATATATGAAATTTAGGCCTTCAGGTTTTGTAAAGTTTTAGCATGAAAAAGCAAGTAATGTTATGTATTTTTCTTGGTAGAGTGGCTGATATGTGTGAACTTAAAGGATATGAATTTGTAGCTCTTTGTTCAAGCTTTTCGATGGTTGTTGTTTTGTTTAAGAAGTTATGGCTATTTTCCTAACATTGTGCAGTTAGGTTGTTTGTGCCGCTTTTGCAATTTCATGTAATTTTGTGATTTTTTATAAGGAAACAGCAAGGGTTTTGGCTATTTAATAGTCATTTCTATGCAGGCCTTGACTTCAAATTTTTAGTAGAGGAAGAATCACTCCAATTAGACTTAAAATGAATTTTCTATGAATTTTTTACTAAACATGTGTAGTAAGGATGCTTGTGCCGTTTTTGGATTATTATCCAAATTGATAAATTGTTCCTGCATAAATAGAAATTTTTTTGAAATTTTTCTAACATGGGTGTGTAGCTCTTGATTTAAGCTTTCAAACAGTGGTGAAATCACTCCACTTGGTGCTCAAACGTATTTTTTATGAATGTTTTGGCTATGGCTATGTGAGTTAAGGCAAAAAATCACGGTTGTAGTACATAGAAGTGGTTGATGTGTATAACTTATGCAAAACTAATGTTTAATTTTGTTTTCTTAGAAGAGTAAAAGCTTTTTCTATTTTTAGTAATCTTTTACTATGGCTACATGGATTTTTGTAAGTTTATTATGCTTTTTCTAAATTGATGCATAATTTAGAGTAAGCCATAGTTTTGGGCTATGAAGGCTATAAGATATGGTAATAATGCTTTTATGGAATTTATCAAGCTAATTTAGATAAACATATAAGAGCTTTTTACATAGGCTAATTTCACCTCTAGCTTAGGAAGTTTTTTCTAAACTTGTTAAAAAATTCCAATTGGTCATGATGTAAAGTCATGCAAGGTTGCAATAATGGTTTCTTTTGGAATTACTTAGGCTAATTTAGATAAACACCTTAGACCCTTTTACAAAGGCTAAGTTCACCTCTGACTAGATGTTTTGTCTAAATTTTCTAAGTAGTTTCAAATAGTCATAATATTTTTTTTGAAAGGTTGTGATAGTGCTAGTTTTTTTTGTGGAATTTCTTAAGCTAATTTAGATAAACACCTTAGAGCTTTTACAAAGGCTAATTTCACCTCCAACTAGATGTTTTGTCTAAATTGTTAAGAAATTCTAATTGGTCATAATGTTTTTATTTTGTTTCATGTAGAGTCTTCTTGAGGCCTTTCCTCATCATAGTGGAGCTGGTTGGTATTTTGTGCTACATTGGTCATCCCAAGACCAATGCTCCACCACATGATATGCCTTTGAGAAAGCTCTTGTTGTGGTTCTTACTTGGGATAGGGGACTTTCTTGCCTACCTCCTTAGGAACTTCAGTGTGATGGTATGGTCATATTTGTCCATGGATGTAGTTGGGGTTATTGTGGAGACCTTGTTGTCTCAACATTTGGCCTGATTACTAGGTACATTACTGACAAGCCACTCCCTAAGACTACATGGAGACTAGTAGATATCATGAGCCTATGTTAACTTATGGAGAACTAGATGATGCTAGAGTATAGTTAATATAATACTAACAATACTCTGATGGTGGCACATAGAGCCTACACTTTATTCCAGAATCCACCAAGCAACATGTATAATCTATAGGGGTAAAGATGGTTATTGTAATGTTTTTATGGTTTTGGCTTGATTACCTTACCTAACTTCATCGATTTTACAAATTCTTGCAAGTATAAGGTCAATGATTAGGGCTTGATCGTCAATGATCAAATCCTAGTAGTGGCTCAAACTACTTTGGATGAATTCACCAAAAGTCCTCAAATTAGAATTGTTGTGTATCAATAGTTAAGAGTCGACTTTGATGAATACACCATCATGTTTAACCTCATATATAGATAGTGCAAAGATGATGGGATGATGCACAACTAGTTCATAGATGTTGATGGCATGGATTGGATCCTTGCAGTTGGAACCTTCACACCTCAGGAGAAAAGTAAAGGTAAACATATAGCTTCTAGTGTTTTATGGTTCTAAGTGTTTCATTACTTTTCTTGGTTTTTGAAATTGCTCATATTGATGCTAACCTTTTGTTATTGCTTCACAAGACCTTCCACCTTAGTTGATGTCACTATACCACTTTCACATTCACATCATGAGGATACCTGTACCATCCAAAATCGTCGGTGCAAGGCTGGAATGAAACAAATACCAAGAGATCCTTAGAAGAAATACAGAAGATCCTACCTTCACTTGAGGGCAAGCTGGAATGGACGAAGGCAGAGTGCCTTGAATGGTCCACACACGAATCAAATGAGGACTTCCCTAATGTACACACTTTGCAATGCATTGGGTTATACGTAAACGATGCACATTAAACTTAAACCGTAACGTAAATAGGCACAATAACGTAAATGGGAATGTAAACGTAAATTGAAAAAAAAAATGAAAACTGTAATAAATCTATGCAAAATGTAAACTGTTTCGTATTGAAAAATGATTACAGTGTGCATCGGTCAGAATGCAGTTATGGATTGATCACAAGGCAGACGTTTAGCCCTGGTGGGTGATGACAGGTGTTGGAAGATGCAGGTTTTGGGTTGCAGGGAAATGCAGCGTTCAAGTTTGATGCCCAGCGTACAGAGGTTGATGCCGAGATTTGCTCAGTCTTAGATTCCAATTTTTGTTTCTGTTTGTAAAAATTGCCAACCCTGATCTAATGAAAAATTAGGGTTTTTATAAGATCTTGGGCATTAGATTCGGATTTGGAAGGAGATGAGTGGCTGTGAGGTGAGAAAAACTTGGATCAGGAGATAGGTGGTGCATTGACCAAGTGCAGGATATGTTACACTTGTAGAGCGTACAATGTACACACTGGCGTATGAACGCCCAACGTATAGGCTTGGAACGCTAAAAAAAAACTTAGAATTTACAAAGAATTTGCATGTTGCAACAAGAATGATGTCTCTGGCTTCTGGATCCATGCTCTGGCCTGCTGTTTTTGGCCTCAACATGTCTTGAAATTCTTTGGTGTGTGTTGGCATCTGCATATAGCATTCTAGAATATGAGATTGGGCGTCTAGCGTGTGTATACTGGCGTATATGCTAGGCGTATACTCTCTATACGCTCCATACGCTGGCCATAGTATGGACCATAAATGATGCATTTTAGGCTAAATTTTGACCCCCAAAGCTAATTTTGACTAGAGATTTACATGACTCATGTCCTGAGGGTGTTGTATGTCAAATTTGAGCCTATTTTCCCCTGATTTGGTGCTGTTTTGGGTGGTATACGCTGGGCTATGCGCTACTCAGCGCATACAAGACTGTCCCTAGCGTATACACTTGAAAATGCATCATTTCAAGGTCAAAATTTGATTTTCAGGTGCCTTTGATGATGCCCAACAATTTCCCTACCTTCAAGAGTCAATTTTAGGTGAAACTCTTACTCTTTGGTGCTTTTTTTGGGTCATTTTTGGTGGTATACACTGGGCTATACGTTGGCCAGCGTATACCAAGGTGTGCCCAGCGTATACACTTGAAAATGCATCATTTAGGGCCTAAAATTTGATTTTTAGAAGGCTGAGAACTATTGGGGATCTTGGGGAAGGTCCTGGGGGGTCCAGATGCTCAATTCTAGCATGTTTTGGCTTATTTTTGGGGCCCAAAAATTACCATTGGCTTGTACGCTGGCCAACGTATAGCCCAGCATGTAGAGTGTATACTTGGTTAAACCCAAGTATTTTGAATCCAAAGCATGAAATTCCTGATGCCAGATGCTGATGTAGTCACCTGTGGATCCTGAGGAACTCTTGCTTATTCAATTTTGCTCCGTTTGATGCTGTTTTTGAGGCTTTCAAGCTTGGTCATGCTGGGGACCAACATGACTTAGCCCAATTTCTATCTACAAGTGTTAGCCAAAATTTTTGTGGTGTTTTCATTGGCCCCTCTTTGTTGATGCTTAGAGGAATCGACCTGAGAGGCATTGACAAAGAAGTACAAAACACCACAAGCAACCCGGTAGTTAGCATTGTCCTTAGGCACTTGGCCAGATGTCATCACACCTTTTTCAAAGTACATGGGAGTAGGAAATAAGGTTTTGAGATGGGTAGGAAGGATGTTTGCAACTATGGCATTGGGAATTGATCAAGGGATTATGCTGGTATGGGGGAGGAGTGTTCATGTGTGCTAACGACTCATGTTGGTCCTTGTCGATAGCCA
>MNCI01014438.1:158618-190755 GCA_015680685.1 Gnetum montanum
AGTTTAATGTCATACCAGATGCTTTGTGGTATCAGTTTTAGGTCATGATGCCAAGACCGCTATGTGGTGTTGGTTTTGACTCATAACCTAGGATATTCAGTGATATCAGTTCACCATCCTGATACCAGGATGATAGTGTGCATTATGAGTGTGACCGGTGGTGTTAGTTTACCGTCATGACGTCGGGACAATGTGTGGATGCATGCACATATGTATAGATGATCCTGCAAAAGAAGAAACTAGAGAACACAATGTTAAGTAGTAACTACTGAAAAAAGAACCTAAATGCACAAGGAAAATAGAAAACAATGCAAAAAGCAGTAGTTTAAGGCCTTTTCGGGCCATGTGTGGCAGTTTAAAGCCATACCAGGCCATGTGTTAGTTTAAGGCCTTTTCGGGCCAGATGTAAATGCGTAAGCTAGTACAATGCAAATGAAGGTGATGTATAAACAACGAAAAAAGGTGAAGAGTGGGCGAGGATTAGATGTGTTTTTGGCTGCAGGGGAGCCTTGATCATGTGGTCGTTTCCTAGCTAGACAAGGTTTAGGAGGCGTGCTAGGTTTTGGTTACTCTAGGAGGCTTTCAGTTTTTACCACTTGTTCAAGCATTTTAGCTCTAGGTGTTGTGTTTGTTGTCATGGGTGTTCCATCAAGAGACTCTCATTTCAAGACTTGTGACATGTCTATGTTATGGATGGCTTGAAAGGGAATGTCATTACCATGTATGATGACTTGTCCACCTTCGTATGGAAGGCAAATTTCTTGATGTATTGGTGAGGAAATGGCTCATTATTGTGCTAGCCAAGGTTTGCCAAGAATCATGTTGAAACTGGGCATCTCTTCTATGACAGTGAACTCTGCACTGGTGGGGAATTGTTCACCTACCACGAATGCTAGGTTAATCATGCCCTTAACTGTGACACGTGATCCCTTGAAAGATTTTAAACATGTGGTTTTCATTGGCATGATCTCGTTTGCCATGCCTAGTTTGTCAATGATGGAGTATAAAACTACATTTTTTGCCGCACCATCATCAACGTCCACTCTGCAAATGGTAAATTGCCCAACACGTACACTGATCGACATTGGAGCTGTTGTGACTTCCCCTCATTCAGGGTTGACTTTAACTGCATCATCGTGAAAGGCTAAGGTGTTTGAACCCAATCCTTATGGTGTGTGTTGCAAAATCGTTGCACAGATGGATTCCTCATTTGCAGGGATGTCCTCCATAATAGGAATGGATGCTAACATTTGAGCCAAGGCTTCGCGATGAACGGCTGAAGTCATGACCAGGTTGTACACACTCATCGTTGTGTTCTTCTATTTGAGCGTTTGTTTTACCTGGGCTAGTGTAGCTACAAAGTCCATGTTGTTTGCCATTGTGTTGGTTACCTCTGTATGGGTTAAGGGCTTGGGCCTGGTTTGTTTGGGATTAGGGGCAGGGCCCCCAGCGCTTGGTTGCTGTGTACTAGGTGTGGCCTTTGCTTTGATTGTGGGTGTTCATTATTCATTTTTCCTCTTCTGCTACCATTTGGTAGGCTTATCCATGTTGTTGGCAAGGTTGACTCTTGAGGGGGAAGAGGTTGAGACGTTGCCTATAGTTGGGCTTTGGGTAGGTGAGGGGCCATCGCGTGGTGGCACCTTTATGAAAAATGGTAGTTTGGGAGGAGTAGTTGGTGTTTGACTAGCTTGTTGTGGCACCTTGATGATGAAAGGTTTCTTTGCGGTTGTGGGCAGTGCATCATGCCAGTTTAATGTCTTAGCGAATGAGTGAGGTGGTGGTACTTTGACCACAAAAGGTGTCATCGGTGCTCTAGGTGGCACCTTGATGACGATGGGAGGCCTCTTGCTCATGGAGGTAGAGGGGATTGTTGCCTTGCTGGGAGGCACATGGATCACGAAAGGCTTACTATCTATGCCAATAGAGTTTATGACATAAGAGGCATCATCTGTGCTGGGTGATTTAGGGTGTTGACATTTAGTTGGCCCCATTTTATCATTGCTTGTAGATCATCCTGTAACGGACGGTAGGTGTCGGTGTTGTGACCGGACAACCGGTGGTAGTGACAAAATTGGTCTAACTTGAAATGTCATGGAACCGGGGGCTCGTTTGGTGCTGCTAAGGTGGGGTTCCTCAGTAGCTCGTAGTACCTGTCATATCTTCGATGAGCATTCTCCATTACTTGTTTGTATTGGATTTTCCCAGTTTTGAGGAGTTGCTCTAGTAGTTCAGAGGGTCGCATGGGTAATGGCGTATACTTAGAGCGATCCTTGCACTGAAAGTTGAGCCTTGGGGTGGTCCCAGTCGTTGCAGGTGGGTTGGTACTGGTGTTTGTTGTTTTTGTGCTTGTGG
Organism: Gnetum montanum; assembly: GCA_015680685.1. Lineage (NCBI taxonomy): Eukaryota > Viridiplantae > Streptophyta > Gnetopsida > Gnetales > Gnetaceae > Gnetum > Gnetum montanum. The sequence goes on from MNCI01014438.1 coordinate 160,971, forward strand.
CTATAGTTTTCGTTGTTGTCTGTTGTTTGGAAACGTGTTGGTTCTTTTAAGCCACATAGGTGGGATCATTGCTAGTTTGTGTAGCTTGTTCAATGTTCTTGATCTATGTGAATGCTTGGCTCAATGTTTAAGCACTTAGGTAGTATAGTTTAACTTAACAAAGTCACTCATGGCTCCCTTCAGAATTGTAAGCAAATATGTTTCAGGGATGGGCTCATGAAGTTCGTTAAGGGCTGCACTCCATCATTGGATGAACTTCTGCATAGGCTCGAGTGGTGCTTGTTTCACTTGTATCAGAGTGTCTAGTGTGGCCTCAGGCTTGAGGTTGTACTTAAACCTAGTAATGAACTAGTGTAATAGATCCTCTAGAGAGGATATGGAGTTAAGTGGTAGGGCTTGGTACCAGTCTAAGGCTATGCCCGTTAAGGACATAGCAAACATGCACAAGATTACGTGGGGCCAAGCTTGAAGCAATAGAGTTTTTGATCGAAATGTGACTAAGTGAGCATTCGGATCTCCCTTCCCATTGTACTTGGTTAACTGGGGCACTGTGGTTCCCTTGGGTAAAGCTAACGATGGCACTGAAGAGTTAATTAGATCATCATGGTAGATGTCCAGTACTTTAACTGCTTCATTGTTGGTGATTTTGAGGTGCTTTACCTTGTCAGCTAACACTTGCATCATTTGTTTTTCTTCTGCCCACTCTTGAGTGGTAGGAAAATTAGTTGGTTGGGGAGATTGTTGGGTTGTCATTTGTTATTGTGGAGCAATGTTTAGAGTTGTGGTTGTGGGGTGTGGCACGTTGAAGTGAGTGGGTTGTTGAACAAGGGGTATGGTTCCTTGCCTAGCCACTAACTGTGGGGTGACACCCTGAATGCGTGGGACCGATGTAACGAAAGTGGCCCCATCTGTTTGCATTGGTGGCATTTACTGGGTGGATGTGGACGTGGGTAGTCCATGTTGGGACACCAATGCTTGCGTGCTCGTTGACACTTGGTGAATGATCGTCTGTCCCATGAGAGGGTGGAATGATGGGTTCACGTAGGTGTGGGGAGTGAGGGTGTGGTATGAATGCTCAGGTTCAAATTGTGCCTAGAAATCATCTACATCATGTTGGTTTTGGGGCTCCTCAGTGGGTCGCTGTGTGTTTTGGCTCCTTGCTATAAGGAGCTGAGAGATGAGTCAATGGTGAGGTTCAAAAAGGGGGATGATGTCATATATAGAGGGGACGAATTCATGACCTCCCATGTATATGCACTTGAAGTTTCATTTTGGCTTCTATTTTGTGGTGTCTAGGGGAAGGTTGGCCTAAATCTTCATACAGATAAAGTTGTACTGTTCCTGTGTGAGGATTACAAAGGTGCGTGCGTTAGAGTTCTGAGATGACTCCATGGTGATGTGTGATGGGGTAGCGTACGGGTTGGCTAACAATTGCCGAGTGTGTTTTGGGCTAAGTATGCAGTGTGTGCAGTGTGACAAGTCTGCAGCATGACTAACTGTCCATGAAAACTATCAGCATGTGAAAGCTAAGTATAAATTTCTCCTAAGTGTCCAACGTGTCAAGCTGGCAGTGTGTGAACATTGAAAATTTTTCTAAGTGTCCAGCGTGTGAACACTACAAATTTTTTTAAGTGTCCAGTGTGTGAACACTAAAATTTTTTTAAAGTGTCCAACGTGTGAGCACTGAAAATTTTTCTAAGTGTCCAACGTGTGAACACTGAAAATTTTTCTAAGTGTCCAGCGTGTGAACACTACAAATTTTTTTAAGTGTCCAGTGTGTGAACACTAAAATTTTTTTAAAGTGTCCAACGTGTGAGCACTGAAAATTTTTCTAAGTGTCCAACGTGTGAACACTGAAAAGTTTTCTAAGTGTCCAGCGTGTGAACACTAAAAATTTTTCTAAGTGTCTAGTGTGTGAACATTGAAAATTTTTCAAAGTGTCCAGCATGTGAACATTGAAAATTTTTCTAGGTGTCCAGCGTGTATAGCGTAAACGGGAGAAAATTTGGCTAAGTGTTGGAACAGCGTGTAGGTGGCACCGTATACACTGTACTCAGTGTATACATAGTGGTGGCAGTCACAGGGTGTAGATCTGTAATCACAGGGCGTAGATCTACAGTCACAGGGTGCAGATCTGCAGTCACAGGGCATAGATCTACAATCACAGGGTGCAGATCTGCAGTCACAGGGTTAGATCTGCAGTCACAGGGAGTAGATCTAAAGTCAAAAGGTGCAAATCTACAGTCATAGGGTGCAAATCTACAGTCACAGGGTGTAGATCTATAGTCACAGAGGGTAGATCCAGGATAGCAAGATGTAGATCTAGGAGAAAAACGACCCTCCTTCTAGTGCCATTTTCTATATTGTCCAAAATCATTGGTGCAAGGCTGGAATGAAACAAACACCAAGAGATCCTCGGAAGAAATACAGAAGACCCTACCTTCACTTGAGGGCAAGCTGGAATGGATGAAGGAAGAGTGCCTTGAATGGTCCGCACGTGGATCAAACAAGGACTTACCCAATGTACACACTTTGCAATATGTTGGGTTATACGTAAACGATGCACATTAAACGTAAACCGTAAAGTAAATAGGCATAATAACGTAAATGAGAATGTAAACGTAAACTGAAAAAAAATAAAGAAAATTGCAATAAATCTGTGCAAAATGTAAACTATTTTGTATTGAAAAATGATTACAGTGTGCACTGGTCAGAATGCAGTTGTGGATTGATCACAAGGCAGACGTTTAGCCCCGGTGGGTGATGACAGGTGTTGGAAGATGCAGGTTTTGGGTTGCAGGGAAATGCAGTGTCCAAGTATGATGCCCAATGTATAGAGGTTGATGCCCAGATTTGCTTAGTCTTAGATTCCAGTTTTTTTTCCATTTGTAAAAATCGCCAACCCCGATCTAGTGAAAAATTAGGGTTTTTATAAGATCTTGGGCATTAGATTCGGATCTGGAAGGAGATGAGTGGCTTTGAGGTGAGAAAAACTTGGATTGGGAGATAGGTGGTGCATTGACCAAGTGTAGGATATGTTACAACTGTAGAGCGTACAGTATACACGCTGGCGTATGAACGCCCAATGTATAAGCTTGGAATGCTAAAAGAAACTTAGAATTTACAAAGAATTTGCATGTTGCAACAAGAATGATGTCTCTGGCTTTTGGATCCATGCTTTGGCCTACTATTTTTGGCCTCAGCATGTCTTGAAATGCTCTGGCATGTGTTGGCATCCGCGTACAGCGTTCAGTGTATGAGATTGGGCATCTAGCGTGTGTACGCTAGCATATATGCTCCATACGCTTGGCGTATACGCTCCATATGCTGGCTAGCATATGGACCATAAATGATGCATTTTGGGCCAAATTTTGACCTCTAAAGTAGATTTTGAATAGATATTTGCATGGCTCATGTCCTAAGGGTGTTTTATGTTGAATTTGAGCCAATTTTGCCCTAATTTGGTGCTGTTTTGGTTGGTATACGCTAGGCTATGCGCTGGTCAGCGCATACAAGACTGTCCCCAACGTACACACTTGAAAATGCATCATTTCAAGATTAAAATTTGATTTTTCAGGTGCCTATGATGATGCCCAAAAGTTACCCTACCTCTAGGAGTCAATTTTAGATGAAAATATTACTCTTTGGTCCTGTTTTGGGCCATTTTTGGTGGTATATGCTGGGCTATACGCTGGCTAGTGTATACCAAGGTGTGCCCAGCATATACACTTGAAAATGCATCTTTTAGGGCCCAAAATTTGAGTTTTAGAAGGTTGAGAGCTACTAGGGACCTTGAGGAAGGTCTTGGAGGGTCTAGATGCTCAATTCTAGCATGTTTTGGCTCATTTTTGGTGCCCAAAAGTTGCCATACACTGGCCTGTACGCTGGCCAGCATATAGCCTAGCATGCAGAGTGTATACTTGGTCAAACCCAAGTATTTTGAACCCAAAGCATGAAATTCCTGATGCCAGATGTTGATGTATCACCTATGGGTCCTGGGGAACTCTTTCTTATTCAATTATGCTTCGTTTGATGCTATTTTTGAGGCTTTCAAGCTTGGTTATTCTGGGGACCAACATGACTTAGCCCAATTTCTGTCTACAAGTGTTAGCCAAAATTTTTGTGGTGTTTTTGAAATTGCTCATATTGATGCTAACCTTTGGTTATTGCTTCATAAGACCTTCCACCTTAGTTGATGTCACTATACCACTTTCACATTCACATCATGAGGATACCCTCATCCTAAAGTTTGATGATCTGACATCAGTACAAGAGTGGCTAAAGGGATAGGCACCTGGATACATTCAAGAAAAAATCTAGTATAAAAATTTTATTGATGTATTTATGGCACCTATTCCTTCCATTCCTATTATGGAGATGCTACATGTCATCAACTCCTTTGATGAGGAGGTTGGTCATTTTAACACCATCATCCAAGGTATTAAGGTGAACATAGACATAGGTTCTAGCCTCTTTCGCAATTTTTTTAGTGTCCCTATTGATTGAGAAAGGGTTCCCACAAGGATGGTAAGGGAATTGGGCCATCACAAAGAAGTTTTAGAGTGGCTTGGTGCTAACATGGGCCACTTTGAAATTTTGATGGATAACTTCATGAACCATGATGCAAAGGAATCATATCCTTTGTTTAGGTCTCATGCATTTCCCAAAATGCTATCATAAAAGAAGGAAACTAGCTTAGAATAAGGGTAGACTTTAAGAAGATCTTGATGGAGAGCATGAAATTTGATTGGGTTATTGCTTTGGCTATTGGGATTTAAGAGGAGATCTTTAGACTTTGTATTCGCACCTCTATGATAATCCATATGTACTTTGCATTTTTTGTAGGTTGTCTAAAGAAATTTTTGGAGTTTCTAGTGGTGTATAGGAATGGGTGATGAGTTTTTCAAGATCCAAGCCAACTTTCTAGGTCTTGGATAAAGCAAATTTATCCAATAGTACTAATGATGATGAACCCCTCTCCTTTCTTATTAGTATCCAAGATGTTAGATGACAACACATGGAGGTTGAAGGCGTAGCTAGAGAGAAATTCAAGAGGCCTATGAAGGAGGCACCCCTAGTATTAGATCAGCCTACCCCAAAGAAGCTTAAGTTTATGCTAAAGCCATCAAAGTAGGCAATTGCAAGTATGCTTTTTTTAAATTTGGCTATTTCATGTTTTAAAATTTTGTAGCTACTTGATGGTTTGATATATTAACTAGTTTTCTATGTGCTATGCTTGTAGATAAGTGTCAGGTTATAGTAGCTTAAGCTATTACAAAGGTAGGACAAAGGCATGCAAAAGAGGCATTCCTAAAGCAACCTATGGTTGAAGGACTTTCTGATGCAGGTATAGATGATTTAGATGCCTTGTTTGGTGAGGCAGTACTAGGTACCTCTATCATCATCATCCCAAAAAAGGAAGAGGAGGAGGAGCTAAGTATGCTTATGTCTCACTATTTTCGTTATGTCTTATTCATTATCTTTGGTTGTCATCCTAACCTTTTAATGATTTTTATGCTTATAGTAGTTCTTGATCCACCAATGCAAGCTCTTGTCCCTAAGTTTCCTATGAAACCATTGGTAGAGACTCCAGATAAAATGGAGTTCTTGTGTAGGATTGTTAAGGACATCGTCGATCGATTGCATTAGGCTGCACTTGAGATAGAAGGATTTGGTTTTATGTGCTTTAGTCATGGGTTTTTCTTGCATTATGATTATTTAAGGTTGTGTAGTACAAACTATGGAGTGGGACCCCAAATGAGATATGGAGGTAGAATCCTTACCTAGACTTCCCTCTGATGTGTCTAGTGTACCTATGAAGTTGTACAAGATTGCCATTGATTTAGTAATGTTGTGTGCAAAAGCTTCATGGAGGCTATAGAGGTCTAATGAATCCTTATGGAAGAAAGTTGTGGCCTTGAGGGAAAAGACTCAAAGGTAGGAGGATACGATTAAGAATCTATGAGATCATAAAGCCTTTGTAGAAGACCAAGTGGTTAACTTAGGAGAATTATAGACTAAGGAGATCACATGGACTTACTATTGACATGTCATTTAGGATAAATTAGTGATCCTATAAGAGATGGCAAAATAATGTATGCAAATGGACTTCATCTTCCAAAAGGTTGAGGATTGGAAGGATCACTGTGCTTGGGTTCTAGAGTAGGGAAAGATACAAAAGGCTCACAAGTGTTGGTATAAGGTGAAACACCATCAATTTTATGCTCTCATGATTCAACACAGTCCTAAAACCTGAGTGAAACCTCTCTAGGTGTGGTGTTATGCTGGACCGCATAGATAGTATGACACCCTGGAAGTCCTAACGCCTACAAAGCTTTCTCTAGGCCTGTTTGCTATGTTCCTCAGCACAGTCAATGTAGCACCCAGTTGCAATGCTATTTTGCACAAATGGAGCATTGGGGATGGACCATACAGCTCGACATATTTTCTATCTTCTAGGCCACCAAGCTTGCTACGCTCTCTAGCTTACCCAGCTTAACAAATGTCCTAGCTATCGATCCACGTAAGTGCCAAGCTAGGAGCTATCAAAAGTGTTTAGGATGGACAAAAAAGTTTGGAAAATTTGCTATTTTTGACCTGTTATGCTATGCTACACTACACAACATAGACAACGTAGTAGACCATGAGGTGCTAAAATTTTCCCAAGTGTTGGGCCAGATGTAGAAGGTGCATTTGGCAATTCTTTGGCTTCCAAGGATGCTTGTCCTACTACATACTTGGAGTATGATTAGCATGACATGGAAAAATAAGGTAAGTTTCATGAAATTCATCCTAATTTTGGTGCTACACTATGCTACGCTGCATAGCATAGCACAGTGTAGCAAGGTGCCAACATCCACGAAATCTTCCCTCAAGTTTTTCTGACATGAAAAATGCACTTGATCATTCTTCAACCTCCAAGGCTACTTGTCCGACTTTGCCCTTAGAACATGACCAAGGTCCCATGGTAGAGCATTATAGGTTAAGTTAAAATTCATCCAAAATCAGATGCTATGCTGCGCTACGTTGCACAGCTTAGCACGACATAGTAGAGATATCAAGGTAAAAAGTGTCTCAAGAATGAAACCAGAAAGTCTCAGGCTCTTTTGACATGAAAAGCATGATTGAAAATTGTTGAAATTGCTTGCCTTGCAAGGCCTCTAAGTGGTGCTCTCAGTTTTTAACAAAATTTATTAACAAAGGTGTTCTACACTATGCTACGCTGTGCAGCGTAGTAGGCCAGTGTTTATGCTACTCAGCTATGCTGGATAGCATAGATAGTGTAACACTTGAGAAGAAGCCTTAGGACATCTCCAAAAGTTCTAGAACTCATCATCAATGGTTATTCCTACTCCAGCATCTCCTCGACAGCCAAGATCAATAGTTTGCTTTGTTTTTTACACCCCTTGTTGATCCCCAAAAGTTGTCCCTACACTTGAACCTACTTGGAATAGGAGGGACGATGTAGTCCTGGAGTGCAAGCTCCACTTTGCATTTGTTGTAGGCATTTTTTTGTAAAAATAGGGTGATTCTTTAGATTTTGGCAGATGTGGTATGGGCAATATGGTTACAACTTGGCAAATTTGTGGTTCTTGTTCTTGTTCCATTTAGAGTAGCACATCAGTGTAGCACACTAGCGTGACACATCCACATTCATGCTACATGCGACCCAGGACATGTGGCATCCAAACCACGTCTCTCCCCCAACCCTGGCTCTATAAATACCACAGTAAATGACATTCTAGTGGTTGGATTTTGTAGTGGGCTTTAGGAGAAGATTGATGAGTAGAAGGTTTATGAGGGAAAAATCTTAGCATTAGTCTTCCAAATCCTTGTTCCACTCCCACACTTAAACGTGACACTTGCCTGGGTGCAGTGTAGCAACATTCAAACCAACAAGTATCAACACCACATTTGCAACACTCTAGAGAGTGTGACCATATTGCCCTACTACCTAGCTATTTTTGTCTATGCTACACACCAGTTGTACACATCATTCAATCAAAAGCCATATCCCCCAATTTTGGGGTGGTGCATTTCTTCACTCGCACTTCCATTTCATTTTTTTTCTATAGCATTTTAAACTATTGGCATATTTATTTCTCTATATTTTCATATGTACCTATGCTCACATTTTCTCACTATTATACATGTTGCATGCCTACTTATGCTGAACTCTTATATGTGATGCTTAAAAATCATTAGCTACGAATGGTTATTTGACACCACGTAAGTCCCTAATTGATCAACTAGACCACTCAGGGCACCCCATTTCCGTTTTCTCCAGTATCGCCCTCCCATGGACTCGAGCTTAGGCTGTGTGCTTGAAAACCTCTCAGTGTTCCAACCATCAACGTTTTCAGACGCTACAATTTTTGGTGCTAGAAGAAGGGCCTAAACCTATGTTCTATGTTCTATGGGTAGTACTACATGCTTTCTACACCCTCGTTGGTAGCAACAAGCTAGCGTAGACATAATGCCCCCATGGACCTGCTACAGCAATAGTTGGCTCTTAGGCCAGCATAGGAGTGGTCTATGTTAGCATCGGTGTAGATTGATCCCTGTTGATGGTTCCACTGGAACCCATAGAATGAAAAGCCTAGCTTAAATAATTGCTAAAACTTCTTAGTTGTTACTCGGTCAAGCTTAATATACCCCTTGTTTATTTGGATTGTAACTTCTTCTTCAATTAGGGATATAAGTATAAGAGACATTTTCTTAGAATCTAAATGTCCTTCATACTTACCTAACTAGTCCATTCCCAAGAATTACATCATACTCTCCAAGTCCCATCACCATTAGATCACTATACGATATGTTACCTGGTATCATCACTTCAGTTAAGCATAACATCTCAGAAACTATGACATTAGTAGAAGAAATAGATTAATCAATCATGAACTATGTTTTTCAAGTGCTACATTCAACATCCACATTTTATCCAAGACTATGTTGGTTTTTTTTTCTACTGCAACAAACTTATTACTTGGAAATAAGCAGTACAACTATTAGACTTCGTTTAAAAGTTGCATCTTATAAAGGATTGTAAGGTAGATCTTATTGTACACCTCTTTCCTAGGATACTATAAAGGAAATATAGAAAATAAGTATAGATATTACTAAAGAGGCCACATAATAAATCAACATTATTAGAGGTATATTGCAAGAAAGTCAAGAATGTTTCATAAAGTATGACCTTTGGAATTTAGCATTGATAATCAAGTATTATTAAAGTTTCACCTTTGAAAGGAATTATGATGTTTGGTAGAGAAGAAAAGTTAACACCTTGCTACATTGATGAGGTGATAGTCAGGAATCAATTGTGACCTATTTGTCACCTATTTGCTATATTAGCACATCAACTCAAATCATGAGGTGTCCTTGCCAATCTATTATGACCTATTTGTTAGGTCATGATGAGGTTGTGAAGAATACTTTAATATATTTTTTGATTTCATGTGAAAAATAGAGTAAATTTTATGAAGAAACCCTAAGCATTAAGTACTGAAATATTAAGAAAATAGTCAAAAAAAACTTTTAGGACTTCCAAAATGTCTGAAAACTAGAAATCACAAAATGTTGGTGTTTTAGTGGCTATAGGAGCCTAGAATCATTTAAAGAGATCTAGATTTCTATTTGAAAATAATTTTGTATTTTTTATACTTTTATCTAAATTCATATTTTAAGCTTTAACCCCTTTGGTACATTAGAACTTTCAGTTTACAACATTTGTTAACATGTTATCTTAGAACTCGAGTTTGGACTTTTAACATATTTTGAAAAATGTAAGATTTAGGATTCTCAACCTTTGTTGGGAAAATTTAAGATTTAGGCTTACCGAACATTGTTTAAAAAATGTGAGATTTAGGCTCATCAACCTTTTGTTTGGCAATCCTAATATTTAGGCTCACTAGTCCTATGATTTAGAATAGTTAGCTTCATTGGATGCTTAGGTTTGTTTCCTCACCATCAATGGATTATTTATTGTATTTTTTATTTTTATTTTTTGATATTTAATTTGGTTTAGTAATTTAAAAATATGTGGATTTTAGACTCACCAAACATTTGATAATATATTGATTTCAAACTCATCAATTAGGAAATATATGAACTTTAGACTCATGCCTATTCCAAGGCCAGATATGAAAGAAGAAGGGTTAGCATTAGGTTGGTAGCTAGCTTGAAAAACCTTACCAAATCTCATGGCTAAGATATTTTCTAGATTTTGCAAATGTAAGGGAATTCTTTAGATTTGTAATATGCTACAAATAAACAAAGATCTAGCTCTTCGTAGAGGCAAATAACTAGAAATAATTCATGTAGACAACCCGAATTTGCTGGGACAAGGTTAGAATGATGATAATGATGATGTTGATGCATTTCAGACTCATCAATTTGACAATATATGGGTTTTAGTCTCATTAATATAAGTGTTTCAAACTCAGCAATCATTTTCTAACATGTGAATTATAGACTTAATTAGTAATTACAACAATGATCGTCTTGGTAGTTAAGGCTTAGAAGCTTTTGGTAGCAACCAAATCAAAGAAGAATATTAAGTCTAATAGTTGTATGAGTTATTATTAAGTAATAAGTTGGTTATAATAAAATAACAAAGCAGCATAATCTTGGATATAACTTTGATGTTGGATGTAGTGTTTAGATATGATAGCTCTTGATTAATCAATCTACTTTTTTGTAGTATCATAGTTTCTAAGATGTTACCTTTAATTGATGTGGTAATACAAGGTAATAGGTGGTATAGTGATCAATTAATGATGAAAGTTAAAGAGTATAATGTGATTCTTAGGATGGCTTCATTGGATAAATAGAAGGAACGGTTGGATTGTAAGAATAAGATTTTCTTATAAATTTTTACAAGTAAGAAATAAGTTATAGTCTAATCGATTAAGAGATTAATTAAGATTAATCTAGTAACAACTAAGAACTTTTAGCAATTTCTTAAGCATGAACATAGTTGTTATATGAATTTAGTGTACAAAGAACCTAAGTAGAAGATAGAACAAATTTTGATGATTCAAGAGTTATTGGATGTATATAAGAAAGAATTTCTTGGAGTTCCACATTGCAGAGAGATTGAGTTTGAGATTATGCTTAAGCCTACAACTTAACCAATATTTAAGGAACATGATAAGATATCTCTAGTGGAATTGATAGAACTAAAGGTGCAAATTTAGAAACTATTAGGCAATGTCATGATTTAACCAAGTGTTTCAATTGGGAGTGCATCATTGCTCTTTATAAACAAGAAGGATGACAACTTAAGGTTAGACATTAATTACAAAAAATTGAATCAAGTGATGGTTAGGAATTAATATCCTTTGCAAAGAATTAATGATATGTTTCATTATTTGAGAGAATCTAAGATCTTTTATAAGATTGATTTGAAGTTTAGTTATCATTAGGTTAGGATCAAAGAGTGTGATATGTTTAAGACAACTCTCAAGATATGATGTGATTATTATGAGATTGTGGTTATGCTATTTAGACTCACTAATGTGCAAATAGTTTTCATGCACTTGATGAATAGTGTGCAAGATTCTTATCTATATTAATTTATCATTATCTTCATTGATGATATTTTGGTTTTCTCTAATGATGAAGAAACACACAAGGAATACTTGAGAATAGTATTACAGACATTAAGAGAACAACAACTATTTGCACATGCTTCTAAGTATGTGATGAGTCACTTTTGGTTGGTTATGTCAATGAGGCCCTGTTGATGCAATGTTTATTTTTGGCTATAAATATGCACCTACCAGCCACATTTATGACATTAAAGATTGTAGTTGCAGCAAAGCTCTTGCAGTTTTTCCATTTGAAAGTTAGAATTTTTCTCTCGAGTGCCTGCAACAGGAGTCATTGAGTGTATGGATCTTTATTCAAGCATTATTGTACCTGAGCATGATATTGTGTGCAAAAATAAAGATGAACTTTCTAATAAACCTTGTAGCACTTTGGATAGATTATATATTTTGTTTATGCATTTAATGTTTTTAATTATTTATTTGATGCTTTTAATTATTTATTAAATGCTTTCCAGTAATTAAATTAATGAGGCAATTAAGCAAAATAGATTACACACATAAGTATGAATACTTCAAGTGTAACACATATTCGCTTGGTAATCCCAGCAGCGTTATTGCTTGGTACACCCAGTATCATAATGCTTGGTCACCCAGTAGTGGATACGTGGGTTTGGGATATGTACAGAAGGTGGGACTAGATGCTTATGTTAAGATTAGTTAAATGCTAGTTAATTAGTTAATTTAAATTAGTTCATCCAATTACATTTATCTACATTTGAACACCAAACTATAAAACAGAAATTGATAGAAATTAGATGCCTCAATTACACTTAACCATACTAGTGTACATCACAAGTGTAATTGGAAAGACAACAATTAACCTTAAGGCAAGATTCACTTCCTAGAGGACTAGTGCATTAGAAATGATAAAGTCCATGGAATTCAACTAGATCGTGCATGAACATTTTGTGATTTGTATGGTTGGATGTAGGGGTACCTTGCTACTCATCATTGGTGCCATTGTGAGGGACTTTGTTTGTTGAAACATGCACTATTTAGTGAATACCATTAATATCGTTGTATGAACCTCAAGGTCAATGACATCCCCACTATACATAAAATTATAAAAGCACACTTATAATTTTATTTTTCTTTGCAAAATGTCTTCTTGTTTTCACAGACGTGAAGATGTCAAACCATTGGTCACACAGGAGTGCAAAGTAGTATATACTCATCCATATGAGTATGTGTCAGACTTCACTTTCATCCTACATCAGGATGAATAGCTATAATGGTGTGATATGGAACGCAACATTGTCTTCCCCCTTGATCAGTCTATGCTAGGGATGCTACTTAAAACTCTTAAGAAGTTGGGCATCTTAAATCTTCATGAAGAATATGTTATGGATGGTTATGACACTCAAAAATATTGTCCCACTGAAACATAATGCAAGTGAGATTGACGTTAGGAGAAACTCCATGATATACTAATCCCTTATTCCGAGTAAATCAAGATGACAATGAGGATCCTCCTCCTAAAGGTTCTTAACATGAAGATTCTCAACTCCTTGATACTGGTGATGAGGGTGTGAACCTAAACCTATGATCTACTATTCATAAACTGGATTTAGGAAAAAGTGATAGCCAAGGTAGAAACTCATGCAAGCATCATAATAGCAAGGGATCTAAGGATGGTGATCATAATAACCAAAAGAGTGGCGGTGGACACCATGGTGGCAGTGGTTGTCCATCTTCCTCTTCATCTGATTTTGAACATTTCTCTTCATTTGATTTTGAACATTTCTCTTCATCTGATAGTTCTCATAGAAACTACCATTGAAATAATCATGATGAAGGTGATCAAAGATACAATAATGACCATGAAGGCCATCAAGACTGAAGGGGTGGCTAAAACCATCATCGACATCATCATCACAGTGATGATGATGAACCTCTATTAGTGACCCAAAGTATGCTCAACATTGTAAAGGTAGTTAAAATTCCAACCAGACATATGAAAGATAGTTGGATCAAGCACTTAGACATGAATAATATCCCAAGATTAAGGTGGGATACAACTCTAATCTATAGACATATCTACAATCTTTCCATGATGCCAATGCCTTACAGAACATAGAAAATGAGTGGCAAAAACTCAAGCTTTTCCCTAGGACACTCATCAAGGAAGCTGAAAGTTGGTATTGGTCCTTGGAGCTGGAATCTATTCGTTGATGGAGTACTATGTTAGAGCTATTTAATGAAAAATACCAGACATAATCCAGAGTGTCTAATCTGAGAAGGCAAATATGAGCCTGGAAATAGGGAACACATGAACCCTTGGATGCCACCATGGATAGATACTATTCACTCTTACACCACATCATAGATGGGCTCAAAGTCAAAACTAGAATAACCCTTGGGATGTATGCCCAAGGAAGATTGTCTAAATTGAGAGGTCATCAGATCCAAAGGCTGATTGAGTAGGTAGCAAAAGAAAAAGATCAGCTACAAAAGAGGGAAAGTGCTAAAGAGTATAATAGGGATCCTTCCATTAGAAAATGGGAGGTCTAATTTTGTCACAAGGAGGAATCACCACTTGATGAAGTGGTGAATAGGAAGACCTTACCCATCCAAAAATTTATTTCTAATATTTTTGCCAAGGTTGATAAGTTATGGGACTCTTTGGATGAAAAATTTTAAATTATTATGAAGATTGCTAAAGAATCCAAAGAGTAAAATAGTGATTGTAACTACAGGAGGTGCAAAGAAGCTAAATGTGCCTACCAAAGAGGTAAGGGCAAAGCTACTGCTGTAGAGGAAGTTGTGGAAATTGACTCTGATAATGAAACTGATTGTAACATCTATCAATACACACATCCAAAGGAATGTTACCCTATCATGTTACACTTACAAGAGTCTAGGATGTATGCATTGAATTCTTGCTTAGCACATAGGTAGGCACCAAGATTATTGCCTTATCCTCAAGGAAATCCAAGGTAGTACCACAAGCAACAACAAGCTTACTACCCAAGTGGAACTCCTCCACAACCTTATGAAAAATACCAATAGTGATACCAACCACAATCATAGGGGATGCCACTACCAAGGTAGCAGTACCCTTATAGGAAACTATATCCATATGGGTACTATGTTTAGCAAGCTGTCTCCCCTAGAAGTTCTACAAGTCATACATCATTTCAACATCACTATTACCCTCTAGAGTACCACCGAACACATTCACCATCTACTCAAGGAGAAAACCCATATCCATACCATCCTCTACATCCCTCTACACATGCACCTTTTCCTTTAACCTGGTTACCTCTTACTCCATCCATATAGGGTGAGATTTCTCTATAGTTGTAACAACGAAATGCTACAAAGGCTATACATTGACAAGTGGCTTTCTAGCCAAGTGGTCTAGATAATTGATCAAGAAAAAGACCTTTCTTCTGACACAAATTTCCTCTTCAACCCTAACAATCTAGTCTAGCTAATCATCTTGCATCTCCAACACCCTCATCCTCTACATCGAATATCTTCAAGTGCCCTTGAAACCAAGTGCCACCTAAAATTTTCACTCTAATGTTAACTCATGTTGTTTCTGACTGGATCAAGGCTGGTAATCTTCCTATGAAAAGATCTAACCCAAGGAGTCCACTCATTTACCTACAAATCATTGGACATGAGCCATGCAAGGCTTTTCTTAACTTTGATTCTAGAGTTAATTTAATCTCCCATGACATGTACAAAGCTTGGAACCTACCATATCTCAAGAAGAGCAAAATTCATCTAGAATTGGTAGATCAGTCAATTACTATCCCTCTGGGATTAGTAGAGGACATTGTGATCATAGTTTGTGGGTTATCCTATGTTGTTGATTTTCTAGTGATTAAGGTTGAAAACTACAAAAGTGACTTTCCCATCATGATGAGAAGAGCTTGGTTAAGCACAGTTGATGCACATATGGGCATAAGTGACCTATCTCTACAAATATCTAAAGAAAATGAATTGGAAAAAATAGAGAAGAAGCATATTCCATGCATCACGTGTAGTGATAATAGGTGCAATTGCATGCAAAAGATTAGTCAATCAAAAGTACACACATGAAAGCCTGCAGTTAGTGTGCACAAGAAATTAATATTTAAAGGTGTTTGTACGTAGTAGCCACAAAACAAGAGGGCACCTAGTGGTTGATAGTTGACTTAGAAAGCAACACATTATGCATGAAACCAAATGAGAGCCTAACATGTGCTTATGTTGAAGGCATGGATAAAATTAAACAAGTTCATTCCTAGCTCTCTAATGAAGATGATGATACCTATTAGGGAGAGCTAGAAATCTCAGGTAACTTTAAGCAGGAGCCCTTAGAGCTAAAAACTTTACTAGTTGGTATGGAGTATGCATTTTTAAATAATGGTAAATTGACCATAATTAATGCCAAACTTGCTCCTAAAAAAAAGGAAAAGCTATTGAAGGTGGTGAACAAATGGCCAATAGCCTTTTCTTGGTCATATCTTAAGTTAACAAGAATTGATCTAAGGATATGCCAACATTGCATTTACATTGACCTAGCCATGAAGTCTAGAAGGTAGCCACAGAGGTAGCTAAACACCAAACTGAAGTAGATCATCAAAGAGAAAATTAAACAACTCCTCAAGGTAGGGTTCATCTATCCCATCGCAAATAGTGAGTGGGTTAGCCCACTCATAATTTGTTGAAGAAGGGTGGTAAATGGTGGGTTTGCATTGATTTTAGGCTATTGAATATGGCAACATTTAAAGATCAATTTTTCTTGCCATTTATGGATTAAGTATTGGATATCATATCTAAGAATTGTTATTATAGCTTCTTGGATAGTTATAGTAGCTATAACCAAATCCAAATTGCATCGAAGAATCAAGCCAAAACAATATTTAAAAGTCCCTAGGAAACTTTTGCATATTGTAAGATGCCATTCGATTTGTGCGATGCCCCTAAAACCTTCCAACGCTTGGTCTTTAGTATCTTCAAATAGTAGATCGATAGTGGTGTTGAAGTCTTCATGGGTGGCTTTTCCACCTATGGAGCTACATTTGATCAAGCCTTGGACTGCCTAAAGTAGGTATTGAAGATATGTGTTGAAACAAACTTATGGCTCAATTGGAAAAAGATCCATCTCATGGTCTAAGAAGGCATTATGCTAGGGCATCAAATTTCATAAAAAGGGATTGAGGTAGACCCAAAAAAGATAAGGGTCATCCAAGGAATAACATGTCAACCAGATATCAGTAAAGATGTTCAGTCATTGCTTGGACACATTGGCTACTATCGGAAATTCATAGAGAATTTATCTAAGATCACAAAACCATTAGTAGAGCTTACAAAGAAAGATGCACCTTTCATCTAGACTAACAAATGTGAACATGAATTTCAACAATTAAAAGAGAAACTTGTAGAAACACCAATCCTATGAGAACTAGACTAGTTCAGACCCTTCCATATCTTGATGGATGTATCTAACTATGCCTTGGGAGCAATCCTCATGCAGATGGACAATACGAAATGCCCATACTACATCCACTATAAGAGTTGAAGCATTTTGGGAGCATAGTTAAATTACACCACCATGAAAAAGGAGTTAATGAAAATGATGTACACTCTAGAAACATTCAGGGACTATGTGCTTGGCTACAAAGTATTTGTGCACATGGACCACAGTGCAATCTACTACCTCATGAATAAGCCAATAGTGATCCCTCATGTCATATGGTGGCTTGTGATGTTGTAGGAGTTCGACCTCATGATGGTAGATTAAAAGGAACTGAGAATGTGGTTGTCAACCACCTCTCCTACTTAATAAGGAATAATAAAGAGGAGGAGAGCCTACTCTCTAATCAATTTTCAAACAAACTTCTCTTTATAGGAGAAATAAGTGAACAAACGCCCGTAAAAACAACATGGTACAATGGCATCCTCATCTATCTTCTCACTTAGGAGATGCCAAAGGATCTTGACTTTAGAAAGAAATAGGAATTTCTTCATTAGGTCAATTACTTTACAAGGTGTGTGTCGATGGCCTAATTCGTTGGTGTGTCCTTGACAAGGATCAACTATGCATTCTCCAGGATGCTCACGAAGGGCCCTGCGAGGCCACTATGCAAGGAGATGCATGACCATAAAAATCCTAATGGTAGGATACTATTGAACTATAATCTTTGGGGATGCCCACCAGTTTGTCAAGTCTTGTGAACATTATTAATGAGACAAGGGGATGATCGCTCGCATGGAAGTTCCTAAATAGTGGATTCAACCATTAGAGCCTTTCAACATATGGGGCATTGAGTTCATGGATCCCATCACACCCATGTCCAATGGAAAGGCATATATTATAGTAGTAGTTGATTACTACACAAAATGGGTAGAAGTAGTAGCTGTTACCAATTGTATATCATCCACTGTTACTAGATTTATACAACAAAATATTGTCAATAGGTTTGGGATGCCATGTTCACTAATTTTTGACAATGGAACTCATTTCACAGGTGCGAATTTTAGCAAATTAATGCAATTCTTGGTGGTTGAACATAAATTAACAATACCTTACCACCCCAAGCCAACGGTCAAGTGGAGGTAACCAACCAAGAGATCACAAAAATACTAACACAAATCATTAGCAAATATAGAAAAGAATGGAGTGAAAAACTTAACAATGCCCTCTAGGCTTATCTTTTAACTTGGAAACTTTCTATTGTTTATTCTCCCGACAAGTTAGTGTACGGGAAACTTCCAATGCTCCTAATTCAATCCAAGCTTTGTACACTCTCAATAGCCTATGATCTAAACCTTGACCTTAGTCTAATACAAAAAGAAAGATTAATCATGCTAAATGTGCTAGATGAAAATAAATTAGTGATACTATCTTTGAATAAGATGCACAAGGCATTCAGAAAGCAATGTCATGACCTTATAATCAGGAAAGTAAAACTTCAACTAGGAGATAAGGTTCTCTATTGGAACCCCACACAAGTACCCCAAAAAGAAAAATTTCAAACATTGTGGGAAGGACCTTATATAATTGATCAAATATTTTCCTCTAGGGCCATGTTAATCTACAAACCTAAAAGCCCAAATAAAAACTAGTTGATCAACATCCAATAAGTACAACCTTTCCTAGAACTAAGACAAGCTAGTGCAACTACCACCTTGATGGATGGACAACCACATTCTATTTTTTAGATCTCCTCCTTCCAACTCAATCATGAGGGAGATGGAAATTTGTGCTAACTATCTATAAGGCTTCTTAGTTTTCCTACTTTTTTTTCACATTTTTGATTTTACAAGTTATTTATTTTATAAATTTTTGGATTTTCAAATTTTTCTAGTTTTACACCATCATTAGTACCTTTGAACTTTACTTGATTATTTTACCCTTTCTTACATATTTTACTTTGTTTTGTTTTGTTTTTTTAAGTGTAATATTTTCTTATTTTTTCTAATAAAATATCTTTATTGTCATAAGACACAGTGTCACTGTTGTTGTTTATTGATGATGATTTGTACTAAATGTTGTGATTTTCAATGTCTGGTTTCTATTTTTGAATTCTAATGTTTGATTACTTTGAAATTGTTTGTTTTTCATGGAATAGGTAGTGAGTCCACATCATTTGCCCATCCAATTAATTCTATGATTTTCCTTGTTCTAGGAATTCAAGGTCCCTTCCATCAAAGAAACTTTTAGTCAATTGGTGACCTTGGTAGTTCCAAAAATAGGAAGGATTCAAAAGGTTTGAAAAGGATGTGACTTCAAGGGGACTCAATACTCTTTGTCTCTTCTACTTGAGTGCTTGAGTGTTTTTCATAGACTTCTTATTATTCCATACCAACAACTAAGATGAAGTCAAATAAGTCTTTGCATGGTGTGGTTTCCATTTCAAAAAAGAAAAAAAAAAGAAAACAAAATTGATCAAAATTCAAAGAACATCCCTTAGAAAAATAAAAGGGCTACAAGCACTAGTTATGGGAGCCGAAAGACATGCACTTATGCCTAAAGGCCCCCTCTAACTAAGGTCCTCTCTCTCACTTCCTACTTCTCTCTTTTCTACTCCTTATGAAATGGTGGTTGTCTTGTGGAAGCACTCTCATGTTTCATGTGGGTGGATCAGTCTTAGGGTGGTGATGTAAAATCACTAGAATTGGATGGTTTAGGGTTTAAAATTTTTAGGTATGAACTTAAAATTTTTTGGATGATCTTGTGCAGCTAGGCAAGGGACAATAGAGCAGAAAAAAATGAATGAAACCTAAAAAAAACTGAAACTTGAAACTTGAAAGGCTCATCACATTACATTACACAGACACAAAACATTTTTGAAGAGTTTCACCCCTCCTCCTCAAGTCATTTTAACCACAAATTCCACAAGGGACTTCTTATGACCTCAATTCAGAACTGCATTCCACCTTCTCTATCATTCATCCATGTTGCCATAACTCACCTCACCATCATATTCTATGTAATTCTCTATGTCTTGGTCTGATGTGTTGGAATTCTTGAGTAGATGCTTTCTGGTTGGTCCTTAACTTGTCATGCCATTTAATTAACTATGGGGCCCACAAACTCTTTAGTTGAGGATATGTAAGGGCAACAAGGGCATGAGCCTGCTATGGGGAGGACCCACTTTCATAGCTCTTGGTTTGGTTACCTAGGGTTCCTTAACTTTTACATTATCACAATCCTATCTTTTGCATGTTCCATTGTGTATTCCTCTCAGTGCTTCTTAACCTTTCATCTCATTCATCCCTTGAATCAATTTTTCTCAGTTTTTGTAAATTTATGAGCTTCAACAACATCTTCTCATGTTTTCATACTATTCTTGGCCTTTTGAGCTTTCATTTGACCCCACTTTCATCCAAAAATTCCTTGTACTTTACACGTTTGACCAAAGTTAATGGTGATCAACAACTACATCAACGAGGCCTTGTTGATGCAATGATTACATCGTATATATACTTCTAAACACTTTGCAATTTTTTGTCATTTTCTCATAACACATGAGGATTTGTTATAATTTTTTAGAGCCCAAAACCTTTCAAAGCTCATAACTTCCCAATTGTTTGTCCAAATCACTCCATTTTTTGAGCCTATACTTATTGGAAGTAAGATATTTATCATGGGGGCCGTATACCTTAAGGTTTTTAATGAAAAATCAATGAAAATTTTTGGAAATTTTTCTAACTTCCCCAAAGGGTTAATAACCTTAACAACATATAAACATCAACATTTTTTATAGTTAACCCTTCCAATAACCTTCAGGATGATTTATTAATGATAACACATAAATAAACTCATAATTGGAGCATTTAAATTAGCCATAATCATAACTTAGCCAAAGTGTAACCATCCTTAAGAGATAAAGGTATCCCAATCGCTTTAAGGTTACACAATGATTGCTAATCCATGGTCTCATTGTGATTATAGATGGCACAAAAAAAATGCCCTCAGGAAGGAGAACCCTCTCAACCATGGGAGAAGCAGCCTAGAGCTGGAAGGGACTAACAAGAACAAGTCCAAGAACTACTAAAAGAAAACCATGAATGGGGCCTCTTTGTGAGGAGCCCAAAATGGAATCTATCCAACAGATTCTAGAAGAAGAAGTGTTGATTGAACCAAGGCTTAAGGTCACTTTGACTCAAGCTTGCCTAGACATCATCAGGTTCCAAAAGATCCAATGATCAGTCAATTAAGAAATCAACTATGGGCCATGAGAAAGCTCTAGTAGATGTCAAGACTCAGATACAAACCTCTCCCATGTGGTCAATAATCACATCCAATGGGGAATGATACATGGGAGAGACATATCTTTTCTGGAGTAATCGAAGGCCAAGGTCTATTGTCAAAATCAAGGACATTCAAGTGTCTTACTTAGTAGAAGCTATTGCACAAGCACATGGGTTGCTTAACACTAAGACATAGCTAGAAAAAATATCCACGAAGGGTGATCTTGAGGCCAAGAGGGAGTGGACCCAATGATGCTATGGGGTTGACTATAAAGAGTACAGTGCACTCACATCGGTGGAGCCAATTTATTTAAAAATTGCAGCCTATTACCTCAATCCAACGATGAGGCCAAGCAAGATGATCACCTTCTTTGCTTGAGCATACACTACTCTAAGAAGGAAATTTCCCATCAACCTTCCACAATTGATCTACTTAGATATCAAAAAATGCTTCAAGGAAAATGAACATGGAAGGAAAGCCCTACCCTTTCCATGCCTCATTTGGAAACTCTAAAAAAGGGTAGGCATCATTTGCTACTCCAACGATACCATTAGGCATGATCCTTTGGCCTCATAGTCTGAGATCATGAAAGATAAAATTCCAGCAATGACCCAAGAAGAGGAGTAGCTGCCACCACAACGCACTCAAGAAACAATACCAACGACCCATGTAGCCATTGAGCATCTACCCAAAATCCAAGAATAGCTCTTGAGTGAACAAGATAAACATGCAAGAATGAGTGGGATAGATCCATTTGTGTACTGATTGGTAATGAGTCACCTTAATGAGATGGCTCAAATAGTTAGCCAGATGAAGAGGGGTGGTCCAATTTTCTTAGCCCAATGAATGTAGTTGCATGCAAGGTCAGATCCCAATGCTTGGGAGGTGATGATGTCTTTATCTCAACACCATTTATTCCTAGAAATATTTGGGAATGCCACCACTTTCATAATGCATTTAGAGGAAGGCAAAGGGGTAACTATCTTGGTGATGTAGCAACAAGGGTAGAAAGCAATAGCTGAAGTTGTTGCTGATTATGTTGCTGAAGCATGGAATGCACCCACAATGTCTATACCAAATATATTTACACTTCAAGATATGTAGACATTCATAAGCATGATTAGCGAAAATATAAACATAACCTAGCATGAAGAATTACTGGAATGACTAGTGGGAACTAGGCAATTGACACTAGACATCTTTGATTTTCTGGAAGACATCATTGTAGCCTAGTCAGAGCTACTGAATGCAAGGGCCAAATACATCATTTTGAAGGGGTAACTTGAAACAACCCAAGAATGAAATCAACGCTTGCCCATGGAGGTTTCTGAACTATGTGCCCAACTTCCAGATCCTGTGATCCTCAACCTAGCAATAATAAGAGATGAAGCTTTCAAAAAACTTTAGAAATGATTCCAAAAGGCTAAGGAGGAGGCAATTATCACCATCTTCAACTAATTAATAGCTGAAGCCAAAATGTATTCAATTCAAAAGGACTTGACATAGATGTTCTAGAAGAACATGGCCTTGATCACACAAAATTATCACCTGCAAAATGTTGATGCCTAGAAGGATCATATGTAGGAATTTATTCATTAATAGCAGAAGTAGCTTACTAGGGTGAATAAAGAATTGAGGAGATTGGTCATAGAAATTTGAAATTTATCAATGAAAGAAGTGTGTGCCTTGCACCATAAGTTTGCCATTGAGATTGCTGCATGGAAGAATGATGCCCTCAAGTTTAAAAAAGTGAAGAATTACTACAAAGACCAAGTTGGCCTACAGAAGGAAGTTAATGAGAAACACATCCAAATGGCAAAGGTGAAAATGAATGAAGCTCTCTAGCAACTCCAACAAGGAAGAGAAATGTGGCAACCTATTGTTGATGGGATCAACGCCTAAAACAAAATGAAGATATGCTTAAAGGAATTTCAAATTGAAGAAATGATGGAATATATGGAGTTGGCCAATCTCCAATATGCAAACCTGGTAATGTTGACTACTAGATGGTCATGGTTAAATTTGGAGAAGCAAGTGGCTAGCTTGTATCTATTATATGAGGTAGAGTTTAAGCACCACAAAGACACCAAGGAAAAGCTTGAGATTGCAAATGCTGAACTTGAAGTTCTCAGAGCATAGTCTTAAAATTAATGATCAATTACTGAGAACCTAACCAAATGGATGAATGACTACTAGGAGCTGAAGAACAAAGTTAAGGCATTTAACATTGAATGCAAATAGTTCACTACTTAGTTCATCAATGCAAAGGAGCTATTTCCAACAATCCCATGTCCCTAGGATGTGCCCATTCCAACCCACATTGGTGAAGCTGCATGGATGGTGCATTATCCTAGAAGTAAGGAGGAGAATATAAAAGCACTACTAGATGCTTTCCACCTCCCTCTTGAAGTTGTAGCAGTAGTAGGACAACCGCAGCCACCTCAACTACCACCTGTGCATGAAGCCGGTGAAGGTCCCTCATAGCCTCAAGAGCCACCACCCCCTGGGACCATCTAATAATCTCCATCACACTTCATGCCATCAAGTAACATGTTGTTTAATTTTAAATATTTGTGTCATGGTGTTCACTTTTGTGTCTTGAACACTTTCATTATTTTGGAATGTGTTGATTCGTACACCCAAATACTCCATTTTTTGTCAAGTTAGTCAGTTTATTTTGTTTACAAAAATTCAATCAATAATCCCATACCTTTCCAATTTTGTAAAAGAACTCAAGGATGAGTTTTCATTCATTCATGGGGGTATGATGAGTTACTTTTAGTTGGCTACATCAACAAGGCCTCATAGACGAGGCCTAGTTGATACATTTTATCATGTGTCGACGAGTCCCTATCAATGCAGTGTCTATTTTCGATTATAAGTACGCACCTACCAACTACATTTATGGCATTAGAGATTGTAGTTGTAGCAAAGCTCTTGTAGTTTTTCCATTTGAAAGTTAGAATGTTTTTCCTGAGTGCCCATAGCAAGAGTCATTGAGTGTATGGATCTTTATTTGAGCATTTTTGTACCTAAGCATGACAGTGTGTGTGGCAATAAAGATGATCTTTGTGATAAAGCTTGCAGTACTTTGGATAGATTAAATATTTTTTATGCATTTAATGTTTTTAATTATTTATTTAATGCTTTCAATTATTTATTAATTGCTATCCAG
Source organism: Gnetum montanum (assembly GCA_015680685.1). Lineage (NCBI taxonomy): Eukaryota > Viridiplantae > Streptophyta > Gnetopsida > Gnetales > Gnetaceae > Gnetum > Gnetum montanum. The sequence goes on from MNCI01014438.1 coordinate 185,452, forward strand.
TAATTAAGTTAATGAGGCAATTAAGCAAGATAGATTACACACATAAGTATGACCGCTTCAAACCTAACATGTATTTGCTTAGTAATCCTAGCAACATTAGTGCTTGGAATGCCTAGCAATGTAATGCTTGGTGGCCTAGCAGTGGATATGTGGGTGGTTCAAGATGTGTACAGAAAGAGGGACTAGATGCTTATGTTAGGATTAGTTATATGCTAGTTAATTAGTTAATTTACATTAGTTCATCCAATTACTTTTATCTAGATTCAAACACCAAACTATAAAACACAAAATGATAAAAATTAGATGCCTCAATTACACTTAACCATACTAGTGTACATCACAAGTGTAATTGGGAAAAAAACGATTGACCTTATGGCAAGATTCACTTCCTAGAGGACTAGTGCATTGGAAATGATAAAGTCCATAGAATTCAACTGGATCATGCATGAGTGCTTTGTGATTCAAATGGTTGGCCATAGAGGTACCTTGCCACTCATCAGTATGCATATTGGGAGAAAAAGATATAGCTTCTTAGACATGTAGTTTCTAGAATTGGTATAATTGTGGATTCTTCTAAGATATTAGTGATTAAAGATTAACCTATTCCAACCTCAGTGAACAAAGTTATAAGTCTCTTGGGTTTAGAAGAATATTATAGGAGGGTTGTAGAATATTTCTCTAAGAATATAATACCTCTACATAAATTTCTCAAGAAAGACTATAATTTCTCTTGATCAAATGCTTTCCAAAATAATTTTACAAAGCTGAAATAGAGACTAATCTTAGCATGTATCTTAATCTAACTAGTTTCTAGGAAGCCTTATGATGCGTATGTACTGACCTAAATCGTTGGTGTAAAGCTGGAAGGGAAACAGACATCGAGAGATTGTCGGGTAGCCATAGCTAACCCTGCTTTCACTTGAGGGCAAGCTAGAAAAGGGAACAAAGGTAGAGTGCCTTGGATGGTCTGCACGCAAATCAACCAAGGACTTCCCCGAGCGTAAGCAACGGCTAGTGCTAGGGTTATCGTAAACGGTGTAAACGGAATGCAAACGATGATACGAAATGTAAACAGAGTGTATTGAATTTTAAATAAAGCGTAAACAAAGCTATATTGTAAACAAAGCATAAACTGAAGTAAAAAATGTAAATGGAAGGAAATAATGAAATTGTATTGTATTGTTTTAAAAGGAATATGCATCGGTCAAAGCGTAGTTGCACACATGTGGATGGCAAGTCAAACGCCTAGCCTTGGAATGATATGATGCGAGGATGTGACGATGAAATGGGATGAACGTGAGAAATACTTGGAAGCCAAAATCAGGTTTGTCGAGTGCCCAAGGATCGTAAGTTCTGTCCTCCTTCAGAATTGCAAATCTCTCCAATTCTTTTGCCTCTTCCCATCCCTTCTTCTTTCCTCCAATTTTTTTTCTCTTTTCCTTTCTTCTCTCCCCAGTTTATGTGAATTGATAGGGTATTTATAGGGTTGGAGTAGGCTTGGGTAGTTGCATTCTTTGACCAGGTTCAATGTATCTGTGTTGGATAGTTGTGCACAAGTTGGATGTGTGTTGGCAAGCTACATTCTTGATCAGGTTCAATGTATTTGTGTTGGATAGTTGTGCACGAGTTGGATGTGTGCTAGATTTTTTCCTTCTTTGACCAGATTCAATGTATTTGTGTTGGATAGTTGTGCACGAGTTGGATGTGTGTTGGCAAGTTGCATTCTTTGACCAAGTTCAATGTATCTATGTTGGATAGTTGTGCACGAGTTGGATGTGTGTTGGATATTTATCTTCTTTGACCAAATTCAATGTATCTCATAACATGTGGGTCATTCAAGCCCATGAAAATACAAATAATTTAGACAAGCCCTCAAATGATAAAAATTTACAAAGAAAATCAAGGAGGATTAACTCTGCCTTGCTTGTCTAGCATCCAGCGTGACCTGCAGTGTGACCTCCAAAACTTGCAATTCTGAGCTGAAATCTAGAATTTCTGAAGGCTGGGACCCGTAGTTATCAATAGTAGACCTTGAGGATGACTTGCACCCTTGAAATCAAGTCATTTTGGCTCAGTTTTGGGGCTCTAAAAATTGGTGACGCTGATCCTTATGCTATGCAGCGTCTGAAAAAGTAACCAAAGTGTACTTAGCCAAAACCAAACATTTTGAACCTGAAAATTTTGATTCTAGATGTTGGAAGTTGGTGTAGTCACATGTGGGCCCCGGGGGGACCTTGCCTGTTGAATCATGGGCCATCGGGGGCTGTTTCGGAGGCCTCCAAGTTTGGTCATGTTGTACTCATGTTGGGAAGCAGCATGACTTAGCTTGATTCTTGTCTAAAAGTGCTAGGCCAAAATTAGTGGTTTTCATTGGCCCCTCTTTGTTGACATCTGAAGGAATCTACCTGAGAGGTGTCGACAAAGAAGTGCAAACACCATGAACAAACAAGTACCAAAAATTAACCATTAGCCCTTGGCTGGATATTATCACACAATTTTCAAAAGTACATGGGATTGAGGGGATGTGGTTCAAGATGCAAGGGGTTGTAACTAAGGAAGGTTGGGAGTTGATCAAGGGTTATGATTGCTATCGAGATTGTGGGAGAGAAGTGCTCTCATGCAAATGAGCTGTATTTTGGTCCTTTTCCATAGCCAGTGTTCAGCAGACTTGGAGCCAAGACATAGGAAGTGTGTTCTTTGGAGAAATGAGACTCTTATAGAGTGTTTACGAGGCCCGTTGTAAACAACCAAAGCCACGTGATGATGTGTAACATGGTCTCTTTGAGACACAAGTGTAACTATTTTTCAAGACAATTGCCTTCTCGCTTAGGGCTTGTATGAGAATGGCCAATAGTCTTTTGTTTATGATGTCAATGGGGTCATGAAGACCTTTTCTGTGCATTTTGCTCTTTAACCTTTTTGTGTTTTTTTTTGTCTTTTTGAAAGAGCTTGCTTTTTGTGCCATGCTTGTGTTTGAGCACTTGCATTTTGCATCATGTACTATGTATTATGTTTTGTGTGAAAACTACTTAGAGAGCTACAGTATGCAACAGTGTATCAAGAGTTTTGAGATGAGTGGAATGTATCAAGGGGGATGTAATAAAATAGGATAAGGGAGCATGATGAGGAATAGGAAATGTATCAGGAGTTGGGAATGTACTTATGAATGGATTGATTAACCTAGTCGCATGCATCAAGAAAAATGTGACACCTTGTCATCATGATGAAGTGCATCTATGCACGAATGCTTCAGAAGTGTCATCCTGCAAACACAACTCTAAGAAGAAAAGAAAACCACAAATGAAATAATTAGCTAAACACTTTAAATAAGGAGATGGAGCTACCACGTGTAATTTTCAAAGCAGACAGAATCATGAACAACATCAGTTTCATTAGGCCCCATGAGATGAATCATGCAACAAGTCTTTGTGGAACAGGAACAACCAACTGCAACAACAAATCTTTTTCAAGTTTTGCCTGGTCATCGATGATGTCACCAGTTTATAGTCTTAGTGGACTGTTATGGATTAGTTTCACGTCATAACCCCTTGGATGGTGCCAGTTTAGCGTCGTAGCAGACGGTGCATTGCTAGTTTATAGTCATAGTAGACTATGATGTGGAAAACTAGTTTATAGTCTTAGTAGACTCTGGATGCTAGTTTCATGTCATGGCGGACGGATGTAGCAGTTTAGTGGCATACCAGACAGAACTCTATTGTATCAGTTTTAAGTCATGATTCAAGACTATTCTGTGGTATCATTTTTAAGTCATGATGCCAGGACTATTTTGTGGTATCAATTTTAAGTCATAATCCAAGACTATTCTGTGGTATCAATTTTAAGTCATGATCCAGGACTATTCTATCGTATCAGTTTTAAGTCATGATCTAGGACTATTCTGTGGTATCAGTTTTAAGTCATGACGCCAGGATTGTTTTGTACTAGTTTATAGTCATAGCGGACTGATACTTACCTTGCTTGTATAAAGTGTGATGCTACATGCATGGTAATGCTATGTGCCTACGAGGTTCTGCAAAAAATCAACTAGGAAGAAAACAACATCAAGCGATACCTACCATACATAGGGTTAGAATGTATGAATGAAAGAAAAACAATGCAAAAAGTGGTAGTTTTAGGTCGTTCCAGGCCGTATGCTAGTTTAAGGCCTTTTCAAGCCATGTGTTTTTTTTATTGTTTTTTATTGTTTTTCTTTGTTTTCTAGAGTATATGTGTGCAACTAAATGTAACATAAATTTCTAAAGTGTAAAGCAAGATGTAAGGTAAATACTTGGAAAAGAAAGCAACGACCATGCAAGAATCTAAATCATAAGTTGTAACCTGTAAGAGAAAATTCAATGTAAGATGATGAGAGTTTGTAAATCTGTAGCTTGTTGGCTCTAGTTTAAAGCCATTCCGGGCTTGGTACATTAGTTTAAAGTCTTGATGGACTATTGCATCTATTGTTAAAGAAAGGATTACCAGTTTTATGCCATGGTAGGCCAAAGATAATAATGTTTTTAAGAAGTTTTAAATGAAATCGGCCATTTCTGACCATGGCTAGTTTAATGTCATTATGGACGTGTCGTAGTTTAACGTCATTTCGGACAGTTCGTAGCATTCGTTCTAGTTGTTGAGTTGCCTCTTGATCGTTTGTAGCTTAACGTGTGGGGCTGGGCGTATGGGTATGATTTTATATTCACCTTCCCCTTCATCGATGATGTCAAAAGGTAGTTCTGACCAAGAGACATCAGTAGGAATGGCTCCTATGTCTACGTCTTCTTGTGTTTCTTCAATGCTAGTTGGATTGTGAGTCAACGTTGGGTTCACGTTCTGATGCATGTTCATGGTTTCTTGTTTAGGCTTAACGAACTCAATTTCTGACCCTTGACCTACCTCAAGGTATGAGGAAGTGATCGATGTTGTTGTATCCCCACGTATGATGATCTCACCTCCCTCATAAGGTAGGTGGATCTCCTGATGGATTGGTGAAGATATAGCTTTAAGTTGAGCTAGCCAAGGATGTCCTAGGATCAAATTAAACCTTGGCATTTCATCAACCACTATGAATTCAGCCGATATAGGGAATTGGTCACCTACTATGAAATCTAAGGTAACCATGCCTTTCACTCCCACACGGGAACCACTGAAAGATCTCAAGAAAGAGGTTGTTGTGGGTTGTACTTGTTCAGTGAGTCCCAATTTTTTGATGATGGAAAAAGGTATTACATTTGTTGCTGCACCATCATCGACATGCACCCTACGTATTTTGAAATGATCAACCTGTATTGTTATGAACATAGGGGC
>MNCI01014438.1:198250-208538 GCA_015680685.1 Gnetum montanum
AAAATCACTTTAAAGATAAAGAAGCTATTCTGGTCCCATCAAAATACCAAAGATTATATGAACCCTCTTGACTACTAGATCGTTCCACGGCGTGACTACAAATAGAGGCTCTCTTTCAACAATCCAATAGCAGTTCCCAAACGTTGCACAATAACGAAATTTACTACTAAAATGCTCTTAAGGCTTTTAAACACAAGCGCTTCTATGGCAAAATTTTAATAGAAATTTCTATCGGGCAACAAGAACAATAAGAGCAATCTAAAAATCCTAAAATTACTTGCCAAGGATGATACTATCTAAACCACTAGCTAAGCAATTTAAACAAAACAAAAAATGAAATGCATAACTCATAGGACCATGACAAAGAGGCTGAAATCTTTATTCTAGCAAATCATCTTGTAAACCATCTTCTTTACAAATCTTCCAAGTGTGATGATGATGCTCCTTTTTCTTTTTTCCCCCCCTCCCTTTCCTTTAACCTTGAAGCCTTTTTATAGGGTTCCAAGGTAGGTAGGGAAGTTACATATTCACCTATCTTTTCTCCCAAGTAATTGGATTAACCAATTAGAAGATTACTTCTCCAACAAGTTAGGAGAAAGTTACAAATGTTTATGAAGAAAAATTTGTAACTAACAAATATTTATTCATGATACAAGAATTTGGTCTTTTTGTTTTTGAATATGATTTAAATATTTAATCGTTACTTTTGAGGCTTCTTTTTGTCACCATTTTATAATAAGTTATAAAATTGACTCCATAGGATAGCAAATACGTTTACTTATGGAAGGGCGAAAATACTGCAAATGTAAACGTTTTGTGACGTGGTTAACCGCGATGCTCTACCTGCTCCTTCTTGTGCACGTCATCCCATGACATGTGCCACTGCTGCCGAACTGCTCTGTCCATTATTCCTGCTACTGCGTTGCATCAGGTTGGTCCAAGGTCACGATTACCACCGTTAGTTCGTTGCTGACGTTACTGAAACCCTGTCGCTGCTTTGCTGCCGCCTTCTCCACGTCTTTCACGTCCGTCGTGGTCGTGTGTCATCTGTTGAACCCTTACAACGCGATTGTAGTTGGAACAGCTTCCCGCGGACATCATCTACTAACTTACTAACTCACTCGAATCTGAGAACCTTCAGCCATAGTGTCCGGCGCATTCATATTTTGTTTGGTAGTTTTCGCTCGTAACTGTCCAGAGTTGCAGGCAAAGGCGTAGGCGTGGCAACCAGCTGCGTTCTGATCTTGTGTCATTTATTTGTTGTACCCTTTGGCCAGGAGATTAGGCTCATTGCAGAATCAAAACAAAGAAACCCTTCGCAGCAAGTGTTTGACAAAATTTTAAATAAAATATGCAGGGATTCTGGCGTTTTCTTGGCAGCTAGCGTCACTGCGTTTTCATTGCCATTGCTACTGCGTTTTTTCTCTCTGTGTTCAACCCAGTTACTGACAGTATTCAGTAACTATTTCTTCTCAACACAGAGTTCATTTCCTCTGTTTTTGCAGACTCTTGCTTACATCATTTTTGAATATTTCCATTTTTCCCTGCAATCTGGCCTTTGAATTGGATGTGCTGCTTCCAATGGTTTTGGAATGATTTTGCATCCATAAGATGTATGTTCAGGACAATTGCTGAACCCTGTTTTAATGCTCTCAGATATGAACATTGCTGTACAGTAACAACCATAGCCTGTGGTACGTTTTTATCTATGGCAATAATGGAAATTATATGTGCAGACCCTTCTGATTTTCAGCATAACTTGATCTAGATTTTCTCCAAAAAAAACCTATGTTTTTACTAATAATGGATGCATTTCTGCTGAGAATTGTAGTCCCTTGAGTGAAGTTCCACTTAATTCTTGCCATTCAATCATCCATCTAATATATTAGCAACCAATCTTGTTTTCTATTTCTGACATTCTATGTATGAAGATAAGACTTTCAGGAATATGCATATCCATGTTAAAATGACCAAATCTTGTGATGACCATTGGGGTGGAATTAATATCATTTGCATATTTTAATCATGTTCTATATCATTCCCTTTGAATATCTACTTTTGCTGTTCCATGAAATGACTAAATGTGCCAACAACAATGTGCAAGCTTTGATGAAGGCAATTGATGAATAATTTGAGTCATTAGACAAAGCTTAACAATGATATTTTCATCCATGAATCTCATTAGAATTCATGGTATGCCTGAGCACATCATGCAAATGAGGGATATAGTAGCTTGGCTGAAAACACTTAAAGTTGAGATCTCGTAGTATTTCCTTATGCACTACATCTTGAACATGCTCCACAGTAGTATGAACCCTTTAAGATTTCTTATAACACACATAGGTATAAGTGGTCAATCAATGAACTAATGACCAATCAATGAACTAATGACCATGTGTGTACAAGAAGAGGGTAGACCTACTATGGAAGTGGGAGAGAGTGTGCATCTAGTTGCACAAGGAAAGAATAAGGGGCAAGCCAAGAATAAGTGAAAGGAAAAACTTCCTACACAACTTGATACTAAGAAGGAATCTATATGCTTTTTTTGCAATAAGAAAGGACATGTAAAGAAGGATTATCCTAAATATTAGAAATGGCTTGAGAAGAAAGGTACTCGATTCTCACTTGTTTGTTTTGAATCTAATATGGTTGATCTTGCGCATAACACATGGTGGATTGACTTTGGTTCTACAATTCATTATACTAATTCCTTGTAGGGGGTGCAAAACCTAAGAAACCTAGTGGTAAGTGAGTTGTGCATCTATTTAAACAACAAGATGCACTCACATGTGGAGGCAATCAAAACATGCAAATTCGTTTTAAGTAGTGGTTTTATTTTAGAGTTGGAAAAGATATTTTATATTCTAAATTTTTCAAGGAATTTATTCTTCGTTTCAAGGCTTGTGTCATTGGGATTTTCCTTTAATTTTTTAGGCACTATATTTAGTTTATATTATAGATTTGAACTTATTGGGATTTTCTTTTAAATGTCTTTTCCAACTCTAAAATAAAACCACTCAACTCCACAAGCTCTTGTTAGGCTTGGAATGTGATTTTCAGGCTTCCAAAACCTTTATAACCTTGATTTTTGCACTGGAGTGTTGTACCACAACACCAACAACTCAATCTCATAGGATCCCAACAAGCTCAAGCAAGATCGACCTCGCAGGGCAACAAGAGAGAATAATTACAAGGTGTAGATGCAACTTAGTTTGCTAATCCTTGAACATTAAGGTATAACACACTTTACAATGAATAAATGATGATATAATGAAGAGCAATAGAGATTACAATGATAAAAAATGATTTTACAATGGTTACACAAAGGGTTGCAAATTTCCCAATGCATATGATGTCTACTTATAGCTATCATGTTTCTAAATCCATCTTGGAACTTATGCAATAGCTAGATAGTGGTCACTAATGGTTATAGAAGACATCTTCTTCATGCCTGAGATGTCTTTCTATATTTGCTTCAATTCTGGAAAGATGTCTTTGTTTGGGAAAGACGTCTCTTTGAAATCTCCATTTTGGGAGACATCTTTGTCTAATGAGAGATGTCTTTCTAGAGCTTGCCCTCATTCTGTGAAGATGTCTTTGCATGGCGAAAGACATCTCTACCTGATGAAAAAAATTTGTTATTTCTTGAAGAAGTCTTTACCTGTGTTCACTCCAATTCTACCAAGTCATCTTCTGTTTCCCAAAGACATCTTTCTTCAACTTTCTTTATCCTCTGAATTCATCATTGCTTGTCCAAAACCTTGATCTTTTGCATGTTGTAATGATGAAAAATTTTCTTGTACATTATCTAGTCCTTGTTCACATTCTTTGGAATTCTTACATGTTCATTTGATGCCTTGTGGAATACCTTCTCCGGCTCACTATTGAAAAGGACAAAGTGCCAAAGAGGCTAGAAAAAGAAAAAAAATAAAAAGAAAAAAAAAGGAAGGAAAGAAAAGATCAAGAAACAAAATGTGCCATAGAGAAATTCCAAATCATTCCTATAACGACGGAAAATGTCGGTAGCTAGAAAATACCAAATGAAGATCCATGTACACAGTCTTAACCACGGATCTGTGCGAGGGCCGTGCTGGAGAAAATGAATCTGCAGTGCCCTGAACGGTCTTGTCGATCAAACAAGGACTTACTCAATCAGTAAATTGATGAATATTATAGATATTCCATGAAATGATTTGATTCAATGAATCGTAAAAGGAGTAGAAAATGATGTAGATAAAATTGGAATAACGATAACGTCAACATGACAAGAAGGATCAGATTTAAGAAAAATGTGCAATTCCAAGATCTGTACTTTGACTCGAAAACTGAGTATATTGTATACAAAGTTTCAATGGAAAGGCTCCGCTTATCTTGTGCAAAGCATACACAAAATTACAAGAAAACTGTTCAACAAGGAGTACAGAATGGAGTTCGATCTACCTCGTAAGCCAGAGATGGAATGCAAGGAAGCTCAAGCTCTGACGTCTATCGATCAACTGTTTCTGATCAATAAACCTTGCAAACCGCACTAGATGATCTCTTGATCTCTGATCTACTCCTTTTGCCTTAGGTAGTCTCTGCTCAAAACCGCCAATGATCACCAATGGAGAGAGCTATATTTTCGCCAAAGGATTGATCGCTCCTGCTGCCAATGCTCAAGCAAAATGTCTTCTGTCTCTGCTAAAAGATGATGCTGCCAAAAGTTGAAGATGCTGATCCTTGTTTCTTCATCAACTGGAGTATTTATAAGTTCGACAACATGTGGAGAAGGCACGGCCCTGATGACACGTGTCTCGAACCTTCAAAATATTGTTGACTTGGTAAAATTTATGTTGAACTTGATCATGTCATGTCATGTTTTTTTGGGAAGGGGGGAAAAGTACACTGTTGACCACTTCCACTAAAGCTACTTCATGATTACACACAATACGCTCATCAGCGTATTGTGCGTGTGGATAATAGGTGCATGTCTGGTGAGCTGCATTACGCTTGTTTGCGCTATGTCGCGTGGCAGAGCGTAATAAAACATGAAAATGGTTAATTCAAGCTATTTTACGCTCATTTATGCCGCAAAGCATAATAGAGCGTAAGATGATCAACTTTATAATAAATTTATGCTTGCCTACGCTATGTAGCATAATGAGCATAAATCGACCAATCTACGAAAAGGAAGAACTCAATCTGCTGTGCTTCTTTTGACTCTAACCTTGCTTTTCTTGAAGCTCGTTACGTTGCTCTGCGTAACGGAGCGTAAACTTGGTCTTGAACAAAAGACTTAGCAGAATATGTGACAAGTCTTAAACTTTAAACATCATCAAAATTGCCAAAGTAAGTTACTTTCTGCTATCGGGCTACGTTAAACAGAGTTACGCTGAGCGACACTACGCTATGTTGTGTAATGTAGCGTAAAGAAAGAAGACATAGTAAGATTGGAATCTATAAGGAACTTGGAAACTTGATACTGTGCGCCTCTTTGCCCTATCTCTGTCTTCTAGATTTCTGTCTCGAACCTTCGCCCGAATAATGAATCTTCGCTTGAGGCCAATTCGCAATTTCTACGGTGTTTCAATGACCCCTCTTTGTTTATGTTTAGAGGGCTTGCCCAAAATATGTTGACAAAGAATACGAAACACTGGATGGGTAAAAGTACCAACAGTGTTCATCAATGGTTACTCAAGTGTTGCCCTGTCAAAGCAGAAGTGCAGAAATGAGGGAAATAGAGGATAAAAGGGTATGGGAAAGAATTTTTACAGAGGTAAGAGGAAAAAGGTTTGAGGAAGATGCAAATGAGGTTCACGGAAAACTCAAATGAGGTTCGGGGAAAACTCAAATGAGGTTCGGGGAAGACGCAAGTGTGTGAATATAGTTTTTTCACGTATAAGCACTTAGGCTTTCTCCTGCGGTTGCGTTGGCATGGAGTTGTGCCATCATTTTGTAGATGAAGGGGCTTGCTTAGATGAATTGTGTTGTGTCTGTGTAGCCTGGATGAGTTGTGTTTCATCCATTTTGCTGACCCACGTTTTTTTTTGGCGTCCACTAGGCAAGTTGCGTTATGCCGGTTTATGGACTTGATTGTAATGTAGATGCGGAAAGCATGTGCTGTGTATGTACGTTTTGCATAAGGAAAACCGATGATGGAGATGCAGGGAAGTGAGAACTAAAGGTAGGATTATGGGGAAAACAGGGATGCACTCCTGAGTGGACAAGCTAACTTAAGCGACCATCTCAAAATGCCGTCTATATTTCACCGCTCCGATGAATGCGCCTTTGAATGACATCCTCTTAGCAAGTAATCGGTAATCAAAGAAGAAAATAGAGGGCACCATTTCTCAGTTGAATCACCGAAGAGGTTGTTGAAACAAGTACTGTTTAGGGCGAGACAGAGTGAGCGGGCCACGAAGGAAGAACTGTAGCACGAGGCCAAGGTCTTTACCATTGACGCTCAGCCCAGCATATCGCCGCCAAAGATTATCAGACTCATTGCACCCGACTGGTTACGCAAAGAACCAGCTAGGTGAATTTGTGAAGCTAGAGCCTGATAGCAATGATGAGCGGGGATCCCCAAGGTCGTTTTTGATGAGAACTCCTTTGGGGCTCCGGTCGGTGAAACTAAACTCTCAGAGGTGCCACCTCTGTAGTGGGGGTGGTGACGACATCTCCGAGGGGTCAGTAGTATGCCTTTCAGTACATCTGAGGAATCAGTAGAACGCTGGTGAGGTACCCCACCCCATTTGTTTTGCAGCTGCACAGAGACGATTACGCTCGCTTGATTTGCATGATGGTAGCCTGTAAGTCCCAGTTTTAAGTCCTGGTAGACTGTCGTTGCTGGTTTTAAGTATCAGCAGACCATGGTCCTAGTTTAAAGTCTAGGCGGACCGAAAAATGCTAGTTTTACGTCGTAGCAGATGGTGGTAGAGCTGATTTATGGTCTCAGCAGACCATGCTGTGGATGTCAATTTCATGTCGTGACCCAGGCATAGATCTATGCTAGCTTTACGTCTCAGTAGACAGACACTCACCTGTGCTAGTTTTATGTCCTGGCAGACAGTCGGTACTAGTTTAGCGTCGTGGTGGACGCGTGCAAGAAATGCTAGTTTCATGTCTTGGCAGACCTGTACAACATTGCCAGTTTTATGTTGTAGCGAACGGTGACAACTTGCTAGTTTTACATCGTGGTGGACAATTATTGCCAGTTTAGTGTTGTGGCGGACGCGTGAAGGGAATGCCAGTTTTACATCATAGTGGACGAATGGAGAGAATGCCAGTTTTACATCATAGCGGACGATTGTTGCCAGTTTAGCATCATAGCAGATGATTTTTGCCATACCTAATGTTAACACTGGATATGTAGCTAAATGTAGTATCGCTTCAGATATATATGGTTCACGGGATTTGGTAACTCGTTAGCAGACGATTGTTGCCATACCTAATGTTAACACTGGATATGCAGCTAAATGTAGTACCGCTTCAGATATATATGGTTCACGGGATTCGGTAACTTGTTAGCAGATGATTGTTGCCATACCTAATGTTAACACTGGATATGCAACTAAATGTAGTACCGCTTCAGATATATATGGTTCACGGGATTCGGTAACTCATTGCCATTGATATCTGCTAGCTTGAATGTGCCATTGCCATACACATCAGCTACCAAGAAAGGGCCCTCCCAGTTTGCAGAGAACTTGCCTACTGGTTCACGAATGGCCTTGAGAACCAAATCTCCCTTCTTGATAGGATGTTGTTGAAGATTGTGACGGTGCTTCTACCTCTACTTATCTTGATACTTTTTGATGGTATTAAGCGTCTGTATTCGCTTCTCCTCTACTGAATCCAAATCCATGATCCGAGACTCGGTGTGTTGAGCCTCATTTATAATCATGGAGAGGACCATTCACAGAGAAGGAACTTGTAATTCAAGGGGTAGCATCGCCTCGGATCCATAGACTAGGCTATAGGGCGTACTGTATGTAGCTGTTCTGCATGTGGTACGATATGCCCATAGCACATAGAGGATCTTTTCATGCCACCGTCTCTTGTTGCTTCAGCTTGACCATTCACTTGCGGGTAATAAGGGGAGGAAAAATATTGTTTGATGCCAAGATTGTCACAAAAGGATTTGGTTTCCAGACTGCTAAACTGTGGCCCATTGTCGGTCACTATAGTCATCGGGAGGCCAAACCTGGTTACAATGTTATCTAGAATGAAGTGACAGACCTGTTGAGATGTAATCTTCTGTAAAGGGATGGATTCCACCCACTTCGTAAAGTACTCAGTAGCTATGATGATGAAGCTATGCCCTGCGGAAGACTTTGGTGTGATGGGCCCTATGATGTCTAGTCCCCATCGTTGGAAGGGCCATGTGATCTGGGACGTATGTAGTTCTGTAGGTGACACGTGTATAAGGTTCACGTAACGTTGACATGTGTTGCATGTTTTGACCTTTGTAAGACAATCCTTTTCCATGTACAGCCAATAATACCCTAAGTGATGGATTTTAGAGGCCATGGCTCGTGGCGCTATGTGTCCTCCGCATAATCCCTCGTGGACTTCACCGACTATATGTTGTGCCTGATCTTTGTTAACACAAGTAAGTAGTACTCCATCAAAAGAGTGTCTACAGAGGGTATTGTCTCCTATGATGACGTACTGCCTAGCTCTCTTGCGAATAGTGTCTTTCTGTACACGTGTTAACTCGTGTGGTGGTTCACCATGCAAGAGGTAAATTTTAATGTGGTCGTACCACTCTGGCGTTCTATCCTCGAGCAGTGAAGATATTTGCGTTGCCTGAATGATGGGATCTGTACAATCTGTTATTAGTGTGGGACAGGTGTCGAATAGGTGCGACAACATGTTTAAGGCTAATGTAGCCAGTGCATTGGCCAGTGTGTTATCATTGCGTGGCACGTGCTGGGCATCGATGGTTGTGAACCGCTTCAGAAGATCTTTAGCCATATCACAGTAGGGCTGTAAATGTGCAGCCTTGTAGGTGTAGACTCTTGTGATTTGATTTATAACAAACATCGAGTCACCCCTAATTGCCAGGTGTTGAACATCAAGTTCTCTAGTAGTCAATAATCCCCTGAGGAGTCCCTCATACTCTGCCACATTATTCGTACAGGGAAAGGTCAAGCGGTAAGCATGAAGACGCACATCCTCAAGTGATAGCATAATGACTGTGGTGGCACTGCCACCTCTAACAGTCAAAGCTCCATCAAAATATAATGTTGCTTTGGGGCCTGTTAAAATAGGGCTTAAACTATGTACATGTTCATTTGGAAATTCCGGCTCTATGGTTGTCTGACTATCAATAGGTGATGTTATTAATTGGTCAGCTATCGCTTGGCCTTTCGTAGAAGATTGACCAATGTAATGCAGATTGAATTCTACTGTGATAGCTTTCCAATGAGCTATTTTGCTACTTTCGTATAGGTTATCCGTAATGGCCCTAAGGATGTTATTTTTACAGATAATGTTGACCTGGCTACGGAAGAGATAGTGCCTACATTTCTTTAGCGTAAAGACTAACGCTAGGCAATTACGCTCTACTTCATTGTACCTTGTTTCGTACGCACATAGGGCATGAATCAAGTAGTAGATGGGTACTTCTAACCCATCACTTCTCTTTTGACAGAGTAATGTGGCTAAGGCTATGTTCGAGGTTGCAAGGTAAATGTAGAATGGCTGATCCCTTTGTGGCAGGAATACTGTTGGCAAGTGTTGAAGTTCCTGTTTTAGGCTATCAAACGCACGCTGGCAATCATCTGTCCACTCGAAATTAATACCTTTCTTAAGGAGATGTTGCATAGGGTGTAGTTTATCTGTTAATCTCGAGATGAACCGCCTGATAAACTGTAATCGTCCTTGTAACTCCTGTAGTTGCTTGAGATCTGTGGGAGGCGTTAACTCAATAATGGCTTTGACCTTATCAGGGTCTACTCGTATGCTACTTTCTAACACCACAAACCCCAGCATGCATCCAGTTTTGACTCTGAATATGCACTTCTTTGGGTTGAGCCAGAGGTCGTATTTGGAGCATCTTTTAAGTACTAACTCTAGGTCCTCTGAATGATCTTCTGATTTCATAGACTTAACAGCTATATCATCAACATAATCATTCAGTCTTCCTAGGAGGTAATCACTAAAGATGTATGTCATAGCCCGTTGATACATCACTCCAGTGTTTTTCAAGCCGAAAGGCATCATGGTATAGCAAAAGGTGCCCCAAGGCGTCATGAATGTTGTGGTCAATTGATGTTCCGGGTTGATGTGAATCTGATTATAGCTT
>MNCI01014438.1:213791-247713 GCA_015680685.1 Gnetum montanum
AGATCAATCGCTAATTCGCAATTGTTTCTTGATGGCCTTTACGTTCAGTGATGCGTAAGGGTGGGGAGATTTGTGATCTGACTCCTCCATACCATCTTCCTGAAATGGTAGGTTGGCCCAGGCTAGGCTTTCATCATTCGTTTTGGTTTATTCTAGAGTTCAGACGTGAGTTTGGTTCTCAGGCATCTCGATCTCCGAACCTCGTTCCTCCTCTATGTTGTTGACAGTCCTAGGAGTTATTTCATCACCCTGTATTACTACTTCTCCCCCTGTGTAAGGGAGATGTATCTCTTGATGTATTGGTGATGAAACTGCCCTCAGTTGGGCTAGCCAGGACCTCCCCAGGATTAGGTTGAAACCAAACATCTCCTCGACAACGAGAAATGTGGCGTCTATTGAGAATTGATCCCTTGCCACAAATTTGATACGCACCATCCCCTTGACTTGCACCCATGCCCTGTTGAACAACTTTAGGCACGATGTCATTGTAGGACTGATCTGGTCGACCAGGCCCAACTTATCCACTATAGGATAAGGGATGACATTCGCAGCCATGCCATCGTCAACGTGCACCCTTCGGATCTGATATTGACTAATCCGGATGGTGATAAACATGGGTTCTATCGTTACTTGACCTTTCTATAGGTCATCTTTGATGGATTTATCATAAAAGGTTAGAGGGATTGGTTTAGGTTGCTCAGTGGTGGGAGGAAGCATGACATCATGTATCGCTTCCTCTTTTGCTGGTAAGCTTTCATCCACCGGTATGGATATCAGCATACGAACCATAGCCTCACGATGTTTTTGGGATGTCATAAGTAGATCATAGAGGCTCAACGTTGTGTTCTTCTATTTTAGAGCCTGCTTGACCTATGTAAATGCATCGAGGAGGTCCCGTTCTCAGCTGGGTTGTTTATCCCCTCCTTCTTCTTCCATTTTCCCTAAGAGACGAATCTCTCGAGGCAGAATAGTGTCAGTCGAAGGGTTGTGTTTCTTCCTGTCAGGGGGAGGTGGCTGTGTTTCTGTACCCTTGTCTTGGCCAAAAGGCATAGGCGAAGGGATAGAGGCCAAGGGCCTAGGTTTAGGGAAGCCTAGCATAGTATGGTTTTTAGTAGCATTAGCTAACGCATCTCCTTCCCTTTTTTTGTTTGATGGTGGTTGGTGGTTTTGGTTAGAAGCTTGCCCCTGCGTAAAAGGGGAAGCCAGTGGTTTTGGTACCCTAAGGATAAAAGGTACCCTAGGGGTAGGAGCAGACATGGTCGTGGCTTTACTATTAGCGCGAGGCTGAGTTAAAGCTAGAGAGGATGCGCGGATAATAAAGATGGCCTTGGGACACCGCTAGCTGCTGGTGAAGAGCTTGCCCCCTAGGGTGAAGTAGTAGGTACGCGTAAAACGAAGGGCTGTTTAGGTGATACCTTTCCTTCACTGTTCGTACTTACCACGTTGATTGTGTACAGTGTGTTATTTGCGTTTAACGGGTCCTTGTACACATGCAACGCCTGGTTTTCAGGACGTGTTGGATTACTGTCATCTAGTTTCAGGGAACCATCGTCAATCATGCGTTGAATGTCATCTTTCAACGCCTAGCAGTAATCGGTGTTGTGACCACACAACTGGTGGTAGTCACAAAAATGATCCAGCCTAAAAGACCTCAGCACTGGTGGTTCATTAGGTAGGGCTAAAGAAGGATTCTTCAGCAATTCACAATGACGCCTGTGACGTTGGAGAGCTTCTTCGGATACCTTCTTATTCTGAATGTATCCTACCCCTAACAGTTGTTTCAACAGTTTCGAATGTCTTATAGGCAGGGCGGTATACTTTGAGTAATCTTTACACTCAAAGTTTGGTTGTGGCTGGGGGGCTTTTTAGGGGCAAGTGTGTCCTGGCTGGTGCTGGTTGCGCTAGCTGTAGTCTTGGGGGATGCCACAAGTGCCTTCTTGTTCTTGTTTTTAGTGCCTTCAGCCAGCGCAGCTACCATCGTTGTTGTTGCTTTACCTTTGTCCTTACCCTTATTGTTAGCATTTTTATAGGCTACATACGCCGGGTCTTTGCTAGCCTCTACAGCATCCTGGATGCTCTTAGTTTGGGCAAAAGCTTGACTCAAGGTGCTAGGGGCAAGGTAGTACAACTTAGACTTGATGAAGTCGTTAACTGCTTCTTTGAAGATAGCCAGCAAATGGGCTTCTACGATAGGCTCACGGATTTCATTCAGAGTGGTGCTCCATTGTTGTATAAACTTTTGGACCGGCTCGAGTGGGTCTTGTTTCACCCCCATGAGTTGATCTAATGTGACCTCCAGTTTTAAATTGTACGTAAAACAAGTCACAAATTGTGTCAGAAGTTCTTACAAGGTTGAGATGGAAGAATGACGAAGGGCTCGATACCAGTCCAAAGCCTTACCTGCCAGAGACATTGCAAAGACACGTATAATAGTATGTGGTGACTGTTGTAACAGCAAGGATTTAGACCTAAAGGTGACCAGGTGGGCGTTGGGATCACCTTCCCCATTATATTTGGTAAAATGCGGTAGAGACATCCCCGGGGGCAATGACAGCATAGGAACTACTGGACTGATGGGATCATCTTGATAGAAATCCATGATTTGTATGGTATCAGAGCCAGCAGCTTTAAGGTGTTTGACTTCCTCAGTAAGGGTCTGAATAAGTAAGAAGGCTTGGTCCAGACTTGGTGATGAAGAAGTTTGCGCAGGAGGATCCGGGGGTTGGACAGGAAGAGCTACACCAGGCAATGGGAACGTAGCGATGGCTCAGCTAACAGGTGGTGTAGCAAGGACTATCCCCATGGACGGGGCTACCTGTGGAAATCACCACCCACCAGGCTGAGCAGAGGGATTGGTTGTTGCTGGGTGCATATGATGGAGATTGTAAGGGTGTTGTGGGACATGTGTGGTAGGTGTGGCTAAGGGTTTCTTACTGTATAACGTAGATTGATTATGTGAGATGGGCAGGATCCACTGACCAGCCATGGGTTGTTGAATGGATTGCTGTGATTGAGCAGTGGTGGTGATCTGTTACCTTGCAAAGGATTGCACCGGAAAGGTTTGCACCAGATTTTGTACCAGGTGGGTTGTAGGCATGGCATGAGGTTGCACTTGGGGGATGAAGTAGGGCACAGTGGACGCAAGTACCATCGACAGAATGTTAATTACGCGTGGTGATGAGGCTGCCCCCGTGTTATTCTGAGATGGCATCTACACTTGCAAGACTGATGATTGCGTAGTGGCTGGTGGGACGACATGAATGTGGGTTTGGGTGGTTGTGACTAAGTTGAAAGGGGCGGCCTCCCTGGTGAAAGGAAACAGGGGGTTTATGTATGTATGGGGACTAAGAGTATGATACGAATGTTCAGACTAGGCTGCGAATTCATCTTCCTCCTCTTCCCCATTTTGTGGTTCTAGCATGGACCGTGTAGCCTGACTCCTAGCTATAATGAGTTGAGTCAGGAGTTCGTGATAATGCTCAATCAAGGGAATAATGTCATAGGCGGTAGGGATGAAGTCTTGACCCCCTCTATGAACCAGCTCAAAATTTCGTTTTGCCTCAATCTCAGCTCGGCTAAGGGTAAGCTTTGCCTAGATCTTGACGTAGATGAAATTATATTCTTCAGGAGCCATTAGGGTGAATACAGGATCTTTACCCTGTAATCTCAACGAACGGCGCAACGGTCCTTGAGGTCCCATAATGCCAGAAGCTAGCCCGGTGGCGGCGATGGGATTCACAGATGTGGCACCCGAATCGGTTGTGGTCATGGCGGCTATGGTTGCGTATGCAAGATCCATTGGTCAGATAGATTAACGATGGCAAGCGACTGGATCTAAAAGGTGAAGAACAAAGATGATCACAATTAGGCTTTTTACCCTATAGGATTCCAAAGGAATCGTTACTGTGACCGATCTACACCACACGATCTTTCGTAACCTTCCCTAGAGGTATTACGTTTATGTTTTTAGAGACGCGGGTATAGATTGCTTACAGGGCTACCAGTAAAAAATATGAATCAGAGCCTTCAGGCCCTCCTTCTAGCACCAGAAAACTATAACGACGGAAAATGTTGGTAGCTGGAAAATACCAAACGAAGATCCGTGTACATAGTCTTAACCATGGATCCGTGCGAGGGCCGTGCTGGAGAAAACGAATCCGCGGTGCCCTGAACGGTCTTGTTGATCAGACAGGGACTTACTCAATCAGTAAATTGATGAATATTATAGATATTCCATGAAATGATTTGATTTGATGAATCGTAAAAGGAGTAGAAAACGATGTAGATAAAATTGGAATAACGATAACGTCAACACGACAAGAAGGATCGGATTTAAGAAAAATGCGCAATTCCAAGATCTGTACTTTGACCTGAAAATTGAGTATATTGTATACAAAGTTCCAATGGAAAGGCTCTACTTATCTTGTGCGAAACATACACAAAATAACAAGAAAACTGTTCAACAAGGAGTACAGAATGGAGTTCGATCTACCTCGTAAGCCAAAGATGGGATGCAAGGAAGCTCAAGCTCTGACATCTATCGATCAACTATTTCTGATCAATAAACCTCGCAAACCGCACCAGATGATCTCTTAATCTCTGATCTACTCCTTTTGCCTTGTGTAGTCTTTGCTCAAAACTGCCAATGATCGCCAATGGAGAGAGCTATATTTTCGCCAAAGGACTGATCGCTCCTACTAACAATGCTCAAGCAAAATGTCTTCTATCTCTGCTAAAAGATGATGCTACCAAAAGTTGAAGATGTCGATCCTTGTTTCTTCATCAACTGGAGTATTTATAAGTTCGACAACATGTGGAGAAGGCATGGCCCTGATGACACGTGTCTCGAACCTTCAAAATACCATTGACTTGGTAAACTTTATGTTGAACTTGGTCATGTCAAGTCACATTTTTTTGGGAAGGGGGGCAAAGTATGCTTTTGACCAATTCCGCTAAAGCTGCTTCATGATTATGCACAATACACTCATCAGCGTATTGTGCATGTGGATAATAGGTGCGTGTCTGGTGAGCTACATTACGCTCGTTTGTGCTACGTCGCATGGCAGAGCGTAATAAAACATGAAAATGGTTAATTCAAGCTGTTTTACACTCATTTACGTCGCAAAGCGTAATAGAGCGTAAGATGGTTAACTTTATAATAAATTTACGCTTGCCTACGCTGCATAGTGTAATGAGCGTAAATCGACCAATCTGCGAAAAGGAAGAACTCAATCTGCTGCGCTTCTTTTGACTCTGACCTTACTTTTCTTGAAGCTTGTTACGTTGCTCTACGTAACGGAGCATAAACTCGGTCTTGAACAAAAGACTTAGTAAAATATGTGACAAGTATTAAACTTTAAACATCGTCAAAATTGCCAAAGTAAGTTACTTTCTGCTATCGGGCTACGTTAAACAGAGTTACGCTGAGCGACACTATGCTATGTTGCGTAATGTAGCGTAAAGAAAGAAAACACAGTAAGATTGTAATCTATAAGAAACTTGGAAACTTGATACTACATGCCTCTTTGCCCTATCTCTATCTTCTGGATTTTTGTCTCGAACCTTCGCTCGAATCGTGAATCTTCGCCTGAGGCCGATTCACAATTTCTACGGTGTTTCAATTCCTCCCTTGGATAAAATTCCAAGTGATCGTACACCTTGCTGTCATGGTGCTCTTATGGGCATCCATCATAGGATGAAACAATGCAATGTCACTGATCTAAGGAATGAACTTGGTCTTGATTTTGGAGCAATAGGCTAATGACATATTAATCACATCCTACACTCAGGATTCATTGTGCCCTGGGTAAATTACCTCATGTTTCAATCTTTGCAATCCCTTCTACAATTCACCTCATCTTGCTATTCATGTATTTTTGACTCGTGTCTTGTGTAGCATCGAACTCATACCTCATCACGGTGGTATTTACATGTGTATGTTTTGTTGCACTAGTGCGGATTACATTTAACCCTTTGAGTACCTATGGACATTTTTAGGTGTGGTTACGTAAGGCTATGATAGGTAGAAACCTGCTTTGGGTAGGACCCACTTGCATAAATTTTGTAATCTACACTCTTTGCACATCATTTTATAGCCTCCAAGTATTGCATTGTGGCAATAATCTTTTCCTTTATCATCATTTTAAATTCTAGCATTCCTATGCATCACAACATGTCCTTTTTCCTCATCCTATTCATGAATTTCATTGACAGAATCCACTTCGTTACACTTTTGGTGCCTTTAGGTCTCTTCAACATTACCTTAGACCTTTTAAATTAACCTTAAGTCCTTCATTATTGACCTTGGAAATTTCAAAATTCATCAATTTTTCCAAACACCCTATTTTTAAAAGGACACAATATCGATTACCTGATATCGGGTCCAACACGATATTGGGTCCACGCTATCAAGTACGTAATATCACGTCTATAAAAACAATATATATGGATCCCACCATGCAAGTTAACATCATTTTTCATTTTTTATGCAAGGGGAGATAATGAAATTTTATTCTACGAATTCTGACGCTCTGAGAACCTACCATTCCAACTTCCATATCTTGCTCATTAATGCTCTGATTCTTGTTCCAATTGAACTTGTCTAAACCTAGAGTGTTCGACTTAGTCGTGGGGGGAGGGTACACTCCAAGTTGTGCATAGTTTTTTCCAAATTCATTGTTTTCCAAAGGATATCATAAAGGATAAATGACCTTAAAAATGTTTAAAATGTTTGCCAAAAGACCATGAAAATTATTTTTTTGGAGTCACCTAATCAAAATTGGGTCTAATATTAAACATTTTAGGGGAAACTTTCATAAAATTTTCTACCTTTGAATCACACTAAACAAGAAATGAATTTATTAAGGCAAGAAGTAAGTTATAAATCAAATTTTGTAAATAACCTTACTAATAGATGGTTCCGTGTGATTGCAGATGGACCCTAAAAGAGGATAGCAAGGAGGACCCTCTCGGGGTGCATCCAAATGGCCAAGAAGAGGCATAGTTCAACTATCTCTCGAGGAATGTATAGAACATGAGGCACAATCATTCAACATCCATCAAGAACCTTCTATTATTGTGTAATTGAGACATGCTGAAGGTGGAGACGATGGAGCACCTGAACAAGGACAACATCTCATGTTGTCTCCAAAATGTGTTCAGGCGATTCGTGAAAGGTCCATGTCAACAGCTGTGATTGTGGAACTTAACTTTAGACCTTTCACTAAGTTTGCTATTGAAGCAGTCGGGGACCAACTTAAGGGGTTCCCACTATGGCCTATTCTCTCTGAAGGTGGTGATTAGTACCTAGGAGAGACGTACCAATTCTTGCACAACAAAGAAGAAGGCACCATTGTTGATATTGGTAGTATTTCTGTAGATTTCTTTGCCAAAGCCATTTCAAAAGTCCTAAATCTTCCAAATACAAGGCCAAAAGTTACTCACTTATCCACTCATTCTGATGCTAATGCATGAAAAATTTGGTTGAAAAGGACGTACGAAAAGGAAGATAAAGCAGATGAAGAGTTTACACTTGAGGAAAGAATCTACTTCAAAATTGGCACATATCACATTTTCCCAACAAAAGGTTTAAATAGAATTTCCACATATGTGGCTAGAGGAAGTGCCATCTTGATGGGCAAGGTTAATGACAACCTACCCCATCTATATCTTATAGAAATTTTGAGGTGGTTTGAAGAACGTAATATGGGGAATTTTCCATTGCCCTTTTCTTCTCTCATCAAGAAGTTGTGCCAACGTGCTAGAATTCTGGGTTACACCAATGACATTCCAAGAAAGGCCCAAAATGCTTCATTCATTGAATTACTGAAGCCACCAACCCCAAGGAAAAGTGCTGATGAAACACTAGAGCCTAAGCAAGAATAGGAACTGGGGCATTGCACACAACTTACATGCCAACAGGACCAACCACCACCATCGCCACAAGACTATTGAACGTCAATGAACCAGCTCAACACCATCATTGAAATGGTTAGTTGGGGAAGCCATGATGAGGACAATCTATTTAGGGTCATCAATGATGTTGTATAATCCATGGTCTCAATCGATCGTGCATGGGACTAGGTATCTATCCAAATAGGAGGGGAATCACACTGGTCACAACAGATCTCTAGAAATGTTGCATCCTTTTAGGTGTAATTAGAAACTGATAAAGGCACCATAGTAGTGATCATGTAGCACCAAGATGTAGCAAGAGTAGCAGAAGTG
This sequence comes from Gnetum montanum, assembly GCA_015680685.1. Taxonomy (NCBI): domain Eukaryota; kingdom Viridiplantae; phylum Streptophyta; class Gnetopsida; order Gnetales; family Gnetaceae; genus Gnetum; species Gnetum montanum. Next base: position 222,018 of record MNCI01014438.1, read on the forward strand.
GTCATAGACCACATAAAAGAATCATTTAATGTTCCTGTTGTGCCACCATAAAATTTTATAGGAGCACGTGATGCTCAAAAATTGGCCAGTCCCTCGATGACTCCTACGGAGCATGAGGATGTTTTAGATCAATTTTTGTAGATAGGACAAGTGATGATGTCCTTGTTTGACATCCCTCAAGATGTCACAGCAACTTAGTCAGACCTCATCTCCACAAAAAGGAAGCTAGTCATGGTAGAGGTCAGGGCTAAGCATGCAAAGGAGGAGTTAGAAGGACTCTAAGAAAAGCTCATCACCTTACAAACTACACAGTAGGATCCATTCCAATTCATCCCTACAGACCAGCTAGAATCCTTCCAAATAGAGCAATTAAATAAATTGCTAGAGGAGAATAAAAAGGTAGCTAAGAAAAAAGAGAAGGCTGATTGAGATGCTTCTAAGGCACAAGCTCAAACATATGCACACATTAAAGCACTCAAGGTCTCATAAGAAGAAAATAAATGCCTCATCACCAAAAATCTCTAGTTGACCATAGTAAAAAAAAAATATTTTTCTCAAAGAAAATTTTTAGTAATTATGAGAAAAATTAATAAGGGTTAACTAGGATATGAATCACTTGGCCAAAGAAAACAGAACCCTCTCAATGGAAGAGGTACACGCAATCTGTCAGAAGATGACAATTGAAATAAGCGCATGGCAGAATGAGGCCAAGTGACATGAAAAACTCAAGAAGTACTTTAGAGATCAGGTGGGATGTACAAATAGGTGGTTAAAAAAGAAATCCATATGGCCAAATCCCACATTAACACACTCAGTGCTCAAAACACTGATTAGCAGGCCATAGTGGATACCTATGCCTTCACCCACCAAGCAGAACTAAAAAGCCAAGACCTGCAAATACAAGATCTCATAGAATACATGGAGTTGACAAACCTACGGTATGCCAACTTGGCCATGTTGATAGTAGGACGCCCAAGAATAGAATTGGAAAAGCAAGTAGCAACCACCTACACAAAGTATGAAATAGAATTTGTTGAAAATAAGATGTTGTAGAAATTAGAAGTGACAAATTTTGAATTAGAGGTGGTCAAAACCAGCTACCAAGGACAGAAGGATGTTGCGGCAGATTTGGCTCAATAGCTCATAGACTATCAAGAATAAAAAGGCAAAGCTAGAGCATATGGAGAGGAATGACGGCTATTTACGGCTTGGTATGTTAAGGCAAATTAGATGTTTTCACAACTATCATGCCCATGGGAGGTGCCAACTCTATCAAACATTGGAGCATCAGCATGGATGACACAAGATCCCCAAACTAAAGAAGAAAGTTCTAGGCACTTGTTTAGAGACATCCATTTCCAAAACCTAGAGCACAAGATAAGGGGAAGAGACCCATGGAGGAGCTACCACCACCAGAAACCACATGAGTTCTAGAAATTTTTTTTTTTGTAAATTCTATGTCTGTGTCCCAATTTTGTTTTTTTTAATCATCACACTATGGCATGAGTAATTCCTAGTTAGTTAATAATCCCATACCTATCCACTATGTAATCAATTGAACCCGTTCTCATTTTTTCTGACTTGAGGACGAGTTGTTATTCAGTCATGGGGGTATGATGAATTGCATTTTGTCAGGCCCAGATATCATATCCTTGATATCAAGTATGCGATATCATAGCCCGGATAATGATATCAAATACATGATATTGTGATTCCTATGTAAGCCTATAAATACACATTTGGGCACACAGGAAAAGAAAGAGTAAGTAAGTGTAAGTGTAGGATCTTTTTTGTTAGTTTTTAATTCATTTCAATTCTTTCCCCAATGCATTCCCACAGTGTGATGATTGTAATTGTATGGAACCTTTATTTGAGTGTGACGTACTTGGACATGCACATGATCTGTAATAGAGATTGAGATTACTCCATCATTGCAGCATTCACTTAGTTTTAAATTGTTTAATTATTATTGTTATTTATTGTTTTCTTTGTTAATATTTCTTATCATCATTTACCATTCCTGTTGTTAAATGCTGAATGAATACAACTTAATCACAAACATTCAAGTGTAACTACTTGGTAACCCAGTAGCATATTTAGGAGTGTTCAAGTAATGTATGCTTGGTAATCCCAAAATTAGTACATGAGGTCCAAGATGTGTATGGATGCTCATCACACTTAGGCTAGCTTAGACTTCATTTCGTATTACATATTAGTTAATCAAGATTATTTTCCATGTCTCTAGGAGTAGCACTAGTTTAGGATCACATCATTCACCTCAATATGGACTAAACCATACATGACCGAGTAAATACTAGTTCAGATGGGAAGACAGTGAACTACGATCAATGTGTAATTATCTAGATACTACAACTAGTTGATTTGCGGAGTTTGACCAAATTGTGTGTGAATGCTTGTATTCGTATGGTTGAGTGTAGGGGTACCTAGCCACTCATCTTTGGCACCGTTTCCATGGATGGTGCTAGTTATTTAGATTAGTTACATAATCCAAGATCATTGTAACAAAGCCTTGATAATATACCTTTTAGAAAGAAAGTAATTGCAAATAAGTCATACAAAAATTCACAACAATGTCTCTCTCACAAGACTATGATAATGCAACAACTAGTAAGGCAATTCATTGGAGAACCAACAAATTATATGATGATGAAGCCAAAATTTGGAGTAATCAATCTTATGCAAGGGTCTCCTATGTACATAACCAAATACAACATCATTCCAACTCACAAACTCATAACCTACCTAGTGATGATGAACCCCTGCTAGCGACTAATAGCCTAATGCATATACAAGGGGCTATTCGAATATCCCGTAGGCATCATAAGAAAAGCCATCTACCCAGGCTTGATTTAAACAACTTTCCTAAATTTTCAAGAGCCTATGATTTAGATCTAAAACATCATTTACAAGCCTTCCATGATGCTTGTGTATGGAACAATATTGATAATGGGTGGAAAAAATAGCTCTTCCCTACAACACTCGTTGGCCAAGCAAAAGTATGGTATAGGTCCTTAAAACCAAAATCAATTTAAGGTTGGTTGACAATGGTAGAACTCTTCACTGAAAGATACCAAACCTATCCAAGAGTTTCAACCTTAAGGAAACAAATCTAAGAGTGGAAACAAGTGTAACATGAACCCTTGGACATGGCCTTAGAAAGAAATTACTTTTTATTAAACAAATTCCCAAGCCATGGGTTCTTCGATGAAAGGCTAATGTACCACATCATGGATGGGTTTCATAATGAAACAAGGGAGACCCTAGGGATGTATGCCCCAGGTCAACTATATAAATTATAAACCCAAAAATTCCAAGAGCTTATTAAGTGGGTAGCAAAAGAAGAGGGAGAAATAGATAAATGGGAGAATGATGAAAACTCTCAATAGGACCAAGATCTCAAAATAACAAGGATCCATGATCATGAAGAGGATAAATCAACTCACCTCAAGAAGGTGGAATCATCTTTGCCAATACTAAAATCACTAGATGAAATTGAGGCAAAGATCAATAAGATGACAGAATGGGTACATGAAAGATGTGGAGAATATGCCAAAATTATTAGAGGTAGAACCATGATGAACTAAGAAATAGGATAGAATACCACTAGATAGTTGGAAAGAAAGGTTGAAGAGAATAAGGATAATAACTCAGCTGCTAATCATACATATCAATGTAACATTTTCCTGTATGATCACCCCAAAGGCCAACGCCTAATCTTGTCATATTTACATGAGCTTTGGGGAGGAATGTTACATCTAGATTTCATACAAAAATATCATGTTCAATCATAATGGTAAAAATTCCAATCGTGGGGGAGGCCACCCTCAAAATGGTCACACCCTTCATACCATTTGAACCTAAGCACTTATTAGGTTCAGCATCTTGTTTCCCCAACTGTGTCAACATCCTCTATCTCACCACATCATTATCATTCTTCTAACTACTATCAACCCATGTCCTCTCCCACAAGATCACCACCTCATGTTCCTTGCACTTTTCCTCACCCTCAATATGCTCACTCTTTACCTCCTTCTACATCACCACCAATTGTGCCAGAAGGTTTTGCACCACATCACCAACCCACGAACATTACTTGTGCTGCTACTGTCAATAGTGGTGGAGGTCCTCCACAATGTTGAAATTCTCCTTTCTTTAGGCATAACCAAAGAAAGAGACAGCATGCTTTCGAAACCACTGCATCCTCCAACCCAGTGCAAGTTCAACACTATGATGCATCTGCCTCCTCGAACACAATGCCTCTTATTACCTTATCAAGGCCACTAATTAATACTCCAACTACTATGCAGCCCAATGAATATAACCACATTGGGAGACATATTGATCCTTGCATACCATCTTATGGTCACGGGTGCCATAGTGGGTCAACTCCTTATCAATTAACCACATCTTATAATTCGCCCCACTATGCCTACTTTAATCAAGTGTGTAGATCCCAATTTGGGTACATTCCAACCACCACATCAAAGGACACCTAGTGGTTTAGATATGACCAGACTCCAATGTTCCCAAAATTCTTGGATCCAAACCTTCCACTTATTAATTCTCGCCATGATCAAAAGTTTAGTTATGGGGGATATCCTTCATTCTAACAAGCATAATTAATAAATTTTTTTCCTTTCTTTAATTTTACAATTTTTTATTTTCCATTTTTTCATCTTTCAATTTCTTGTTTTATCTTTTCATTTACTATTTTTTCTTTTTATCTTTTTATGGGTAATATCATCTATGAATAAAACACTCATGTGACTTGTTAGTTGAGGTGTTATTCTATGCTATAAAGTCTCAGGTGCCTAATTATTTGGACAGTGAGCCCACCACATCCAGTCAACCATTCTATTAATAAGAGGCTCTCCTTTGGGTACAATGATATTCTTGTCATCATGAAAACTTAAAAGTAATTTTGTGCTCATTATGCCCAGAGTGAAAAATGATGGACTAAGAGGGAATGGCTAGGGTGTGACATCAAGGGGACTTGTGGATTCTCTTTGGTGAGAGCTGTAGGTGTTATCATGTAGCCTGGTTGTACTAAGATCCTTATAGATCTAATGAAAAAGGATAGTAAGAGTAATAAAGACACTCAATAAAGACACTCAATGCTGTTTTGGGGGCCCCACTAGAAAAACATGCATCCATTCTTAAAGGTTGGTGGCTTCTCTGGTTCACTATTGAAAAGGACAAAGTGCTAAAGTAGATAGAAAAAGAAAAAAAAAGAGAGGAAAGAAAAGATTAAGAAAAAAATGTGTTGTAGAGAAATTCCAAATCACACCTCCCTTAGACAAAATGCCAAGTAATTGTATGCCTTGCTGTCATGGTGCTCTTATGGGCGTCCATCATTAGATGAAATAATGCAATGTCACTGATCAAAGGAATGGACTTGGTCTTGATTTTGGAGTGATAGGCTAATGACACATTAATCATGTCCTACACTCAGGATTCATTGTGCCTTGGATTAGTTACCTCATGTCCTGATCTCTGCAATCCCTTCTACAATTCACCTCATCTCACTGTTCATGTATTTTTGACTCATGTCTTATGTAGCATTGAATTCATACCTCATCACGATGGTATTTACATGTGTGTGTTTTGTTGAACTAGTGCGGATTATATTTAACCCTTTTAGTGCCTACAGACATTTTTAGGTGTAGTTACGTAAAGGCATGATAGGTAGAAACATGCATTGGGGAGGACCCACTTGTTTAACTTTTGTAATTTGCACTCTTTGCACATCATTTTATACCCTCCAAGTATTGCATGGCTGCAATAATCTTTTCCTTTATCATCATTTCAAATTCCAACATTCCTATGCACCACAACATGTCCTTTTTCCTCATTCTATTCATGAATTTCATTGACAAAATCCACTTCATTACACTTTAGGTGCCTTTAAGTCTCTTCAACATTACCCTAGACCTTTTTAATTAACCTTAAATCCTTCATTATTGACCTTGAAAATTTGAAAATTCATCAATTTTTCCAAACACCCTATTTTTAAAAGGACACAATATCAGGTACCCAATATCAGGTCTGATGCAATATCGGGTCCGCACTATCAGGTATGCGATATTACATCTATAAAAAGCTATATATAGGGACCCCACCAGAAAAGTCAATGTCATTTTTCACTATTCATGCAAGGGGAGTTGTTGAAATTTTATTCTGTGAATTTTGACACTTTGAGCACCTACCATTCCAATTTCCATATCTTGCTCATTAACACTCTGATTCTCATTCCAATCGAACCTATCCAAACCCAAAGTGTTTGACTTAGTCATGGGGGGAGGGTACATTCTAAGTTGCACATAGGTTTTTCTAAATTCATCGTTGCCTGAAGGATATCATAAAGGGTAAATGACCTTAAAAATGTTAAAATTGTGTGCCAAATTAATTTTATCTCTTCACCCAGATCATGAAAATTATTTTTTTGGAGTCACCTAATCAAAATTGGGCCCAATATCAAAAATTTTAGGGGAAAATTTCATAAAATTTTCTAACTCTAAATCACACTAGATAAGAAATGAATTTATTAAGGTAAGAAGTAAGGTATAAAGCAAATTTTTTAAATATCCTTACTAATAGATGGTTTCGTGTGATTGCAAATGGCCCCTAAAAAAGAACAGCAAGGAGGACCCTCTCAGGGTGCATCCAAATGGCCAAGAAGAGGCAGAGGCCAAGCATCTCTCAAGGAACGTATAGAACAAGAGGCATAATCATTTAGCATCCATCAGAAACTTCCTATTACTATGCAATAAGGACATGATGATGGTGCAGACAGTAGAGCACCTAAATAGGGACAACATCTCACGTTGTCTCTGGAATGTGTTCAGGTGATTCGTGAAAGGTCCATGTCAATAGTTGTGATTGTGGAAATTAAATTTGGACCTTTCATTGAGTTTTCTCCTGAAGCAGTCAGGGACCAACTTAAGGGGTTCTCACTATGACCTATTCTCTCTGAAAGTGGTGTTTGGTACCTAGGAGAGACGTACCAATTTTGGCACAATAAAGAAGAAGAAACCACCATTGATATTGGTGGTATTTCTGTAGATTTCTTTGCCAAAGCCACTTGGAAAGTCCTAAATATTCCAAATATAGAACCAAAAGTTGCTCACTTGTCCACTCATTCTAATGTTGATGCATGAAAGATTTGGTTGAAAAGGGCATGCAGCAAGGAAGATAAAGCATATGGAGATCTTACACTTGAAGAGAGAATTTACTTCAAAATTAGCACATATCACATTTTCCCAATAAAAGGTTTAAATAGAATTTCTACATATGCAGCTAAAGGAAGTGCCATCTTGATGGGCAAGGTTAATGCCAACCTACCCCATTTATATCTTATAAAAATTTTCAGGTAGTTTGAAGAACGTAGAATGGGGAAGTTTGCATTGCCCTTTCCCTATCTCATTAGGAAGCTATGCTGACATGCTGGAATTCTGGAATACACCAATGATGTTCTTAAAAAGGACCAAAATGCTTCATTTGCTAAATTACTAAAGCCACTAGCCCCAAGGAAAAGTGCTAGTGAAACACTAGAGCCTGAGCAGGAACAGGAAGCAAGGCACAACACATAACTTACAAGCCAACAGGACTAGCCACCACTGCCACCACAAGACTATCAACTATCGATGAGCCAACTCAAGGCCATCACTGAAACGATCACTTAGGGAAGCCGTGATGAGGCCAATCTCTTCAGGGTCATCGATGATGTCATACAACCCATGCTCTCAATTGATCGCACACAAGGTGAGGTATCTATCCACACAAGAAGAGGGAAATCACACTAGTCACAACAAATCTCTAGAAATGCTGCATCCTTTTAGGTGCAATTAGAAACTGGTGAAGGAACCACAGTAGTGATCATGCAGCACCAAGATGTAGTGGGAGCAGTAGAAGTGATCATAGACCACATAAAAGAATCATTTAATGTCCCTATTTTGCCACCAAAAAATTTTACAAGAGCACATGATGCTCAAACATTAGTCGATCCCTTGATGACTCCTACAGAGCATAAGGATGTTCTAGATCAATTGTTGTAGATAGGACAAGTGATGACATCCTTGTTTGACATCCATCAAGATGTGACAGCAACTCAGTTAGACCTCATCTCCACAAAAGGGAAACTGGTCATGGTAAAGGTCAAGGTCGAGCATGCAAAGGAGGAGTTAGAAAGACTTCAAGAAAAGCTTATTATCTTACAAGCTGCACAACAGGATCTGTTCTAATTCTTCCCTGCAGACTAGCTAGGATCCTTCTAGATAGAGCAGCTAAATAAATTTCTAGAGGAGAATAAAAAGGTGGCTAAGGAAAAAGAGAAGGCTAATTGGGATGCTTCTAAGGCATAAGCTCAAATTTATGCACATGACAAAGCACTCAAGGTCTCACAAGAAGAAAATAAATGCCTCACCACCAAAAATCTGTGGTTGACCACAGTAGAAAAATAAAAAATTATTCTCAAAGAAATGTTTTAGCAATTATGAGAACAATTAATAAGGATCAACCAAGATATGAATCACTTGGCCAAAGAAAACAAAACCCTCTCAATGGAGGATGTACGTGTAATCTATCAGAAGACAACAATTGAAATAAGTGCATGGCAGAATGAGGCCAAGCAACATGAAAAGCTTAAGGAGCACTTTAGAGATTAGGTGGGGATGTACAAATAAGTGGTTGAAAAAAAATCCATATGGACAAAGCCCACATTAACACACTTAGTGCTCAAAACACTAATTGGAAGGCCATATTGGATACCTATGCCTTCATCCACCAAGTAGAACTAAAAAGCTGAGACCTACAAATATAAGATCTCACAGAATACATGGAGTTGGCAAACCTGCAGTATGAAAACTTGGTCATGTTAATAGCAAGATGCCTGAGAATAGAATTGGAAAAGTAGGTAGCAACCACCGACGTAAAGTATGAAATAGAATTTTCTGAACACAAGAAGACATTACAAAAATTAGAAGTGAAAAATTATAAATTAGAGGTGGTCAAAATTAGCTACCAAGGATAGAAGGATGTCATGACGGATTTGGGTCAATGGCTCACGAACTATCAAGAATACAAAGACAAAGATAGAGCCTATGAAGAGGAACAATGACTATTTGTGGCTTGGTATGTCAAGGCCAATCAGATGTTTCTGAAACTACCGTGCCCATGGAAAGTGCCAACTCCATTAAACACTGGAGCATTAGCATGGATGGCACAGGATCCTTGAACCAAAGAAGAAAAGCTGTAGGCACTTCTTCAGAGACATCCATTTCCAAAACCTAGAGCACAAGATAAGGGGAAGAGGCCCATGGAGGAGCTACCACCGCTAGGAACCACATGAGTTCTAGCAATTTTTTTTTTTTTGTAAATTCTGTGTCTGTGTCCCAATTTTGTTTTGTTTAGTCATCACACTATGGCATGAGTAATTCCTAGTTAGTCAATAATCCCATACCTATCCGCTGTGTAATTTTGAACTCGTTCTCGTTTTGTCTGACTCGAGGACAAGTTGTTATTTAGTCATGGGGGTATGATGAATTGCATTTTGTCAGGCCCCGATATTGGATCCTCGATATCAGGTATGCGATATCGTAGCCTGGATAANATTTTTTTTGTAAATTCTGTGTCTGTGTCCCAATTTTGTTTTGTTTAGTCATCACACTATGGCATGAGTAATTCCTAGTTAGTCAATAATCCCATACCTATCCGCTGTGTAATTTTGAACTCGTTCTCATTTTGTCTGACTCGAGGACAAGTTTTTATTTAGTCATGGGGGTATGATGAATTGCATTTTGTCAGGCCCCAATATTGGATCCTCGATATCAGGTATGCGATATCGTAGCCTGGATAATGATATCGAATACATGATATTATGATTCCTATGTAAGCCTATAAATACACATTTGGACGCATAGGAAAAGAAAGAGTAAGTAAGTGTAAGTGTAGGATCTTTTTTGTCAGTTTTCAATTCATTTCAATTCTTTCCCTAGTGCATGCCCACAGTCTGATGATTGTAATTGTATGGAACCTTTATTTGAGTGTGACATACTTGGACACATACATGATCAACAATAAAGATCGAGATTACTCCATCATTGCAACATTCACTTAGTTTTAAATTTTTTAATTGTTATTGTTATTTATTGTTTTCTTAGTTAATATTTCTTATCATCATTTACCATTCCTATTGTTAAATGCAGAGTGAGTACAACTTAATCATGAACATTCAAGTGTAACTACTTGGTAACCCAATAGTGTATTTAGGAGTGCTCAAGTAATGTGTGCTTGGTAATCCCAGAAGTAGTACATGAGGTCCAAGATGTGTACAGATGATTAAGGACAGATGCTCATCGCACTTAGGCTAGCTTAGACTTCATTTCCTATTACTTATTAGTTAATCAAGATTATTTTCCATTGTCTCTAGGAGTAGCACTAGTTTAGGATCACATCATTCGCCTCACTCTAGACTAAACCATACGTGACCGAGTAAATACTAGTTTAGGTGGGAAGACAATGAACTGCGATCAACATGTAACTATCTAGATACCAAAACTAGTCCATCTATAGAGTTCGACCGAATTGTGCGTGAATGCTCATATTTGTATGGTTGAGTGTAGGGGTACCTAGCCACTCATCAATAATCACTTATAAAAAATAACTCATGCTTATATAGAACTAAATGTATATATCTAATTAATCATTAAATATATCTTAAAGTCCACATATACAACAAACACAATCATTCAAGACTTTGCCATTCCAAAAACATACCTCTTGAAGTTCTTTTCTTGCTCATTGTGGTTCTTGGACAAAATCTTCAAAGAGTTCTTCTACATTGGTGGCCTTCAAGATGATTGAGGAGTAGGCTCCTCCTACACATGTTGCTTATCTTGGGCCTTTAAGATAGATGTGAAAATATCACAAAAACACTATAACTGTGGATCAATATTAAGCTTAATTATGGAGATTTAGGTCTTCAACTAGTAATATTGATAGAATTTTTTGAGGTTTGTCTTATCTTATAAATGGCAGAAACATCCTAAAGACTATGAGCATAGAAACAGATCATCATAAGAATTTTAAATTAAGCAAAACTAAATGCAAGATAAGAAATCAAACTAAAAGTTTTATAAGAGGAAGATCCAAGGGAAATTATTACAAGTGCTATTATAAATCTTCACAAAACCAATCATTATCCAGAATGAATGTAAGAAATGCTCTAGACACTTATTCCACCATTTTGATCTAGACAAGACATAGATGATTTTGGACTTCTCATACACTATCCTTATTAACTAACAAGTAAAGATATAGAAACTTACCTTGACTTACCTTGGTTGCTAATAAAAAGAGAGGATTAATGAAGTTTGAGATGAGGTCCCCTATCATGAAGTACCTCCTCATCCTTGGATTCTCTTTCATTAGATCGTGTATGTGATGTCTCTATTTGTTCATGTTCCTTGTGATAAAACTCTTGATCACTTTTTGCATTATTTTTAGGATTCCACTTCCCTTAATTCTCACTTATTGGTACTTGCATAATTTTCTTATCAAAGCCTTTTTGACAAGACCAAGCATTAATCTTATTTTGATTATCATGAGTATAGTTAAGAGTTTTCTTACAACCACAATTTTTACACATAAATAAAGTATTATCCTCATGATCAAAATTATCAAACCTTACTATACTTGATCTTGAACTTGAATCTTCATGTGTTACTTCTTCTACATTCTTTGGTTGATTTTCAGGGGTCTCCTCTTCTTGAACCATACTACAATCCTTATTAAAAGAGGTTAGTGGTTGAATCTTAGCTTTAATGTTTGAGATCTCTTGTTTCATTTCAACATAAATAGCATCTAACTTAGAAAGTACTAGTTTCTTTAACTTTCTAATCAAATGATGTAAAAGAAAAATTTCTTCTTTAAATTCACTATACCTCTTGTCACACTTATCATCTTGTTCAACCACATGTGAGGAATTTTCATTGATAAGCACCATGCATATGAGATGTGAATCTTTGGAAAAATTACATGCTTCTTCTTCACTTTGCTCACCATCATCCCAACTTGCATAAAAGTTGGTCTTTTTCAGTTCCTCATCATGGGATATATTCTTTGGTTGTACCTTGCTATCACTTGGGTCGCCAGGACATTCAAAGGCCATATGGCCTCTTCCTCCACAAATCTAACATTCTATAGAAGATAAATCTAAGTTGGAAGCATTTAAAAAGTTTTTACCTCTATCTCTACCTTTGAAAAGATTGGGTCTTTGCTAAGATTCTCCCTTGTTTCTTCTTGTAAGCAAATGTTGTAGTTTTCTTGAGAGAAGGGCAATCTCATCTTTGTTACTCTCATCATGCTTATTTGACTCCTCCTTGGAGGTAGTCTTTAGAGAAATAGGTCTTTCTTTGATTACTCCTTTGCTTATGAGATTCGTTTCATAAGCAATGAGAGTGCTCTAAAACTCTTCAAATTTTAATGTTAAGTAGTTTCTAATTTCCTCCATAGTGGTGACCTTTGATCTAAACTCTAGTTGTAGAGCTCTAATCATTTTGATGATGACATTGCTTTCTAGTATATCCTTTTCTATTCCTCTAATAGCTACAAAAAGATCATTAGCTCTAGAGAAATAATCCTTTATTTTCTCATCTTCTCTCATTTTGAGTTTATCGTACTCACTTTGTAAAACTAATAATTTCAATTACTTAATAATAGTTGTTTCCTCATAAGTAGCTTCTAAAGTTTGTCAAATTTCTTTGGTCATTTTACATCTTTCTACTCTATTAAATTTAGATTTATTCAATGCACAATATAAATAATTTTTTTCTTTTTAATCCAACATAAAATTATCCTTTTCCTCTTATATCCATTTGTTGCAAGACTTGATGATGCTGGTGGTGCTATCAATAGGCAAAGTATAGCCTTCAAGGATCGACTTCCACGCTTCAAACTTCATGGATTCAAAGAACCCCTACATTCTTGCTTTCCAATAGGAAAAGTCAAATCCATCAAACATGGGTGGCTTTGTGTAAGATGTCCCCTCCATTGTTCATTCTTGAAGTTGATGATGACAAAGAAGAGTACCAAGCTTTGATACCACTTGTGAATTATTAAACTTAGAAGAGGGAAGATGAATAAGTTCCCCTAATTAAAACTTTGTAACACAAAAGTGCACACATCGAATTTAACATGGTTCTCCAACTTGGATAGTTCACACTCGAAGGGTAGACCACTAGCACACCTTCGAACTTTGTTGCTCTCAAAATGTGGTTGAAGGGCCGACACCTTTTATAGTCTTCAAGCCTCGTTCCAGAGTGTTATGTCACAACACCAGCCACTCAACCTTACAAGGTCCCGTTAGACTTGGAATGTGGTTTCTAAGATTCCACAACCTTTACAACTTTGAGCTCTACACCAGAGTGTTGTATTGCAACATTAACAACTCATTCCCACAACTCATTCCCACAGGATCCTGACAAGCTCAAGTAAGATGAACCCCATAGGGCAACAAGAGAGAACAATTACAAGGGATATATGCAACTTAGTTTGTTGATCCTTGTATGTTAAGGTACAACACACTTCACAATGAAAAAATGATAATACAATGAAGAGCAACAGAGATTAAAATGATAAACAAATGATTTTACAATGATTACACAAAGGCTTGCACATTTCCCAATGCATATGATGTCTACTTATAGTTGTCATGTTTCTAAATCCATCTTAGAACTCATTCAACGACTAGGCAATGGTTACTAATGGTCATGGAAGACATCTTCTTCATACTTGAGACATCTTTCTGTATTTGCCTTCAATTCTAGAAAGACATTTTTGTTTGGGAAAGACGTTTTTCTGAAATCTCCATTCTAGGAAACATCTTTGTCTAATGAGAGACGTCTTTTTGGAACTTGCCCTCATTCTGTGAAGACATCTTTTCATGATGGAAAACGTCTACTATTTCTTGAAGATGTCTTTGCCTATGTTCACTCCAATTTTGCCAAGTCATCTTTAGTTTTCCAAAGACGCCTTTCTTCCACTTTCTTTGTTCTTTGAATTCATCATTACTTGTCCAAAACCTTGATCTTTCGTATGCTTTAATGATAACAACTTTGCTTGTACATTATCTAGTCCTTGTCCACGTTCTTTGGAATTCTTGCATGTTCATTTGAGACCTTGTGAAAGATCACCTTCTTTGAGCTCATCTTGGTTTTCCATGTACTTAGTCCCTACAAACACAATAACCACGCAACCATACAAACAACCTTGACTCCATTTTACTTAATGTTTTGATGCACCAAAACCAAAAGGTCCATTGTTTCAAAGACACCATTTGAATTATGGAAAAGTTGAAAATTGAATTTGTGACATATATGCATTTGGGGATGCCTGTCTAAAGTAAAAGTTTATAATCTATAAAAAAAGAAGCTAAACCCAAGGACCATAAGTGGATATTTTGTTGGATATGCTGAACGATTTTTTGGTAATTGATTTTCTGGCCTATAAAATGTTTTTGATAGAAGAACAAACTAGTACCAAAAGATATCAAACAGTACACCACCATTATTGTTAGAAGAATCCAAACACTCTCCAAAACTCTTTCATTACATCTATGAGTCAATTTTTGATTTATTTATGCATTTCAATGATTTTGTGCAATTCCCTTATATGCATGTTTTGATCAATGTTTTATTTGCATTTCGATGATTTTGTGCAATTCCCTGATATGCATGTTTCAATGTTTTACACCAAATGTATCTTACAAAATGAAGTGTAATTACCATTTATCTTTGCATTTTAGTAATTTTGCGCAATTCACTTATATGCATGTTTTGATCAATGTTTTACAGCAAAAGTATCTTACAAAATGAATAGTACCCTCCCCAAGAAGTTCCATCAACACATTAATGATTTTATTTAATACATAACTATCCAGTTTATTATTCCATTACATACTGTTACATAAACCCAGACATTCTTACATACGAACCACGAACACTATTCTTACAACCGACTTTACTTTATTTCAGATAGAGACCAACGAAAACAGATATTCCTACTACATTGTAAGAAACCCTGTAATTTAAACGGAATGTAACAACTAGGGCAAGCACAAAACAAACTGATAAACTCGACGAGAAATGCTCCTACTAGATATGCAACAACTGCCGTAACAACGGCAACGGCAGGCGGCAACTGAAATCAGGGGAAGTTAGGCAATTCCTTGAGAGAATTCTCGAGGAACGCTGCGGTGTCTGGGGGCCAGGGTTTGTTGCCGCTGGCGGGACAGGGGGCCTTGAAATCTGTTTGGAGCCAGGCATCCAGAATCTTAACTCCTTCATCAGGATTGGTGAACATTCCACCAACGGCGATGACGTTGGAGTTGTTAATGGATCTACAATTTTGGGCGTCATCCACGGAGGAGCACGTCACGGCATAGACGCCTGGATGCTTGTTCGCGAAAACCGCTACACCAACGCCAGTTCCGCAAGCAACGAGGCCGCGAACGTCCTCCTTCTCCTCCTCCTCCTCCTCCTGCGCCTGCGCCTTGCTCACGGCCCTGCCCACGCGGTCACCGGCGACGTAATACTTGTCGTTGCCGAGGTCCTCCACCGCGACGCCCTTGGATTTGAGGTGCGAGATCAGCGTCTCTTTCAGTTCGCAGCCGAATGAGTCTGACGCCGTCACAATCTTCAAAGGCTTCTTCCCCTTACTCTGCGTTTCCTCTTCCGCCATTGCTGCTGCTGCGTCAGGGTTTCCACATCCACATCACACACAAAGAGCATCCGCGTTGCTTGCGTTGCGCTGCGATGGGCTTTAATAGAGATGGAGTGCTAGTATTAATTCTGTATTTGGACGCTTTTTCGCAGTTGTTTGAGAGGAAACAATTATCGGTGGAAATTACAAGGACCGCATTTATTTTCAACGATTGAGGCGTTACTTTTGGAAAAACAAGTTATGGTTTCAATTTCACTGGCCAGTACTTAGTTACAAAGTTCTTATTAAATTATATATCTTTGGGGATGAATATTTTCTTAAAATGTTTGTGGATTTTAACACCCTCACCTCACATCCCCACTATATATTTGATTTAACCTTAGGCTAGTACATCTCCACAATAATTTTAAAATAAACGAATTTTATTAAGTGAGATGTACTTGAACACATTTCATGGTTACAAATAAAGATCAAGATTGTTTCAAATCATTGTAGTATTTTCACTTAGCTTAGATTTTACATTTTCTATGTTATTTACTTTTTCCATGTCATTTACATTTCCTCTATTATTTACATTTTTTTTATGTTAGTAATTCAGTGGAAGAAGTATGATCATTCTTGAGCATAACATATAATCGTTTGGTAACCTAGCAGTAATATTGCTTAGTACACCTAATAGCATGTTGCTTAGAAACTCCTAGTGGTAGTTATATAAGCCCAAGGCGTGTAGAGAAGGTTGTGAACAAATACTTATCATCATTAGGTTAATATAGGATTTACTTTCCATTGTTTCTCTCAATATCATACCATATGGCTCACTTTAAGTTAAACTATATGCTTTAATTATAACTAACTCAAGTGGGAAGATAATGATCAACGATCATATATAAATAGTTGAGAAATCATATTAGGCCATCCATGGATTATGATAAGGTCTTATACAAAACTTGTGATTTGTATGGTTGGGTATAGGAAACTCTTGTTGCTCATCATTGGCACCATTATTAGGGATTATGCTAATATTCCAACTTAGTTGATATTATTAAAACTCATTGTACTAAGTTTAACAATTCATCTTTTAAGAGATCTAATATTATCAAAAACACCCACAGAGAGAGATAATTGATTAAACATGGCTTCTATATATGTAACACTCACCTTCCTAGCCTTAATTTGGAGAGCATTACATTAGGTATAGAACCCATAATGAATGGTTGAACATGACAAAGAAACTAAAAATGCAGTGAAAAGGAAACTTAAGGTGAAGTCATGACCAAAAGAAAAAGAAAAAAAATAATAACAGAAGAAAAAACTAATATAATTAATTAGCACACGCGCGTGACACACAAATATATATATATTGAAACTAAAATTAATTGAATAGAGAAATAAAAGATCATGCATTAGAAAACTTGAAAATACTCATGAATTTTCAGCCATACCAAAATATGCTCAATCATACATAATATCCATAATTCAAATAGATGAAATATGAAAGAGAGTAATCTGATACATGTTTATGAAATGTCATAACAATGCCAAAAGACAAAAGAGTAATGTTGAAAAATAAATATGGATGAAATCCAAAATCAGCAACAAATACCAAAGCATCTCCTTGCACCACCTAGCCCTGGTAACTTGAAAATAAGAGAGGGGATCAATATACCCTATGTTGAAAATCTTAGCATCTTCTTCAGTGAAATTGAGGGCAAGCTCTCATGGTGGCTAGATGAAGGCCAAACATGTTAGTACACACAAAATTTCAAATATCAAGGGCATACATAAAACATCTATCTAAACATCAAACAAAGTTTAATTAAATCAAATTGCCAACTCCACCCATTAACCTATAAATAAGGAGGCTAGTACGCACTACACTTAGTGTTAAATATGTGAATTGTTGTCATGTGTACTTTTCCAAATTTCTAAACCAGATATCAAACCAAATGCTAAATTACCATACACATGGATTTATTATTAGTCTCAAACCAAACTATGAGTGCTAGAAGTGCCATCCAAGACTCATCTCTAACATTCTAGAGGCATTAAACAATAGACAAATGAGCCATGGATACCCTTTCATGTAGAATGGATCTTGCAAAAAAATCCACACTAATGCATCCCAATGAAGTTCAAATACCAAATATTTTTATAATGTTCATCTCCAATAGCTACAAAACTCGATGCTAGCTATAACCAACATCCATATAAATATCCAAACAAAGTAAACCGAACATTGATATTGGAGGGATATAAATAATAACCAACTAGTCTAAATGATTTCAAAGGTCCAACAACTGATTCCAAACTACAATCGATACACGAACATAGCTAGGGTTTAACAAACTAAGTTGAATGAGGTTGAAAGATGTCAAAATGTGTTAAATTAAGCTCCAACATCAAGAAGAAATAAGAATGACAAATTAGAATATCACCTACTCATCATGACTTATGGTGGCTGATCATGACTTATTGTATTCACAAAATACCCACTGGTAGAAACTACAATAAAAATCCTTAACCATGATCTTTAGTGGACAAACCAAGATTTGACCACAACTAGTGGTTGATCAAAATTTTTAAGAATGGCTCAAGATGAAAAAAATATTAAAGGTAAGATATATCATGACACCACCATGACCTAATCATGCCTTGTGGTCAATATCAACAATCACACCATGACTCTTGGTTTCAATGCTGATTTTAAAAAAGGTAGAAAATAGCAAGAAAAGAACAACAAATGATCAACAAATGTTGAGGGATACTAGGAATGCAAAGGCAAGGGCCTACCAAGCATGAATGACTTAACAAATTAAAGAAAAAGAGACTATAAGATAATGGCATGATGAGAGGGTCCAAATCCTAAGAAAACTCATTAAAAACTCACAATATGACAAAGACTCGGAATCTTATAAAATGGACAAAATCTAATAGCATCTATGTTGAGATGAAAATAATGGCATCATAACACCCAAACCCAAAAAAAATTTGATAGATTAATTCTCATATAATTCTTGAGACTTGAAGTCAATGGAAAACATAAAATTACAATAGGAAAGAACAACAAATTAGAGCACAAAAATCAACCAATGATAGTGTGTAAAGCAAGATCTAATCCCTAATCAAAATTCATACAAATCCAAAAAAATTAAACAATACCCAACCTATACTAAATGTACATAATATCCTATGATCCAAAATGAACAAGAAAAAGTGCCTAGATTACACACTTGAAAGATTAAAGCATAAATCCACAACAACATATAAAGTCAACTACAAAGTCTCACAAAGCTACCTATATGAACTAGTAAAGCTCCATGCATTATCACAAGTCTTCAACTCATTAGCACTTCCAAGTTCAAGAAAATAGTTGCAAAAATGCTTGGTTAAATGGAGTGCGGAGTTTTTATGGAAAATCACCTAAATAATCCATTATAACACAACTCGCTAATTTTCTAAAAGCTAAAACATAATTAAAGTATTCTACCATAAAAATCTCATGTAATGTACAAAACCTTCTACAAAGCTAAAAAACATACAAAAATTATGAAAACTAGAAATTGGAAATTTTTATTACATCTAGGAAATCGTAAAGAATCTATTAGATGGTTACAATGCCTTAACATAGTGTTGAAAAAATTTGAAAACATCATTGCTATAATGTCCCAAGTAGATAGAGTCAATCTAAAAGTAAGTAATTAGTAGATTACAATTAATAGTATAATAGCCAAAGATGGGTAACATAACAAAATATGTTCTTCATCTTCTATGCTTTATTTGCGCAGTCTGCAAATATGCTCTTCTATTGGTAAATTTATCCAACAAATTGTCTCAATAAGCAAATGTTGACAGCTTATCCTTGTTGTAGCAATTTGATTCTTTAAATAAATAGGAATAGATGAGAATAGATATTGTTAAGTACTAGATAATAAACCTCCTCTAATAGAATGTAAATAAAAATTCTTTTTTCCTAATGTGTTCAACCAAAATTTTGTTTAGACTTTTTCTTTTATATTTCTTTGGAAGAACTTTTTTTTTAAAAGGAAGATCCTCTATAGTAATATTTCATGACTAAAGTAATAATTTTTCTTAATGCCAACATCCATTTTCTTGTGTAGCATTCATTATCACCTTAGCATGATTAACTTTCTCCATGTGACTTAACTTTTAAGTATAAGAAATAAATCAACAAAGGGCTTCAACTTTAAGAGGAAGCAAATCTGCTTCTAAAAGTAAGATATCATAAGAATTTTGCATTTTCACTTGAAAATTACATACAAGAAACTACTTTTGAACATGCTCTAATTTTTTTCCAATTATGTGTGGAAAGAGAAGACCCCGAAGCAACATACCCATATAATATATAAGTTGGGAAAGATTGTGAATAAGTTTCCTTCTAATCTCCCATGCCAAAATTTATTTTGTAGTACAATTATCTCTTAAAGAAAATAGAGTTTGCATGCCACTTGAAACCATTTAAGTAATAAGGGTATTCCATCTATAATTATTGGCAAGTTGAACTCCCAAATATTTATAAGATTAATAGATATCAAGCCTTTTTCTCCAAGTAAAAAATTATAATTTTTATTTCCAGTACCACAAACCAAAATTTTAGTCTTATCAATATTAGCTTTCATGCCTAAATGGTTTCAATAATCATGGAGAATTTGAAGCATATAATTTAACCTTATAGGTAATTTTTCAATCAAGGTCACATCATTTGCAAAGAGAAGCATGTTAAAAAACAATCCATTCATTAACTTACCATGATTAGAGGCATTTTGCATCCATTCATCCAATTCATCTATAAATATGTCAAAAAAGGTTAGGGAATATAAGACAACCTTGTTTAACTCTAACTAAGTTGTTGATAATCATTCCTTTTCTAGTAAGATTATCTTTAATAAGAATGTTAACTATCTCACAGATTATTTTAGCAATAGAAAGGAGATTTGGTGGAATGTTAATGCTATCTAATCTCTATTAAAGTTTATGTTGAGCAACAGAATTATAAGCCTTAGAGAAATCAACAAAAATAAAATAAAATAAAATAAAAGATC
The DNA here is from genome assembly GCA_015680685.1 of Gnetum montanum. NCBI lineage: Eukaryota > Viridiplantae > Streptophyta > Gnetopsida > Gnetales > Gnetaceae > Gnetum > Gnetum montanum. Next base: position 242,816 of record MNCI01014438.1, read on the forward strand.
ATGCTTCATAAAATTCAACCATACCATTAGATGTCCATACCATGCTCATACTATAGCCTTCATAAGAATCAACCAAATCTCATCCACTGAGTTAGTGTATATCACCTAAAGAAATAATACATAATTAAATTAACGCATAATATTAAAACATACATAAACATAAAATATAAAGCTTGAAATATTACTAACTAAAAAGCATAGTCATAGCATAACATAACATCTAGACATCACAAAGTGATGAGTCATCATTTGGGGCGACTGCGATATCACGTACGCGATATCATGGTCGCGATATCGCATCTGCGATATCGCAACGCAACCCATGATATCGCATACACAATATCGTGGCCTGTCTCCTCATCTATAAATAAGAGGTAGACAGATCTGATAGAAAGATTTCTTTTTAGTTTTAGAGTCAGTTAGTTTGTAGTGTTTTCATTTCTTTCTCTCAACCCTTTTCCTCTCCGTGTATGCCCGTAGTGTGGTGAATGTAATTGTACGACATCCTTTATTCAAGTGTGACGTACTTGGACACGCACATGACTAGCAATAAAGATCAAGATTACTTCATCATTGTAGCATTCACTTAGATTAATCATTTAATTAATTGTTATTTACTACTTTCCTAGTTAATCTCTCTCACCCTTCAACTCATGTTAAAATGCAGAATGAGTACTACTTGATTACAAGCATTTAAGTGTAACTATGTGGTAACCCAGTAGCATACCTAGGATTTGTGCTTGGTAATCCCAGTACTAGTCGCACATGAAGTCCAAGATGTGTATGGATAATCAAGGAACAGATGCTCATCGCACTTAGGCTAGTTTAGATTCTCTTACCCTTTCTCTCTTAGCTTAGATAATATTACTTTCCATTGCCTTCAGGAGTAGCATTAGATTAGAAACCCATCATACACCTCACTCTGGACTAAACCATACATGAAAAAGCTAATACTAGTCTAGGTGGGAAGATAGTGAACTGTGACCTAAGGATAACTATCTAGATGCCACAACTAGTCCGTCTGTGGAGTTCGACTGGATCATGCGTGTAACGCTCATATTCGTATGGTTGAGTGTAGGGGTACCTCGCCACTCATCATTGGCGCCATTGCTAGGGACGGTGCTAGTTATCTAGATTAGTTATATCATACAAGGTCACTGTAAAGGACTTAACGATATATCTTTTAGAAAGAAATAATTATTAAAAGTCACATGTAAATTCACACACAACTTCACAACCATGGCTCTCCTACAAGATTACAATAATGCCACACTTAGTGAGGAAGTTTATTGGAGAACCAACGAACTATCTGACGATGAAGATTGGAGTACACAACCTAAAGTGGGGGTTTCTTATAAACATGAACAAAAGCAATGTCATCCCAATGCACGAAAGCGTAACTACCTGATGACGATGAACCCCTACTGGCCACTACAAGCCTAATGCAAATACAAGAGGTTGTTTGAATCTCCCATAGGCATCATAAAGAGAACTGTCTACCCAGGCTCGATTTAAACAACTTCCCTAATTTCTTAGGAGGCTATGACTTAGATCCACGTCAACATTTACAAGCCTTCTACGATGCTTGAATGTGGAACAACATTGACAATAGTTGGCAAAAACTTAAGCTCTTTCCTATGACACTCGTTGACCAAGCAAAAGTATGGTATAGACTATTAAAACCAAATTCAATACGACGTTGGTCAACAATGGTAGAAGTCTTTAATGAAAAATATCAAACCTACACAAGAATGTCAGCCTTGAGGAAACAAATCCAAGGATGGAAACAAGCACAACATGAACCATTGGACATGGCCTTAGAAAGATATTACTCATTGTTAAATAACTATCCTGGCCATGGGTTCTCTGAGGAAAGGCTAATGTACCATATCATTGATTGGATTTGTGATGCAACAAGAGAAACCTTAGGGATGTATGCCCAAGGTCAACTATAAGAACTATGAACCCATCAAGTCCAAGAGCTTATTAAGCAGGTAGCAAAAGAAGAAGGAGAAATGGCTAGATGGGAGAATGTTGAAAAACATCAACGGGATCAAAATCTCAACTTAACAAAGGTCCATGATCATAAAAAGGAGAAATCAACCTATCACAAGGAGAAAGAATCATCTTTGCCAATAGAAAAATCACTAGAAGAAGTTGAGGCAAAGATCAATAAGATGTTGGAATGGATGTATAAAAAGTGTGGAGAATTTATCGATATCATTGGAGAGAGAGTTTTGACAACCCAAGAAATAGGAAAAAATAGTAGACAGTCAAAAAGAAGAGGTAAGGAAAATAAGACCTCAACTACCAATCATACGTATGAATGCAACACATGCCTGTATGATCACCCCTAGGGCTAATGCCCAATCTTGTTACATTTACATGAGCATTGGGGAAACATGTTGCATCCAGAGTTTGTATAGAGATACTGTGTTTGATCATAGTGGCAACAATCCCAGTCATGGGGGAGACCACCCCTAGACTGGAGACACCCTTCATATCATCCGAACCCAAACGCTTATCTTGTTTAACATCCTATTTTTCCAACTAGGCCAACATACTCTATCTAACCACATTACCATTCTCCTCAATACTATCAACCCATGGCTTCAACACAACCACCGCATTGTGCACCTTATACTCCTCCTAAGTTTCAACATTCTCATTTTTTCCCTCCTTCTACATCGCCACCAACTATTCCTAAGGTGTCTGCACCACTGCAACAACCCACGAATGTTACTTGTGATGCTACTACCAACAGTAGTGAGAGGCCTCCTCAACATTAAAGATGTCCCTTCTTTAGAAATGACCCTAGGAAGGGACAACATACTTTTGAGGCCACTGCAACCTCCAACTTAGCACAAGTCCAACCCTATGGTGCACCCTTATCTTCGAACCCAATGCCTCATGTTACTTCATCAGGGCCACCAACTCACACTCCAACAACAGTACGGCCCAATGAACACAGCCATGGAGGACAATAACCCGATCCTTGCATACCATCTAATGGTCCTAAATATCATAGTGGGTCAACTCGTTATCCAGGAACTACATCGTACAAATTTCCCCACTATGCTTACTATAACCAAGTGTGTGAACCCCGATGGGGTAAGTATGGCCAAGTTCCAATACTTCCAACATGCAAGGATCCTTATCTTCCATTTATTAATCCTTGCCATCCTCAATCAATTAGTTATGGGGGATATCCCCCATTTTAATCACAAGCAGGATTAATAACCATTTTTTATTTTCTTTAATTTTACAACTTTTTGTTTTCCAGTTTTTCATTTTTCAATTTCTTTTTTTATCTTTTTACCTTTTTGTCTTTTTTTCCTTTTACATTTTTTTAAGTAATCTCATTTATGAATAAAACACTCATGTGGATCATTGGTTGAGGTGTGTTCTATGTTGTCAAGTCTCGAGTGATCAATTATTTGTATAGTAAGCCCACTACACCCTCTCATCCATTCTACAAATAAAAGGTTCTGTTCGAGGGTACAGTGATATTCTTGACATTTTTAAAAACTTAAAATTAATTTTGTGTTCATTGTACCCAGAATGAAGAAGGATGGACCAAGAGGGAATGATTAGGGTGTGACATCAAGAGGACTTATGGATTCTCTTTGGTGACGTCTGTGGGAGTTATCATGCAATATGGTTATACTAAGATCCTTGTAGATCTAACAAAAATGGGAGTAAGAGTAATAAAAAAGGCACTCAAAAATCCAATGCTGTTCTAGGGGGTCCCATTGGAAAGACATGCACCCATGCCTGAAGGTTGGCGGCTTCTCTGGATTCAGCAATCGAAAAAAAAGAGAAGAAGAAAAAAAAAGAAGAAAAGAAAGAGAGTGCCACAAAACAAAAATCATTCCTGCTTTGAATAAAATGTCAAGTGATCATACACCTTGTTGTTATGGTACTCTCATAGTTGCTCGTCATGGGATGAAACAATGCGATGTCACTAATTAGAGGAATGGACTTGGTCCTAATCTTGGAATGATGGTGATGAGTGGCGAGGTACCCCTACACTCAACCATACGAAACAAGCATAGCACGTGGGATCCGGTCAAACTTTGCAGACTAAATGCCTAAACGCCCCATGGAACACTTGGGGTTAATCATTCGTTGTCTTCCCAGACTTACTTGTTGTTGTCACGGTGTATGGTTAAGTAAGTCCGAGGTATATGATTTTTTTGGTCTTTTCTGATTTTTATCCTATGCTAAAGGGTGAAGGGTTGAGAGAGCTAACTAACTCTAACTAAGGACCAAAGTCTAAATTAACTAGCATCAGCATCCATTCCCACTTACCATACACACCTTGAACTATGCAACTGTGGCTACTAAACACTAATCGTTATTGGGATCACCACACGTAATGCACATGCTCGAAGTGGTCGTACTGAGGCACCTAACTAGCCTAAGTGTGATAAGCAACAGATTCCTAGATTAGCCGTACACACCCGTAGGTGCTCGTAGCCAAGTCGTACTTATCCCACGTTCTAGGAGTGAAGGGTGAGAGGTCCTAACAAGCCTAAGTGCAATGAGCAGCTGATTCCTTGACTAGCCATACACACTGGGACTACCATTGGGATTACCAAGCATAGATCCTGGAATACGCTACTAGGTTACCAAGTAGTCACAATGCTTGTAATCAAGTCGTACTCATACTGCATGCAATGAGCAGCCGATTCCTTGACTAGCTGTACACATCCTTAGATGCTCGTAATCAAGTCATACTTGTACCGCATTCTAGAAAAGTAATAAATAATAATAAATAAAATCCTATCCATGCACTGCAAGGTTTATCCAATGAAGTTCATCTTTATTGCTATACACAACTTGCGTTCAGGTACAAAGTTGCTCGAATAAAGAGCCGTTCACTCTAGGACTCCTAC